>JACXIV010000045.1:3098035-3326784 GCA_014737475.1 Bombus confusus
TCGTTCATTTAGTAGCGTATAGTATTTCTCGAAGTCTCTTTATTTTTTGTTTCCAGTACGACGATTGTTCAAACGATTTTGTTTTTTTCTTTCTTTTTTTTTTTTTTTTTTTTTAAATAGAACGACGTAAAGGAAAAGCGAGATTTCCAAGAAACTAATAAGCATGTACGCGCATCCGTTCGAGGCATGTCTTTTCGATGGTATCAGAAACTACCATGGGATACATCCGCTGCTTTTGTGGTGCTCGTGTTTCCCCATTTGCCTTTGACAGCTTCCTCCGAGACTATTTCGAGAATGGAAAAAAAATAATAAAACACGCAAGGCGATACGAATGAAGCAAAGGAAATCGAACAAAAAAAAAAAAAAAAAAAGAAAAAGTAGAGAAAAAAAGATAGAAGAAACGAAATGATTCAACAATGAAACTACCTCGTTAAGCGGTCAATGTATTTACAATTTACACGCGTACCGATTTCATTGCCAAAATCCTTTGCGCTCCATTTAATCATTTAACGAAAACACATTTCTTCTTTCGTTTGGAGCATTTCCTTTGCTCGGCGAGAAATAACATCTAACACTTTGGATGCTGATGCTCACGATAGATTAGAAAATGTTGTACCGATAGTAGATTTTTACTTTAAATAAATCACGGATAAATTCAATGCCGGAGCAGCACGCAGGGAATAATGGTAGATCGATTATGGCGGCATCGCAGAGATTAATTTATTCCAAACTGTCTTTTTACATGCGAAAAGAAATTGGACTGCAAAGGGTTAACGCTGGCAAGAAGCCGTTCTTCGCTTTTAGAGTGTCAATCATATTATTTGATACAGCAGAAGTTTATAAGTTCACATTTTTCTCTCTTGTCATTGAATACTGTTCGCGAATGTCTTGGATCGGACTGTTCACTGATATTTTAAGAAAGATCGATACACACGGGATGATCCATTTTTATTTACGAATCGATCTATTTAAGGGTAGGGGGAGGGAAAGAAGAAGAGAATCCATTAACTTGACTTTCTAGTAATTTTATTAAAGAGAAGTGCCATTTGAAGAGGGCGTCGAATGATCTTCGAATGACCTCACTTTAATTATATCTTTGATACTTTCACGTAATCTAAACGTCTTATTTAGTAATCACTTTATTCGTAGGAATTTTTTTACTAATCGTGCGTTCGTAAATTCAGATGGATCGTCCTTCGCATGTTTTACAGATTATAAAGCGTATAAAAAGATATCTAAATCCCTGTTACGGTTCTCAGTTTCAGCACGTGTCTATAAAGAGATGACTTAAATAAACAAAGAAATTACAAACAGAATGTTGACGGAACCATTTTTACTTTTGTCGCAAGTCTTTGTTCTTTTTCGTTTGTTGTTTGGAACGCGTAAAAGAAAGAGACGTGATAACTAGGAGAAAAGAGAGATCGTAGCAGGGCCGACGGAAGCTTCTCAGAAAATAACAGAGTCACCGTTTCCATCGGAGCTTGTGATTTCTTTCACGTGAATATGTTCACGTGTGTACGAATAAAGTCGTCCGACATCGGCATTCGTATGATGAAACGGTCGAGTATCGTATGGAAACTTAGTCGGTAGATAAGTAAAGATTATATAAAGCTTGAACTCGTGTTCCAAATCGACGTTGGACATTGAAAAACGTACTTTTTTTTTCTTCACTTCACCACTCGCGCGACGAATGCCTCTCTATCAAAGATAATAAAGCGTGAAAAAACGAAGCGTGAAATTTCACTAGACAAGTCTGAGGGCGTTGATAATCAAGTCAGTCGGTTTCAAGCTGATTCCACACGAAACCAAATGTAAAAGATAGTGTGTATATACTTTGTGTCCGTTAAATACACGCTTTTGTTCAATTTTTCCTTTTTTTCTTTGTTACTGCGGACGAAATTTGTACGCTAAATCTCGTCGGTAGACGCTATTATGTTCGTGCGTAAGGAAGTAAATATCTGTTTTCTTTCATTGAATTCTCTACACGATTTTTGCAATGAGATTCGTGCGGTTGTGTTTACGAAACGATACGATCTTTAATAGTAATTACAATTGTATTTAACCATATGAAAATAACGATCGAATTGTACGCGGAGAGGATTAATAGTCGTGGCTGTTTGTTCGAAATGTATTCGAATTAAGAACATCTATCAGAAGTGGAAGATCGCTCGGTTCGATTAACAGCGCCGTAGATTAATTCTAATAGTTAGATTTATGAAGTATTACACGATACCACAGATAATATCAAGTAGAATATTTAATTTTCACTGTCCTATATTAGGACTATACTAATGAACTTTTCGAGCGAGCCACAGTCGACATGTTTCCCGATGCGCAGTTACGATCGTCGTCATTGAGAGAGAGAGAGAGAAAGAAAAAGAAAATAAAGGGAAGAGAAAAGGAGAAAAGGAAATTCCTTGTTAGAAATGGTCGGCGATGAAATTTCGCTGGTCGTGTATTGTCATCACAACTGCACAAAATTCATTGTGTCTCGTAGCGGAATATCGTTCCGTGTTTGTCGTACCGAAAACAACTGCCAGAAGAGGTTTATAAAAAGACTCCAAGTAAAAGAAGTGTGTTCCTTGTGACACAGCCCGTGAATAAAGGACAACTCAGTGATATTCGCAGGACGAATATAGAACATTGCTCGCATTCCTCGAAGCCGTTTTCGTTATCTGTTTCTGTATTTATTTGAAAGAGCTGCGTTGTGCAGGCATTAACTAATAGAACTTACTAATACGAGAATTCTATGCGGCGTAGAAAAGGAAATATAAACTAAAAGAAAAGAAAAAAGAAAAAAAGAAAGAACGAAGAACTTTGGTCGTGGCAGACCATGAATCGATTGTCATAAAGGAAAGGGTAATGATAAATTATTATTTACTGCGAAACAATAAAATTGTCTCGTGGACTTGCATCGACCAAAACTTTTTCTCAATGGAAAATGAAGTTTTCTTAAGTCACTACGCCATCGTCAAGAATATTCCTCGTTTCTTTGTATCAAATATATATCTTCTTTCTTCACTCGCTAAATAACGTGATTTTCGCTTGCAATTGTCTACGCCATTCGTTGAGCCGCGTTTTTTCTCAATCGAGGCACGGAAATGTGGATAACGATCGATATCGTTTCCACTTTCGCGTGCTATTAATTATTCTCATATCAAGTCGAGATAAACCACCGTGGGGTGTGTGTGTGTGCGTGCGTGCGTGTGTGTGCCCTCGAACCTATGGTGCTTCAATAGATTGTGCCTCGTCGACCTCGACTCTTTTCCCTTTTCATTCGTTCCGAGCGTGAAACGGTCGCGGATTCTTGTTGGATCATCGTTCCCTCGGTTACCAAGAATTTTCTGGGGCCGAAAAATCTGCCGACATCGAACGTTTCCTCTCGTAGAGGATCGTCCGGTTATTAATTCTACGTTCCTCGATCTTTTCGTTCGTCAGATCTTCTTAACGAAGATCGCACTCCTCGTGTGTACGACATTGTTAGGTCTTTTCAAAGAAAAGATTGAATATACGGTTTTAATATCTTCATAAGGGATCATCGTGGTCCAAGACGATCGAAATTCGACGAATCTCTTTCGGGTATTTTTCCAAGAGAAAATCCTTCAGTAGAGGAGAGTTATTGGCGAAAATTCCCGAGATAAGTTCGCGAGATACTCGAGACCTTGGGACAAAATTGAGAAATTTCTTTACCTCGATATTCATTGGAGAGGGGAAAAAGTATTTACTGAATGAAACTTATCACGAAAATGTATTACGAGATTTGTTATCCGATTAATCGACGGATGTCTATCTTTAGGCGTCCACGAAAGAACTCGAAAGCAGACTAACACTCGCTTCGTAACCGAGCACCAAATACTTATATTGACGTTCAAACGAAAGTAATACCAAAAAGTGGTAAAAAGAAACAATAAAGAATGATATTCCTAATTTGTCGTGTGTATGTGGTTTTTGATCCGACCGATGGACAAATCGGAACAAAACGAAAGAGAGATATATGGTGAAAAGCGCGATGAAAAAGAAAACGTAACCGAGTGAAAAACACGCTCCATAAGAGTGGCTAAAAACCGAAGATAAATGCTCACGTCGTTTTGTGACATTATATGTTTTTTCAAATAGGCGCATTTACGTAAGCATTTTACTTACTCGAACGTTAATCGCAAATCGAGCCAACCGAGTCTGCGATCCTAAGAAAATACGAAAGATAAAGAAAGAGAGACAAAGGAAAAGAAATTGATGTGCCCTTCTATATACATATATATATATATATATATGTGTGTGTATATATAAACATATTTATGGTCTCTCGCAGACTCTCATTAATATAAATATTAATTAAGATTATATATATATATATATTATATTATATATATATATATATATTCTCGATCTAACCGTGCATGATCGATCGTTTTCATTCGGGGGATCGCAGACGACGGTTCGCCACACGATCCACGGGGCCCTCGATTTCTCGATCGAACGACAAACTCACCTCGTGCGTGATCGGCGTGAAAAGCTTCGCCGCCCCTGAGAATCTTCTGTGTATTATTTCTAACAGAATGTAATAAAGTACGGTTGAAAAAGAGAAATAACACCAATTTAATTGACCTTCTTCGTTTCCATCTCCATCCTCTCTGTTTCACTGTGACCGAGAAAATTTACAAACAAATTTATCTTAATACATAGTTGATACTTGACATCAAAATCTTTAGCGCCTCTGAGAATCTTTTGCGTATTACTTTTAATACAATATGGATAATAAATAAGTGTCAAATTTTTGTACACTTATAGAAAATTTCATAGTGCAAAGTCAGTAATTCAGTAAAAAAAAAACGTAGCCCAAATTCATGAAAAAGGAAAGTGTATATATAAGAAATCCTGAACGTGCCACATCTTAATTGTAAAGAAAACTCAATGTTCCATTTATTTAGATAGACAAAAGCCAAGAAATAATAATTATTATTAGCTGACACTTATACTTTTCTTTACACTACAGAGGCGACGTTGCACGTACCACTCACACCATCTTCTAGCATTCTTAATAACTATTTAGAGAGGCTAATAAATAAAATAAAATTTTTCAGTTTTACTACTCACGGTGTTTTCTGCAAGTACTCTTCGATTATTGCTGACTGCAGTATCGAGTGAAAGAAATCTCGGGCTAAAAATTCCATAGGAGTATAAATCTACATAAACACCCGTAATCTAACGACGAAATACCGTTTAAAGAGAAAAATTTAATCGACTCGTCTGTTGTTTTTTGCATCCCCTTTGTTTCATTGCAATCGACAAAGTTTGAAGTTCACTTTTCTCAATTTCAACTATCAAATTTTTTTGTCATTATGTTGCAAAACAAGAAAAACAGTTGTCTTGCATAAATACCGATAGACACGGGTTACGATTGCTTTTGCTCGTGTAAGATATGTATTTGTTAAAGATATTCGTAACTGAAAAACCATTTGGCAAGCGTTGCATAAGTGTTTTTATCGACATGGAACATTTTTTGCCCGCTGTCCCTGAAATTTTGTCCTTTTCAACAGACTTCAAAGTTTCAAGTTGTGTAAGTTAGATAACCATGGGATCGACCGATAAGTACGCAATTATTACACACTATCGATCGTATCAAACAATGAATCATCAATATTTCCCATTCGGTTCCGATCATTTAACGATGTGGCGCCTCATTTCATTAGCACAAACAGATTTCCTCTAATCGCGTGATAATGAAAATGCAATCTAAAATCTCTTATACATACATATATACAAATTTGTTAAACAATATCCGTAGAATGATTGCGACATAGGGGGCGCAATCAAATTCGAAGACGAATGATCGATATTAATATCGACCGTCTTATCGTTAATTTCTCGTGTTAAATAAATTCTCGAGATCTATAAACAAACTACGCTATATTGGTCTGATAAGCGTAATTTCTTATAACATACTAACGAAATGTTAGATCTGCAATCTTCTATGATATACACTATCAGTCAGAAGTTTTAAGGTATTTACTTTGTACGTACATTTCTATCACGTATTTGTAGCACATGTATTTAGTATCAATCGAATGTTTGTCGTAGTTTTCATTTTTAATTACTTCGCAATAAGTCTATTACTTTATACGCATTATTTGTGCCTTATGACATAATATATGAGATAAAATAAAATTTGTTACATTTGTTGAATAAATATAACGAGTATATATATGTAGTATGTATATGTGCTAATATTTATGGTCGATAGCTCGTATACATGTTTCGCCATATACGTAACAAAATTTTCTCGGATAACCATTTGCAAAGATGGCAACAACAATAAATTATTAACGCTCGATGATCATAAAAGTGAATTAGAATAGGAATAGAACAGAATTTAAGTCGAAGCGAGGGACACATTACATATAACGGGTATCGTTATGTTCATTAATTATATCGATAATTGTTAATTACATCCCGGTGTTGATTTTGAAATACAGCGGGCGATTCATCTTCCGCCTTTCAGGAAAACACACGCGTCTTTCACTAAATCTGCAAAGATAAACGGTTTCTGGATAAAGCAAATAATTTTATCTGTAATATTAGTGGACATGCTACCTCTCCGGGGGTTATCTTGGTAATAGGAGTTATCGTGGAGACTATGGAAGTCATTTAATCATATGTTTTCTTCGCTGGGAAATCGACAGAATCACTGAGCGATCCGCTGCAGAATAGAAATTGATCTATCGTGCATAAATTGCGTGGCGCTCTTCTGACTCGGGCAGTTTCTTCGTATCTCTGGGTTCGCGCGAGTGTCACGTTAATAGTTCGTTAGAAATCAGTACTTTCAACGTACAAAACGGTAATTTATTTGAAGTCTTGTAAATTATATGTACAGAGTGCGGATTTTTCTGTAAATTTATATTTTTATGGACGCCGTATAAATAAATAGAAGTAAAATAGAGATTCGTTTTACTTAAAATTGAAAATTAATTAAAACGAATGAATTGATTGAAGATTAATTAATTAAAAATTATAACTGGCTATTCAACTGAGTATCACATATTTTTGTATAATAGCGCACTTTCGCACTTTAAAATTTCCCATGTACGCATGAATATTCGTAGTCTATACGGTGAATTGCAGTAGCTCACAAAAATATTCGAACACTTATAGAAATTTCCTGTGAAATAAATATATTATACGTGTTTCACGAAACATTTTAATATTGTTTGAATACTGTCATGAGATTCGACCATCATAACTATATCGTTAAAATTTGAAACAAATCGAAAAGTGTAAATACAGAAGCCATGAAGTATTTAGTGCAAATATGTATTTCGCAGAGATCACGAAAGTACTTAAACGGTCAATTATTCATTATATTAATAATTCATTAATAATCGCCATTATCATGATAATAAAATCATTAATAATTCAATGGGACCATCTTTAACATTTATTATATATTTAAGATGGCTTATAACGATTTATAATATGTACTAATTTTTTACTGAATACTTGTAACTTCTATATACATTTTCAGATTAGTTTCATAATTTTCCAAGGTACGGTACTAATGAAATTCCAAAATGTCTTGTTAATGTCTGATTAAATGTCTTATTTAATTTACAACACACATATATACAATATATACGCAAAAGTGGCATGAGTTTAAATATTTAAATATTTCCGGGAATCATTGTATATTGTAAATTATACTGAACATACCGGACTTGTTAAATGCAAAATTAATTTCGCATCCGGTTTCAGAAGACACCATGGCTCAAAAAATGATCTGCATTGAGGACTTCGAGAAATATGCTAGCTCGCATTTAACACCTTCTATCAGAGATTACTACAATTCTGGAGCGGGTGAGCAGTTCAGTTTACAACTAAACAAGGACGCTTTTAAAAGGTAAATTTTTAAAAAGAAATAATTTATCGTTAAAAGCAAATTTAAATGCAGGACAGTTAACTTACATTACTATTAAGACTGTATAAAAAGGAATGATTACAAAATCGAAACTCTTTCGTCATTCTACTCTTTTCAGTCTTGATATTGTTCGTATAATTAGGACACCTTCTGTAAAAATTTAAAGATCCTTTATTTTATGAAACATCTAATAGAACTAATTGAATAGAACTGATTAAAATGTTTTAAACGTTAATATTAAACAATGAAAAGCTCTAAATTGATTATAAAATTAATCTAAACTACCAATTGCTCAACCAAATGAATACGAATTGAATTTTTAGATCTAATCTATTCCTTAATCTTTTTAATTGAAGAAACTTGTAACATTTTACAGATACAGGATAAGGCCAAGATTTCTAAGAAATGTTGCCAAGAGGGACTTAAGCACCAGGATTCTAGGTGAACAAATCTCGATGCCATTGGGAGTCGCACCAGCAGCTATGCAACGTATGGCGCATCCTGAGGGTGAATGTGCAAATGCAAGAGGTAGATATTAAATTTTAATATTTTTTCTTATTTTTTTAATAATCTCAGTATCTTATACGGATACGTATATTTAATCCCTAAAAACCAAACACATTCATTGTATAACATATATAGATTTAGTAAAAATGTTTATTAACTTATGCCAATATTTTACAAAAATAGTTGCAATCACAAACACGTGTTGGGTTCGGTTAATCAGCGACGATCACAGTCGAATTTTTCATGTTTGTAAAATGTTACAACGTAGAGCACGGTAAAATTGAATAAACAAGTACATGATTTCCTATAAAATAGATAATTCTTTTGTTTGTTTTAATTTATTCGATTCTGTACAGAAATTAAATTGTTGTCTTTTCATTATTTAGGTATAAATATATATAAAAAATCGCATTAGACTGTATAAAAAGTTAAATGCTCGGTAATTCATTATATATGCAATAAGATGATATGTTTGCGGGCATTGTCACTTGTTTAAAAAAGTCACTTATTATTGCTTAGCCGTGTTTCGATTGTAGAATTTTTTATTTCATAATCGTACAAGAAACAATTTATTCGTCTGCCGGTTCGGTCGTACATTATAAGAGTATATTCTATTTCAGTCGAAAGAACTTAATTAACTCCTTGAAAAATTTGGCAATAAAGAAATTTTTTGTGTCGATCAGTTTGTTTGTAACCCTTAAATATATACTGTATTAATAAAAAATAATCCATAATATATAAAAATTGAGCTTTGAAGCGAAGTTATTTTATAAAGTAATCATTGTAATTATAAGATATACTCGGATATATTCTAAATGCAGCTATATGTTTAAGGCACAACAGAGGGTTCGTACAATATTTACAGTGATAGAAATGCGTCAAGAAATGCGTTACCATGGAAATACTGTAAGGACTGCTTTAAAAAAAAAAGAATAATATTACCATCGTGTTGTATTATATAAATAAAGCTCGCAGTCTCAAAATTCGTATTTTGATAGATACAAACCGAACTCAAATATTACGATTTTAGATGACTAGTTAATAAAAATGGAACATAGATTTATATACACATACATATAATTAAACATTAGACGCTTAGAGACTAAGAAAGTTACGGCAATAAAAGGCAGAGGAATTAATGTCGTTTGGGTCCCACGTTATCCCAATTATTAATAGCTTTCATATTCACTTTCTCAATTCTCCATTTTTGCGTAGCAGAAGACGAATCACATTTCGCTACAAAGACTTTTTTGCTTGCTGGATCTGTGTCTAAGCACCTCGACGTATAACCGTGCATCAACCATTGCTTTTCAACGTTGTAACGCCATAATTGATTTCCTTGGCCTCCGTGGCAAGGATACAAAGTAACTGGAGCCTTTGTACCTCCTCTAGAGACATCTAAACATTCTGTACGATCCTTCGGCCTAATGTCTTTATGCCAAGTCAGTTTGAATTCTTGTTCTCCTATAATTTTGGGATTATCCTTTATGCAGGTATCAACTACAACAAGTTCGTCCTTTTTTCGCTTTTTCGAGTCTAAGCACAATTCTGGCACTCCCATATTACGAATTTCTCCAGATGCAAAGTCGTCAGGCTCGATAGGAGGGTACACATCGACAAGATCGAAAGCTATGTTTTCCATGAACCATTTGAATGGTTTACAATGTAATCTAGCTCTCAAATCTCTTTGCTCTTTTAAGTTTCCAGGATCCAACGATCTCAAATGCGGGCGTCTTGTATAGATATATTCTGCGTATTCATCCATCCATACTTCTGCTACTCTCTTATAATTCTTTCCCAAGAAGTCTCCCTTTCCTGGATTAGGGAAAGGTGGGAACTTTCTATAAATATGACCTACTCTTGAACAAGGGGCATCGTACATTTGTCCTCCACATTGCCATATCTTAAACGATAGCTCATACTGTTCACCTCCCCATATATCTAATTCTGGATCATATCCACCTAGTTCCCAAAAGAATTTTGCACTAATGGCAAACAGACCACCTGCCATTACTGGACTTTTAAATGGCTCTGTTGGGTTTTGAAGATCTTCAGGTAGTAATGGCAATCGTTTGTAATACAATTCCCAGTCAAAAGCTCCTCTTGCACCCTCATCTTGAGCTCTGTATTCGAATGTCTCATAAGCTATCACATCAATAAAAGGACACACACAAGTTTTATAATCCTGTGCAATGGGTTCTAACAATGGTGGCAACCAATTGATATTTGCCTCACTATGAGAATCCAAGAATACAAGTACTTTTGCTTTTGCAATCTTTGCTCCAGCTAAACGACCCTTAATTAAACCAGAACGCTCTTCTAGTCTTACAATTTTCACTTTTGTCAAGTGTTCGGCTATATAATCATCTAAAGGCTTTTTCAGTTCTGCCTTGGTACTAGCATCATCTACCAATATTATTTCCTTGAGGAGAGATGCTGGTGAACGATTAATCACACTCCAACAAGTTCGCATTAGGGTGCTAAAATGTTCATTATGGAAGGAAACTATCACAGAAACTGAATCGAGATTTCTTAAATATTTCTTCTTCTTACAGTCTGGATGCCTAATGTCAGGTACTGAGCGATTCATTGAGATCTCATCGCTGAGCGCAGCATTAAAACCATTTACCTGATACAACTTTTCCTTCAGTGCATCGAGAGATGGTGATAAAAATGCTGGCTTTCCATGTTCACCTATACCGGTTCTTTTCCTGTCTTCTTCAATTGTCTTATAATCATGCCAGTCTATCTTTTCATCCAAGTCCTGTTAAAAATTTTATTCAAATATTACATTGTGGAACTAAATTCCATCTTTAGACTACAACTACCAGACTAATCGAAATAGCTTTTCCCATACAAATTTTATGAATTTACAACAGTACATTTTCTATGATATTTGTTTATCCCCTTGCATTATATATCTTTCAAATTGATTTCTTTGATACATAAACCTTATACTTTAATCATTGACAGTTCTAGCATTAATATAAAATAATATAATTTGCATCGGGGTTCACTAAAGTGATGTACGCTACTGCGTGGAATGCAGAAGGCTAAGCTATTGCTAAACCTGTTTTACTTGCATCAGCCCTGCCAATAATGAGTAGGTCTTTAACCCATACCTGATAAAAATGGTTGAGATTCTGCCTAGAATCGACCAAATTTTTCTGACTGTCACCTTCGATGCCCAACAATGCGGTAACTGGTGTCACGATTTCATGGTTAGGTGACGTTCGTACATAGCGGAATACGACGACGGTTAGGAACACGGTGAGAACCGCCAGAAGGAAGAATTTTATCAGGCTCACAACATTTCTTCTCATCATCGTGATACACTCATGTCGCGTGATGACACTTGCGAAATCTCGCTGCCAGCCACTGGCTTCACGAACTATCTATGCGAAACTAACCTCATGTGTATCTAATTGCTTGTAGCTTATCAGCTGCTATCTTCGATGTGAGATATTAGTGTTGGATAAATTTTTATGATAAAACACATGGAGTAGACACGGTTGCCACGCGTCGACTGAGGATCGATCCTTCAGGATCGAAGCAGTTCTCGATGACCGAATGCATTCGATATATTTGAAAACATACATCTTGCAGTAGATCGCTCATTCATATCTCTAACGTGTTGACTGTTACGCGAATTTTCAAAATACTTTGAAATATATAACATTTTACATTATCTAATTATATCGTGTTTACGCGCTTTTAAAATTTATCTTATTTTAATCATTTAAAAAATTTTTGTAATAAAGGCTACCGATGACCACCGCGAGATCAACGTATTAACGTCATTTGTTTAATATTAAAATTCTAACACTTTCATAAGCATAATTTAATGTTAGTGAACAGCGCAAAAATTTCAATAGGAAACACGCTAGATGGAATATATGTTTATTCTGATAGAATTGTAAGAAATTTAATGTAAATGTAATTTAAAAGTTCTTCGAATGTTTAAGTGTGTAAGTTAAAACGTTTATTTCTAGCTGCCCAGGAAGCAGGTACGATCTACATACTCTCAACGATATCAACAAGTAGTATTGAGGAAGTCGCACAAGCTGCGCCAAGAGCAATAAAGTGGTTTCAACTGTATATATACAATGACCGTGAAGTTACCCTAAATTTAGTTTCGCGAGCAGAGCGCGCTGGTTTTAAAGCTCTCGTCCTTACTGTCGATGCACCGATGTTCGGTGATAGACGTGCTGACATTAGGAACAAATTTTCTCTTCCAAGTCATCTGAGGTATTTATTATGCCAATATAGGCAATATAGCCAATATACTATAATAAGATTTTAACATATATAAAATATAATTGTACAATAAAATATGCCAATATAGGCAATATAGCCAATATACTATAATAAGATTTTAACATATATAAAATATAATTGTACAATAAAATATGAAAACATATTTTCAGATTAGGAAATTTTGAGGGAGAGTTATCCAGTAAAATAAACAATGCCAAGAGTGGCTCTGGTTTGAGCGAATACGTTATGAACTTGTTTGATGCTTCCTTGACCTGGGAAGACATCAAATGGCTGAAAAGGTTGTTAGAAAATTTGATGATTTGCAATTGTAAAAGTTAGGAGACGTACTAATTCAATTTATTCCCCGCAGTATTACAAAGCTGCCGATCGTTTTAAAGGGAGTTCTTACCCCACAAGATGCACTGTTAGCCATCGAAAGTGGAGCGTCAGGAATCATTGTTTCAAATCACGGCGCCCGACAAGTTGACACTCTTCCAGCAACGGTTTGTTATTTTTTTTTTTTTGTAAAATGTATTTTTTGACGTTATATTATAATCTTGAAAAGTTATAAATAAAATCGTGAAGTATGAAATAAAATGTTTAAAGATAATAATAGTTAATAATAATACTGAAATAATAAAAATAATGTATGATTTGTAGATTGAGGCGTTGTCAGAAATAGCGGAAGCTGTAAACGGCAGAATAGAGATCTATATGGATGGAGGCGTGAGGCAGGGAATTGATGTTTTCAAGGCACTTGCTCTGGGCGCTAAAATGGTAAATATATATCAAATTGCAATATAAGTCATGTAAATTCTATAATTGCTCAATTCTTATTTTTGCATGATTTGTAGGTTTTTGTTGCCCGACCTATGTTGTGGGGTTTGTCTTACGGCGGTGAGGAAGGTGCAAGGGCAGTTCTTGAAGTCTTCAGGAAAGAAATTGATGTTACATTTGCGTTGACAGGTACGATTAAAGCCACTTTCATGAAATTTCAATACTATTATGGACAATTTTATAAATGTTTGGAAATCAATTTGCAGGTTGTGCTAGTGTTCAAGACGTTAAGAAAGACATGGTTCAGCACGAATCTTACTACAGTCATTTATAATAGAAAGACACGATGTAAAATTGATTTACAATAGAACTCCGGTTATCGAAAGTCTGTTTAGTCGAACTCGAAGGAGGGATTAGTGGATTTCTATTATTCGACTGATTCGGTTATCCGATACGTCTTGTACCGTATCGTATAAATGGATTTTTACTGTAATTATAATAAATTGGTTTAAAATCAATATTCGATGGACGCGACATTTAAGATTATCGTAAGATTAGGGTTAAAGATAACTTGAAGTACGATTCTAAGATTATACAACGACATATTTCATCACGAGTACAACAGTGACTTTAAGGCCACTTCAAGAATATTTTACAAGCGTTAGGATATTATGATATTATTCATAATAATAAATATGTTTTATGTCGATTGATTTTTCTTTTAAGTGAACAATGTACAATATAAAACAATAGCCATGTACAATAAAGGACAAAAATATAAATGTACGTATATTGATGGAAGAATAACATTAGAATTTTTTCTTCACAATATTTGCGTTTTATTGAATATCTCTTGTATATTCATCTTTGTATACATATATGCGTGTGTGCGGCACACATATCACAATTCACGAAGCGTACGTACGCGCACACGCATTGAAAGGTGATCCGCGGCTCTTTTGCAAACGGAATAAGATTGACTATTTTGACGTCGATATTACATATATAACGCACGAAACATGCAACAGAGTACTTGCATCGCTTTCTGTTCAATTCGCAAAATACTCTCTTTTTTTATTGCATCTTTTTCTTTTTCTTAATCCATACCACATCGCATACCGGGGGAGGCAAATTCTTTTGGCAAAAAAATAAATCCCTCTTTGTCTTGCCGGTATTTCCTATCTCGGTTTAGTAACTCTGGTGCCATCATTACATTAATTGTAATTCTTTTGTTTTTTGTAATTTTTTTTCTTTGTTTACTCACAGCTTTACAACGTTACAATTAATCGTTACTCGTATGTATATATTTATAATTTATGTATATATTTATAATATATATGTATATGTATATTTATGTATATATGTATAGTGGCCTCGTTCGCTACAGGTTTTTCTGTTTGCTGAGTATGCACGCTGCGACGCTAAACTTTTACTTTATGTATTAGTATGTATACGCAATGTACACGTGTTTGATAGTATATATACACACATGCACGCCTCCTGTCTGTGTACTGTATATATATGTATACGTTATATACATGCACACACACGAACATTCGCCTTTCTTCACCGTTTTCGTTTCTACAAGCGGTTTCTTTAACAGAGGGGACACGTTTGCGATTACATACATATTTTAGGATATAGATCAACGATTTTATAAAAATATAACAATGTTCGACAATTATCGTTATCTTTGTGATAATCATTGTCTCTTAGATAAGAACGGATTTTTGAAAAATGGCCGCTGTTCCTCAAACAGAATTCATTGGATAGAAAATAAAAATTAACGATTCACACGCGATAAGATCTATTCTTTTATAAATCGACAACTCGCAAACGTGCATCTTCCGTCTGTTTCTTTTTTTTTTTTATCTCCTTCGATCAATCTTACGTTATTTGGCGATATCAATCCTGCATACACGGTATACAATTGGCTAATATACGATTACGATAGACAGAGAGTGTGTTTGTTTGTAAATTTTCAGCGGTCTATTTTACTGCTCGTGAGAACCTCGTGAAGAATGATCGTTCGAATTCTTGTCGAATGGCGTCTCTCAAGGAATCCAGACGCTGCGGAGTAACTTACTTTCATGATAAAGTGGCGATTTAGGCGACAGTACATTAGTAAGTTAGTGTAAAATTCATTGGTCCAGAGAGTTATGTGTGTTTCGAGAGGGCCTTCGTCTCCCCTATCGCTCCGATCATTTCTTTCTCTTTTCTCTTTCTACTTTTTCCTTTTCTTTTTGATTTCGCGATTTCTTTGCTCTCGATCGTTCTTGTCTCGAGCAAGGGCTCGAAACTGCAAACATGAAACACCTTTTAAACCGGGAGAGGATATGTTTTATTTCCTTTCGATATTCTTAAGCTTCTGGAAAGCTTTTTCAACTATCAGTGACAGACCGGATGATTTTTATTCTTCTCTTTCTTTTTTCGCTCTTCCCTCTTAGTAACCGAACTTGATGGAACAATGTGCTTGCTCTAACGTGACTGACATACTTTTTCTTTTCGGCCTCTCGATGCAAAAATTCGGTGATCAGAGAATAACGTCGTTGCTCGATATCTCGAACGAAAATGTATCAAGTACAAAGAAACGACGTCCCTTCTTATTTCCGTTGTCTTTTTCTATCTCGATCGGTCGGGTAACGGTTATAAGGATCGACGAAAACGGTCCGATAACCGAAACACGGCGAACCGTCGACCGATCGATCGAAAAGACAATTTCCCTCTGGAGAAATCGCGGGGATGAATGGCTCTTCGATTCGGTGACGAAGCGCGACAGTGTAAAAATGTTTTTAGAATATCGTTTGCGCAGTTTACACGGAGGAAATTCGAGTCTTATACGTTTGCGAGTGAGACACGCGCTACAATTACTGCTTGGTGTGATTTGCTCATGGGTCGTGCGATTTTTTTTTAATCGATCTTTACCGAAAATACGGGAAAAAAAAGAATATAGTAGAAACGTAGAAGGTTTTTCAAATTATACGAATGATACATAAGCCGCTCAAATGTCAGGATGATCAATATCATGAAATAAGAGAAAACATTGCGACTTTGATCTCTAGAAGTTACGCACGTTGTTTTTTTTAAAATTCACCTTGAAGATCTTAGACTTATTTATCTGCTATCTTTCTCGTTTGTATTTTTATTTTAATTGAATAATAACCACATGTAAAGTAATCGAGAATTTCGTAATTGACCAGCTTGACCTATAAGTGGCTTATAGTATAACGCCTAAGTATAACGAAATAATAATAATAAAAAAAAAAAAGAATTAACGAAATATACGACGTTTAATGAAATTTCCTCGCCATCGTATGATAATACCTTCAAGTACTCTGAAAGAGGATAAGAATAAACGAAATTAGAAGATATATAGTCAGAAGATATAGTCGCAATTACAAAATACAGCGTAATTTACGATAATATTAATTAGCCGACGATTCTTCGTTGAAAAACGATTAAAAAAAAAAAAACGCCCAATTATATGTTTTCCATAAAACGAGATTTTTCTTGATCTTAAAATTCTAACGAATTCTTATGAATTCTTGCTAAAGACGAAGATAGCGTCGCCTATTCTGCTATCGCGACATACTAACACAACAGAACGCTTATCTTGTAGCTAATCTCGTTGGATTACAAGACCTTGAATATGTAGTCAGAAATCGCTAAAATTTCTCAGTGATTCGAAAAATATTCAGAATGTGTACACAGAGTTATCAGCGAGAATGGCAAATAAATAAGCGCGTAGCCACGTATTAAATTATTCCGTAACGTAAGCCGTATATCACGAGTGTCCTGTCTAAGCGCACGTGTATTTGACATGCAAACATTTAGGCTCGATATATTGATTAGAAAGATAAGCGATTCTTTCGAGCTTAATCTACTTTTATACGAAGAATCGATCCACTTTTAATCTCGTCGTAAATCATGCCGCATCACGAGTATTTGGTAATTAATTAAAAACCGGTGTTAAAACAAATTCCATCGTGATGGACGCAAGATAAGAACAACTCTTTGTGTTCCTTTCTATGAATTTTCGTTTCTGCTTGCTGTCTACGTGTAAAACAGGCTATGTTTCAGGGACATAGCGTGAAGATCCGATTCTATCTGACAATCAATACAATTTAATCAGAATCGGATTTGAAGAACGTAGCAATCAATTCTTACAATTAATTTCGAAATTACCAAAGTGTTATTGATATTCCTCCGATTCCTCTTACGTTTGAGCTTTCTTCCTCTATCTCTGTCTTCTTTTTTCTTTTTCTTCTCCAAGCTCTTTCAAAGAGTTGTTTCTTCACGCTACGCCATCCTGGAGGCGCAGGATCGTACCTCGGTAACGATCGTCAACAACGACGACAACAATATCTAACTAAACATCGAAGAACATCGAATTGTTGTTTTACGATTCATATATTTTTTCTTTTTTTTTTTTTTTTTGTTTTTTTCCATTTTGTTAATGCGTGTTCAATCCCTGCGGTCAGTCTGAATCTAATTGACAACGTGTGTACCAAGAAAAGTTCTCTTTCGTTTCTAACAGAACTTGTTGCCCTAATCCACCACCTTTGCATCGCTCATTCATTCTTGTCTTTTGTAACGGGTGCTGTTGTTTCTCTTTTTGTTTAATTCGCTAAACGTCCACTAATTAACTACGATTATAGATACATATATTTCTGCGATTATTACGCTACGATTTCTCGTGTGAGCTTGTTATGTATTTAGTTACTTTTAGTTGCTCGTTCTTCGCTCTGCTTGCAACAGAGTTTCTCCTTGCTCTTTCTCTCTCTACTTCCGCTACGAAATGCAGCTCGTACACGAACGTAGAAAGCTAGGATTAATTATTCGATTCTTCCTCTATGGTTAATACAGCGAGCTATTCAGCTTTCGTATTCAACGTGTCCATGAATGACACATAATATATCGTGATTTTCCTTTCGAATTGTCAATTAACAATCGATTCTTTGCCGGGAGATCTTCTATTCGTATCCTTTCACTGTCAGAATTCATCGTTGTACATTATCGCCAAATAAATCGCTACATACCAAATTTTTGTTTTGTCAATGTTGTTCTTTAATTAGAACTTATCGATACTAATCTCACATTGATATCTATACGAACAAGTTTTAATCTTTTATTTTTGCCACTTCTTCCAATTTTTACGTTAGCGCGCCAAGAAATTATCATGTAAGAAATGAATTTTTAAATTTCACACTACCGAGATAGAGGAGTTTTAATTTCTATACGTAAAATCTGACAGCGAAGGATATCGGTTTTAAGATCGAAACATATACTGTGCTCAAGCTATTATTTCTCTCAGCTAATAACCAGATCCTTGTATTCGTCGTAAGGGATGTATCGATTCACTTCCTTTTCGAGGTAACGATTAAGTTGGCGCGCAAATACATGGCAACCGGTCGTACAAGAAAAAGAGTATCGTCGTTCGAAGATTAGAATCTCTTGATTTTACGTATGGTACGCTTAATGTACAGTTTCTTCAGTGAAGGCAGTAGCGTATATGTATTTCGGATCAGATGACAACACCTACAGTGTGCAAGGAATATTTCTGAAGATTGGTAAAGTTCGTTTCGACGGAAGAGTAAGAATTCTTCCGGGCAGTTCGGATTTCCTTCTCGACGACAAACGTTCTCCCGAAAGGTATCGAGAAATTCCGATAGCATTTAAAGAAACCGCCAATTTCTGATCAATTCTAGAGAAGCAAGAGACGAAGTCACAAAAAAATTAATTTCAGCGGTTGACCCTCCGATGATTTTAAAGAGTATTTGTCCGAAGAAATACTACCAAGATAACTTAAAAGTGGTTCTTAAGTTATGTTTCACGCGCCTCAACAATTTTGCGTAAGACAAAATTATAGTAAATAAAGAGAAATTATAGAACTAAAAATATAAATGATTTTCCTCTGTATGATTCTCGCAAGAATTCATTCCAGTCGCCAATGACAAAAGAAAAAGAAGGAACAAAATGAACGAAAAACAAACGAGAAAAGCGTATATTTTCTCAGACACACATCATCTTCTTTTATTTCACGTTACAATATTACATTTATACCATGGATCTTCGGCATCTAGAGGCGAGGGTCGTGAGTCCTTCTCGAACAGAAAAGAAAGAGACAAATTTGCCATGGTCTAGCACACTTCGCTTCTCTATACCTCTCTTTCTTCTTTTTCCTCCGTGCTTGCTCTCGCGTTCTATGTAAATTCGTATTGTCCTGGCTGATGTACATATGTTATACGTTATTATCAGAATTTCCATCTGCAACGAACCTTTTCCCCTGCCACGAAAGAAACGACTGTTCCGAGTGACACTCGAAGCGAACTTTCTTTTACCAACTTTTGTATCTCCGTTTCTTTTTAACTCGTTAGTATCACAAGAGAGTAATGCCTATAGACGCTAGAACTTTATATGTCTCTTGGACAACGCTACGATCGTGTACTACGTACTTGAGAACTAGTCCTAACGAAGCTGATAAATAGCTACACGCAATTTGAATACACATAGTTTTTGTGCATTTCATAGCTGCGTTTTTCCCGCCTTTCCTTTTTGGACGCGTTTCTCCCACTTTTGCTACTTGAAACCGTGCTCCATGAGATTTTCTTCCGTTTTAAGCGACGATCGTTTTCGCTCTATTCGTCTTTATTTGGTAAAGTGCGTTTCATAACCAGTGCACGGAAATACGCTCGTTCAAATTTACGATTCGCTTCTCCTCCATTTCCACTCGCTTTTACAATTCTTCGAGCCCGTTTTCAACAATTCGATTCAACGATTCACGTCGGTAGTGAACGTAATTTGAAACAATTATACTACAGTTGTGTTTCTACTATCACGTTTTGTCGTGCTGCTTTCTTAAATCTTCTTTTATAAATCGAACAAGATCGCTTACTACTGATTAACTCGAATTATTTTAACGTGACAATTCTGTTAGGTTGAGTAATAAATGTTTTTAAAAATGCAGTATTCTATGGAAGATCGAAAATCGTAGAAACATCACGAGAGTCGTTAACTGTTCCCAATAAATTGAAAGGAATGGCAACTGGTACTCTCGCTGTGGTACAAAATGGCATTTCAATTTTTTCTTCTCTTTGTCTCATTATGAAACCGCTAGAGAATTCTTTTCGTAATAGAAGAAACTGGAATTCGCTACCAGACGTCGTCGTTTCGCACATTCTTGGACTGATCCGAAAACAAATCAATTTACATAATCCGATTATAAAAACCTACATCTGATGTTCGATTAATGCCTTCTAACGCAGCGTGTTTCTATTTTACTGTTAAACAACGCTTAATATCTACTATTCTCATCTCGTTCTTAAACAGAATATTCACGTTGAAAAAGCGGTAGAAACGGTGGGTTCTCTCGCGACAGTCTATCGATCCTAATTAATTCACAGTAGTAAAGAGACCTATAAGCTCGAACAGTTTTTCTTTTCTGGTCGTGTGTGTCTGTGTGTGTTTTAAGATTGACATCCATTCGCTGATCTTCAGAGCCGAGCGAAAAGCTAAACGCAGTATAGAAAACTTTACAGTACGACATGTTGCAAAATTCTCCCTGTCCTTCGAACGAATCATAGACGCTACTATAATCTTTCTTGACACAGTTGTTAAACAGTGCCTTTTTATATCTTGGTTCATTCGTCGAACGAGAAAGTTACAAACGGTGTTAGCAGGGTGTGTAACGAAAAGAGATCGATACCACGGCGAGACTCCTCTTTATTGTCTGAGTTTTGCGTGACGCTCTCATGAAGTAAATCACAAGAGCGTCATCGCAACAACACGCTTTCTTTCCTTCGGCTCTGATCTGTAGATCTTACTTTTGTATAAAGTTTAAACTGAGATACTATATGTCATGTTAACTGTGTGTGCTCTATAGCAGAGGGAGAGAAAGAGAGCGAAGCGAGGCACAGGCGTGTGTGTTCGTTGTGGTCTCTCGAGACACAAGAAGCGAACGCGCTGCTCTGAACTTCTAAGTCGCGTGTTTCTACAATTTCTGGTTCGCCTTCCATCGTGTCAACAATATAATCGTGTTTTCTAATCTCCTTTACGATCTTTATCACTGCAACATTGTGGTAGTCGCATGTATCAGCGTAAGATCAGTACAAACTTATCTTCTCCTTCCTCGTTCTCTTCTAAAGCTACTTTTGCTCACAGATCCTAGAATCGTTTTACATCCAGAGTATCATCGTATCGATTCGATTCAGTGGTGTATGTTGCACGAACTTCTTCGAATCGTATGTTTGTGTGTTTCGTGTACATATATATATATATATTTAATTAATGTGTGTCCTTCGGGATATACGTGAGACAAACTACACAGAGTGTCTTCAGCAATGTGTGTGTTTCTCTTCTTTTAGCGTGGTATCATATACTGTATGTTTTTTTCCTTCGATAAAATTAATTTTTTTGTTTCCTTAAACGATTTCGTAATATATATATTTACATTCATCTATCTACAGTAACTACACATCAACAAATACGGTTAGTTTAGCATTCTCGTAGTGTCGTGTTTTGTATCGTGGTATTGTATCATCATCATGATGTTGATGCGATTATCATATATATCCGTACCAATCGATTCGTAGTTTTCTTCCGTCTTTCTCGCATAATCGATTCTCTCCATCGTGGAGACGTATTTGTTTTCCCTTTCAATCTCGATTATCATTCACACTTTCATTTCATTCTCTCTTCTTTTACTCGCTATCGTCGATCACCGTAAAACACATCGACGATCGCATAATCTCTCGGAACAACGCATTATTACTATTATCAATTAATATTATCATTATACTCGCGACTAGTTCGAAGGCAACACCACGATCATAATCATCATCATCGTTATAACAAATTCATTGTCATCGTGGTCGATCCTTCGATCCTTTACTCAAACGATATGCGATCGCGTGAAATCAGAATCATTAACGAGAGCAACGACGACTCATTCAACGAAACACATGTATGCGTGCGTGTATGTATATATATATAAAAAAAATAAAATAAATACGACAACTTAAAACAAAAAGAAAAACAAACGTAGGACGATTAAAACGACAAATTTATCAGTTATAGTCATTCGCAGTCCTTGATTCAACGTTTCTGCCTTAATATATTAGGACTTCTTCACTTTTTTTCTTATACTTCTTCAACATTCTCATCATCATCATTCTTTCCTGCATCCTCCTCTTCTCCATCAACGTTTCTACTTTCCATTCATTAAAAATTACAATTCTTTCATCTCTCTCTCTCTCTCTCTCTCTCTCTCTCTCTTTCACTCGAAAAATCTCCTATTCACTTTTAACAAAATACGTCTGGGGTCTCTCTGTTTAAAAATCTATCGACGGTAATCGAGCTAACCGATAATCCCGTTAATCGACTTTAATCTCCTCTGGCAAAATGTCTCTTGGAAATCTTGATAATAGTCCTCCGTGCGATAATTTTTCTCTGGGGACGATCAACCTCCATGCGAGACTCTCTCGGAATTCAAGTCAAATTAGGCTGCGGCGAGGGCGAAGTCGCGGACACGGAGTACAAGGCTGTGTCCTATATGAATGCCCAACATTCCAGCGTTTTCACTACGAAATCTTCTCGCGGTGCCAGCGGCTCGTTCCCATACGTGCTACAAGATTGTGACCTGCCTTGGTACAGGTCTCCGTCCAGCCACAATCCAAACTTGCCACTGCAAAACAGCGAACGACATCTGTTAATCTGATGGAACTTCAATGGAGAAGAATTAAATGATATCATAGAGACATTACGATATGAAGAGCAATATAAATAGATTGCATATGAGGAGTGCTTCTCTGGTTCGTTCAATTACATCAGTCTAGTTAGAAACCGAGCTGATCAACTCCGCTTTTTATCAGTTTCTAATCTCATTAGGTAAATACACGATCGATGTTGAATTTTCAACAAACAAATTGCTCGTTCCCGCGAGTTCATTGTTGCAAGAAGATAGCACAAGTAATGGCAAATTCCAAGATAAATTTAAAAAGTAGGTCGAACGAATACAGCGGAGAGACTAAGGTAACAGCACATAACGAAGCTTTTCAAACTTTATCTGTTCCCCTCCCTGAAACGTTCTTCGCTAATTAAAAGTCCATATCGATAACTAAATATTTCCAGTAAAAGTTGCAGAAAAATGAAAGAGAAGCAGCAACCAAGACAAATGACGAATAATGAAATTCAGTCTTGCACAACAAGGCGTTAATCCTCCATGTGCAATCTGCCAAACCACCGTTTCATAACAGATTAATCTACCCTAGCATAAGTAACAGATAATCCTCTCTAATTAATCCCTTTCCAGTGATCCCTCGCTGAAACGTTTGCCTAACAGAATTAACATATTCTATCTGTTGAATAAAAAATTGAAGACACTTGGAAAATGGTACTCACTCTCCGGCACCGATGGCGAGGCTCTCGTTGTTGCCTTTGATGAAGTACAGGTTGTCCCCGGTCCAGTGGAACGCCTGGAATCTGGGCGTGAACTTGAAGAGAAGAGATTCGCCGGTTCCATAGAAATGATCACTCACGTGCAGAGAGCACGAGGTCAACGCACCAAACACCTGTAACCACGTGGGAAGGATGATTCACAGTGCGCCGACTGCGGCACTAATAACGCGCAATGAGTAATGAATCCTCTGCCTCGAGGTTTCTCGCACCGGATTCTGCACGTGACACGGTCACGCACTAGCCATCTTAACGAGAGTACGCGCAAGCAACGAAAGCTAGAAACGACTGTATATAATTTGTCACTTTTTGTTTCTACCAGTACAATTTGGTCTTAACGTAACGATATTGACAAGATAAAGCAAACACAGCGTTTGGCTTTCCTCTTTCTCGAAACAAATCTTTAGGCAGTGCATTTAACTGTATTTCATCTTAGCGTACTACGGAATTTTCAAACAAGCAACTGAGATTTAGAAACGCAATTTGTCAATTCCACAAACAGGTAGATATTGTTTCTGCAAACGACAGTTTGTTATTAACTGACTGCGTGAACTACGGTATTTTTAATTCTCATTTATATTCTACATATATGTATTGGTAACATCTTACTGCGTAAAGCAATACACGTTTGAATAGAAATAAAATAGGAAAATGAATAGGAAAATGAAATAGGATCAGAATATGGGACAGAGAGGAGCATTATGAAGAGCGAATGAACGTAGAAAGTAAACTCCTAGAACTTACGTTGCCCTCTGTATCTTCTATCACCAACAGGATTGGGCTCTCTATCTTGGCCATCTTCCTGTACATATTGTTTAGACTAAATCCATGTTGACTGGTACTGAAAACGAGAGTCCAGAGGTAGCCCTCCGCCCTGGCAGGCAGATGCCGGCACAGTTGTTCTCTGTGCTCGTCGCTGAGGATCTCGGTGGTGCCAACCAGGTCGGGAACGATGACATCGTTGTCTATGGAGACGGCACTGTTCGTGTACAGAGCTCGCCTGAGCTCCTCGCTCATAGACAGTACCTAGAAGATTACATCGAAATTTTAGTAACTCGAAAGTTCGACTCGGTCCAGGAAATTTGGTTCTGGGAAGCGGGATCTGCGAGATCGATCGCCGAGTTCGTCGCCTTCAAATTTAGAATCGTGCAATTTCTTATTGGAATTTTTTAGATAAATGGGCGAACCTTGGTATAGGATCATCGTTGAGAGATGTTTGGAACGAACATGTTTTCTGGAAGAGATGTTCTTTTCGGGCGAACGTAGAGTGTTTTATGGGACACGTTTGATGGTACGAGGGAAATTCTCATTCTTATTTTTAGACGCGAAAGCTTCTAACGGTATGGCAATTAATGGTCACCGCGATGGTGACTGTCTTCATAGATATATTACCGAAGTTTCTTTTAGGAAATTCGAAAGTTCGCGCGAACAAGCTTCTACTTTTCGCTCGAAAATGTCCAACTCTGGGACGATGGAAGTTGGGTCAATTCTGTTGCAAGACGAGATTCTATATGTGCATTTTTATGCTACGGTTCGCAGCTGTATTTTACAAAATAAAAGATAGACATTCGACAGTTGTGATAAAGAAGATGCAACATTTATTAAAGGAGAATTTATTAAAGGGAAGAATTTCTTTTTAAACGAAATTATTCAAAGAGAAAAAGAATGTCTACTAAAGTGCGGAGAATTTAATATCTCAAAGCAATTGAAACACTCGAGATTCCTAACGGCGACTTAACTCGCTATTAAGTCAAATAGTCCGTCACTATATTAGCATTCGTTTGCAAGCTCTTTGTTGCGCTTACGAAACAGACGAGAGATCACAAGAACAAAAGCCTCGCCGCAAGACGTAAAGTAGCTTGCGATTAATTAGACTTTGACCCTTTGAGGTCGAAATCTTTCACGGTTCGCCTGTTTGTAAGAAAAACTTTTTTTTTTATTAATTCTCTTAATAATTATTACCATGACTATTGTTATTATTATTATTAATAGAATCATCTTTTATAGCACAGTTCTATAAAAAAAAAAAAAAAAAAAATGAAAATACAACGTGC
Organism: Bombus confusus; assembly: GCA_014737475.1. Lineage (NCBI taxonomy): Eukaryota > Metazoa > Arthropoda > Insecta > Hymenoptera > Apidae > Bombus > Bombus confusus. The sequence continues at coordinate 3,123,992 of JACXIV010000045.1, forward strand.
CAAAATTTGCCAATAGTTTTACTGAGAACGAATACATTTATCATTTGGTAAATTAATCATTTACGAAACTATGTATAAGGCAAAATCGCGAGCGAAAGGGTTGGCGACATACTCAGCGATCTGGAAAGGATTGAAAAACGTGACATATCGAAAGAAAGAACATTGCTGCGGTGGTTACAACTAAGGGAACAGGTGTCATATCGTGTGAACATTGGTCATCTAAACCTAAATTCTAAGTCTAGTACATCTAAAGAAACACATAATCACTACGCATTCACAAGTGTGACATGTTGTAACTGTTGTTTCGCAATGTTGGTAGAGTCGTCGTGTTCCTTGGCTGCTAAAGAGTACGAAGATAGTTGTGTACAGAGTTATGAATATTTATACAGAGAGGGATATCTGTCCATCTTTCGTAGATCTGGCGTATTAAAACGACGATCTCTAACCGTGCTCGTCTCATCGCAAAGCCTTGACCTTTCTTCACAGAATAGTCAACAAAAGATTATGCAACCATCCAGCTTCGCTAATATCGCCAACGGAGTAAACGAGAACGGATTAAAGCGAAAAATTGCAGTTTCTTCTGGTTTGTTTGTTTAGAGAAGATAGAAGTGGAAGACAGCGCGAAACGCTGACTGTTTATGCAGATAATCCGCTAAAAAATGTCGCAGACGAAATAACTTATCTACGAGAAGAATTTCTGCTTTTAGGAACGAATTGACTGGACATCGACGGAACAGCACACTATATTTTATATTTTGCTTTTGTTTTATACAGTCTGGCAATTCCCTCGCACGGAAATTCTTTCAAGCGGATGTTATGGTAAAAAAAATTACGTTCTCGCAATTGTTTAAAGCGCTTGGTTTCCAAGATTAAACTAGGCATGGAAAAAATTCATCAGACTTTTAAAAGACCTTTAACAATTTCGGACAGCTCCTTTTTTTATGCCTTAGAAACTGATAGCCGAAGAAGAATCATTAATATTTTAAACACAACCAAAAATAAAACGAAAAAAGAAAAGATAGTCGATGGTGGAGATAACAATTTTTTACTGATTCGTTCGTGGAACAATAATACCTGGCCGCTTCTTCTAATGCTAAAAGTGCAATCAAATGTGACAAATTTGCAAATTAAGTTGTCAATAAAAAAAATAAGACTCGATTACGATGTGTCATGTGTTATTATCGTTCTATTCGTTAATCCAGATGCGTACGCGTTGAATCACATTTGCGCACCTGCATTGGACGATAATAATTTCGCGCAATCGTCTCGCAGGATTACACCAGCGCTGTTGCTCTGTCAGAGCTTTGCATCTCATCCATTAATATTATAGAATTTGCATAACTCATTTGTGGACGAACTGGAACTTGCGGTCGAAGGGTAGATTAACGGGGATTTTCCTATCGGGATACCTTGTAGAATTTCTACGTGACGATCATTATGTTTTTTTTCGTGGAAGAACGTAGAAGATTGGCGTTGTACGAACTTTATAAGGAGGAAAAAGTATTATGAAAACACGCATAGAATAGACTAGGAATTCAAAGACATAAGAAGGTTTAAGAATTCAAGGATTCAAACTGAGTTTGAGAACTCAAAAATTCGGAGGTTCAAAAAATAATTCAGGTATTTAATGGTCCAAAGATTCAAGCTTTCTAGCACTCAAGGATTCAAGAATTCGAGGGTTCAAAGGTTCGAGTATTCAAGAATTCAAAGCTTTAATGATTCAATTATTCAATGGTTTAAGAATCGAAATATTCGAGAAATCGAGGATTTAATGATAAAGCATTGAAAAATTATTCAAGTGGAAATATTTGTAAAGTAATCCCCTATAACGATAATCATATCCCCTGAAATTTGCACATTTTTGTCACTTAATCATTTGATTCATACGCAGAATCGAATATTACATATTTAGGTAGAGATAAAATTATATAGATATTTAGACGAAGATCAACCCTGTTAACAATATATCAGAGCAATTTCGATAAACGTGTAGCGATTTGACGCAGCAATTTCGCAAAGCGATAAGATGAAAGTAAATATGCTTATAACATGCATTAGTGAAAATAACATAGCGTTTGATTAGCCAAAGGTTATTACGCAATAACACGAGATAAAAAAGATGCGTCCGTTTCTACGTCAATTTAGCATTCGTAGAATTTCATCTTGTTTATCGCAATAAGCTTAATTGTAATTAATTCTAAAACCGATTTCACAGTGTTATTTCATTATGTGATTGCGTGTGCGACGTACAGGAAAAAAAAAGCGTCGTAGAAAAAACGTATTACCGGTGAGACTTCAATTTACGTGTAAGCATCTGGCGTGTATCACGTTTTAGTCAATAAAAAGCAAAAATTCACGTTAATGTACGTATTAACAAACTTCGTGTCCATTTATATAATATTAACGTACGTAATTGATACGATGCTAAAGGTGATATTACGATCTTAGCAGCAAATACGCGAAGTTCCTCGAATTACTCGGATTGCTATTTCCATTTCGTTCCGCGCCACTCTTTCGCTTATCATTAATAAATATTTTTCATTCTGTAACGCAATTCCATAATGATTGTTGACAACGTGTATATTAGATGATATACTCTCACGCAATGCAACAAACAATTGATCGATGATTCAGTTGGTATCGATTACATGAAAAAGAAAAACGATACGCCAGGTAGGATATCGAGTAGTTTAATAGCAATCCTTTCACCAGAGGAAACATAACGGGCCACTTTCCGCCAGGTACCAAACAAGACGCGGTTCACCCTGTTTTTAACGCGATACGCATCAATTGAGCCGAGGCCGTGGCAATTAACGCGCTTCTCGTCGCCTATCAAGGAACCAACCTCGAGAAAAACGCACTTGAACCAATTTGCGACGTGGGAAAACGCGGCAGGGTGCATTTCCGATCGATTCGATCGAAAAATTCTGAAATCTCGTCAAAGGATAATTAATTAACCGATTAAACCGACGCTTTTATAAATTTAATTCCAATCTCTTCCTTATGCGGCTTCGTAAATTAATTTATTTCGTTTGGTTTTTCAGACGAGCGAAAGCAATTTGCCTGTCAGGATTAGCTCTTCCTCTCTTTCCTTCGAAGTAGCAGATAAATCAGAACACAGAGTGAAATGAGCGAAAGAGTAAACTTATTCCTTGCTTCTTATTTTATTTACATGTATTTATTTACTCGTAAGAGAAGTAGTACGTGAAAGTAATACGACTCACATAAAATTATGCTTTTAGCCTATCCTTGAAACTCTACACAGAGATTTGTTTGACAGCGTGGTTTTATAGACGGACTACTTCGTTCTATTTATTTATTGATACAAGTACATGACCATTTTTCAGGACAATTATCCAGTCTGTATGTTCTTCGAAACGGCAAACACAGTGAATTGAAATACAGACGTTAACAGGAATGTTTGCTAAATTCATCCCGACACGAGTCAATAAAGGAAGCGCGCGTGGAATGGCGACACTGGAAGGTTGAAGTGCAAGAAGAAATTTCTGATCGTTAAAATACGATGATCTAGCAATGCGAATATCGAATACGGTCGACAGGGAAGACAGAATGGTTTTACTTGTTCGTTTACAGAATTGATTTTCTCTGTCTATTCTAGAATAAAAAATATGATCAAGGATAACGAAGCGGTTGGAACGCATTGTGCGTGTGGGACGAACACGTCCCTCTGGCGTCGCGCATACGTCTGTTTTGTCAGGAAAGCTTCCTTGACCCGTGACATCGACTTTTTATCTTCGCGCTCGCGGGAAAAATCATCGACGTTTAATTGCGAGAAGGACGAAGAAAGAGAAAAGAAAAAGAGAGCGAGAAGAATGAATATCGAAGCTTTCGTTGGCAATAAGAATAAAAGAATTACGGTCTAATGAAAACACGATCTTTCCTCGTAAACAAGCAGCTTCATGCTTTACCGTTCGTAGATAAAACAGCCGCGTATTTAATTATCGATACAACGTACTCAATCATTTTTCTCGATAGTAGTTCGTCTGTTATTGACACTGGTCACATGTTTTGCTAACTTGTTGTTTGAACTGCTGACTTATCGATATTCTCTTTTTTTTTCTTCGTGAATTTATCCATTTTGATAGCCTTGGAATTAATTAGACCTTATTTTTTAGTTGGCGTTGTATCGTCGTCGAACGATAGATAATTGACAAAACGGCACGCGAATGGGTCGAGGCCTCACCGCAAAAACCAGTTGCTCTGGAAACGAGTTCGTGAGAATCGGAGAACAGTTATGCACGACCGATCTGAGGAAAAATCGTGAAACGTCAACACCACTCGCTATGCGTTTAAGAGGCACCATTATAGTATCGCGTTTCAGGAAATGATTCTTCTGGATTAAAAATAAAAAAAGTAATGGAAAACGCGCATTTCAATTTTACGAGTCAGAGAGGATTTTCTCAGAACGTTAAAAGTCTCTTTATTGAAACGAGACTGATATTGATAATATATATAGATAGATAGATATATAATACGTAAAACATATATAATATGTAGAATACATATAGTATTACATAAAGTGTACGTGAAATATTATAAAACAAGTACGAGTAGTACAACTGAGTCATTCGGAAGCCACATGATCAAACTGCATAAATTGGAAAAGTACAGAAAAGCGATGACTAAACTGCGGATTTTTATGCATTTATAGGAAATTCAAAAGCGCAAAACTGCACAAAGTCTACGTAATACGAAGAAGTATATAAAACGTGCAAGATACATTTCTTTTTGTAATATTCGATAGGTAAAACGATCTATAAAATTATATCTTCGAGAACGTGAATTTGCAGAAAAATTCGCTGCCCGTTTATGGCATTGTGACATTACCTCGGAACTTTTCCTATTAAAATTTACGACATCTTTCTCCGAATAAATCGGATCGTTTGTTTCTTAAGTGGACGTTGATCGTTTATCGCCTGTACCATATGTAATGAAATTAAAAAGGAAAAAAAAATTAAAGAAAAAACAGAAGGAACAAAAGGCGGAATCGATCGGTTTCAAAAAAAGATTCAATTAGAGAGAAAGATTCAATTAGAGACTACAAGCTGTAAATATACAGCGTTCGGTGTTCGAGTGCAAAGTTCGACTAATAATTATTATTCTTCGCTGCTCGATCTCGTATTATCTGAATTTGAAATGCAGATCCTCTTAGCATATACCGAGATATGATCGCTGCAGTGGACTAATCGATGGCATAACAAGATTTTTTACGTTGTGGAAGACGAGCACCGCTATGTTCACGCGCGTCACCTCGATACACGATAACCGAGGTCATGGCAGCAATCGAGATGCAAGCCGAAAAAATATTTAAGACATGTTCACGCGTACGTAAGGTCGATCGGAGTTGTCGTTACGTCTATGAAATATATATATATATATATTATATCTACATGTATAATATTATATCTATTTTCCGAAATAAAAGTTCTTCGATATTTGTGCGTGTGTATCGCACGTTATACAATGTTGCGACTTCCACTTTGGATCGACTGGACGAGATCCAGAGAGAATAGAAGCTGCTTGTAACGTAAAAAATTTCCGTGCAACAAGTAGATTGTCGAGATTCTACGATTGGCGAGAAGAGGCAAGTGAGCATTTGGATAGTGGTTTCTTAGGAATTCGTAAACAGTTTCTTTCCCTTTGTATGTTTAAAGCGTATACGTGCATGCATAACAAGTAATAAATTTTAGAAATTGCATATTATCTGATTGCGCTATTTCTTAAAGCGTTGTGCAAGTTGCGGTCAGTTAGCAGAACAACGTTCAAAGGCCAGGAAATTTAGAAGTTTTTTTTTTTTCATATCAAGTGTTCGAGTACTTTCGTGGACCGATGTTATTCTTCCACATCTTCGCTTTCACGCCAGAGACCGATATATTCTGCGGCATTTAAAAACCCATAAAAGACATTGTACTGTATTTTTAACCGCGGAGTGGCGCGCCACGAGAGTGACTTGGTGGTTTCCGACGCAGAAGGACGATCTCGATTTAGGATTTCTCCCCTCGTGAATTTTTCCACATGTACACGCGACCTCGGGATTTCACACGACGAACGATGCACGAGACATCGATCGAGCGCCTTTTTCTCGTTTTGCTTCTTCACCGGGCGTATAATGGGCGCCGTTCCGCCCACGCACTTTCAACGAGGCCAACTTGGTCTCTCTCTCCATGAATTTCCCATCTTCGTTTTATGTAAGTCGTCGGTCTATCGACGGGTGCAAACGTTGCGTTAAAACTTCAGACCAGTACGACGCGTGTGCCATGGTGTAACACCGTGCCAGCACGCGATGATTTATGCGCGGATAGACACGCTTCGCGTAATCCTTCGTCGCATTATATATCGATTTTTGCAAATTTTTTCTGATTAATAACTTACGAAAGAAAAATTGTCCAGACGCCATTCTCAAACGATTAATCAATATATTCTTTTATTTTTCGTCGATATTATCGATTGGCGGAGTCTTGGGCCAGTTCTTGCGACATTCTACCCGGACAGGGAATTTTGTACGACTTTTTAGGCATAGTGGAGAATTTATTATCTCACCGACAGCATCCTCGAGGAATGTTGGAACACGTACTTAAGAATCGGACAGGGATTGACGATCATGATGTTATCAACGCTCAACTTCCAACCGCAATCGAATTATTTCTTCTTCGAATTAGTTTGATTTTCTGTTATCGCAACGATACGCAGCTTCTCTAAAAATATGCTTCCTTCGATGAATTCACTGACCGATCAGCCAACTAGGTAATCACAGACGTCCGAGTAAATGAACTCGTGGCGCGACAAAGTCCTTCTTCTTTCTGCCTCACAGCACTTTAGCGTCCGAACCGATCGCTTCGTGAGATCGCCTAAGACGAAAAATCCAAATAATCATCGATCGAGGAATCATCTTCCCAGCATCGTTTACGAATCGATTCTCGACAATTTATGAATTCACGCGCACACCGTTAAACGACTTAAATCGACAAGATTTGTAAAACTTTGCCAACGTTTCCTCCGCGGCTATTTTCAGACCTCGAAAATCTGCAAACTTGGCGATTTTAAGTTTTCCAAGCGTCGCCGAATTTCATATTTTTCTACTTGTTGGAATAAATCAGTACTCTCGACGGGAAAAAAAATTGCTTGCGACGTCCGCACGACGTCGAAAAGACGGAGAATCCGGCCGATCCGATGAATCGTTCGATACTGAGCCTGAAAATGGACATTCGAATGGATCTCTCTCTCTCTCTCTCTCTTCAAATGACCATCGAGCTTGGTAAAAAATCTTTCGACGACCGGCTTACTTCGTCTTTCCTCTCCTTTAATGTCAAGTACAAGCGCGAATCCTGCCGGGTGTATCTCTCGAGGGACTCGCGGCGTCCTCGACGGTATTATTCCCGATCGTCCTTCGGTACAACGCTGACAATGATGAGGTTTCGCTCATAAATCGACCGATTTTTCCGCCTGTCGTTTCCGAAGGTTCCGTTATCGTCTTTTCTCTTTTTCTTTTTTTTTTCCTCTTCGCCTTTCCTTCACCTTCTTCACTCACCCCGTTGTGATAAGTTTCGGTCTCTTGTTTTTAACGCGAAGAAACCGTCAAAGCTCTTATTCTCCAGCAGAATAATTATTCATCTTGCAGGACCAATTTCTATCACTCTATAGTTCCAGCAGCAAAAATTTCATCTTCCTTTGCACCGACTCGGAAAGAAAAAACGGTTTACAAAAGATCGTTAAACTGATCTCATTCAGGGCAGATTACGCTGCATACGCGGAGTGTCGACTTTGAAAGAATCGAGAGAGAGAGAGAGAGAGAGCGTAATTAGTTACGCTAGCTGGAATTCCAGCGAAGATAATTAAGCCACGAATCTGCCTCGTTTAATTTTACCATATACTTTGGCTAGAATACGCGTCGAGAATATACGTAATCGTTAGTCGTTTGGATCGAAGGAAACAAAACGAGAATTCGTGAATTAAGGGATATCGATCGAGCGGAGAATCAGAATTCAAATGCAAATTGTAGCGATCGAAGATGTAAATGAGAACGAAGGATCATCGTTCAACGTGGTTTAACGAACGATTGTAAATTCCAGGAGATCTAAACACGCGTTAGATTTCTTGTCGATCGAGTGTTTTTATACACTTGTTCGCGCGTTCTAACGGCTAATACCGCCTGAATTAATGACATAATTGGCCACTGCTATTATAATAGTTTCCATTTTTCTTCCTTCGTTACCAACAGCTACGAGCACGGTTAATTGAAATCTGAATACCACGAGATTGTACCAGCCGACAGACGTCTCCGATGAGCGTGAAAAGGAAACCAGAGAGACGAAGAGAGAAAGAGAGAGTTTTGACGCACGTGCTCGTACTGTACTCTTCGATCAGATCGTTTGATCTATCGTTTCTCGGGCAGTAAGTTCTGCTTTAGTTCTCTATCGAATCATTTTCTACAACCAAATTTGTACAACGAGTATCGCATCGTATACATTCTCGGAACTTTTGACGAGAATATCGAGGAGAATACGTAGGGCAATTAAAAAATGTTCACGATCGATCTAGAAAAATCTGGATGCAATGCAGCTAACTGCGAGAAATTGTAATAATCAGAGAAGAGTGGCAGTGGCTAAATTTACAACGACGGGCGCATTGTAATCAAAGTTGACCAATTAGGTCGACTTCCTCTTATAAACGAGATGAACGCGTTCGTCGAGTTTTACGTGCGCGAAATTATGTAATTTAACAATGAAGTACGATCTTGTTTGCGCGTCTACGTGGTCGAAATGTTAAGTACGACCTTTCTGTTCGCAGCGTCGCTACAATCAGGTTAATTTCCGTCATTACGAGGCTGCCTCTAGAAATGTGGAAGCGTTTCCTTTTTCTAAGTAGATCTGAGCGTGTACGTTAGGTTCATAAGGAATCTTTTTATCATCGCGACACCGACAAAGACTAAAAAATCAACGGATATTTTATTCCTTGACACGTTGAGCGCCACATGGCTGCCGTACGCTGCGCGTCTCGCTCAAGTCGTTGATATTTCCAGTGCATACGGAACAAGTGTTCAGCAAGCTGAATATTAATTCGCAAATAACCGTAGCGAACCAAGATTAAAATAGTTTCCACAAAACGCACTGCATCACGATGCACGCCTGCTCCTTAATTTACGACCTGCGTGCCGTACGTACAAGCAACGTAACATAAGTTTCTATTTCATTTGAAAAACGATGATGCAATTTCACTCGTATCCTTGCGCTCGAGAGATTGCAGAATTTACGGCTACTTTGCTTTATTGCGAGAACATAATATACTCGTTGGGTCAACAAACCTTCTCTCCTTCGATCATTTCGATTTTGTTGCTCGTTCTATTTAATTTTCCGAAACCTTCGTTCATTTCCTCGAAATCATTAGAAAAGTAGCTGAGAAAACTCGTTAGAGAAAACCGTTAACGAGGAACGTGTTGATACGTCCTGCGCTAAGCGAGCGTTGTTCGTAGTCAGTTTCTGTCGTGAATATGGAACATTTGGTCGGCCGATGCAAGTCGAGATATGGGATGTTATTTCAATTAAAAATAGCCCGACAAGTTATTCGACGTTTCGTCAAGCAACGCCTAGAATCTCGAAGATATATGGACGAGCAGAAAACAACGAAAATACATAGATTGGCAAAGCTGCGTAGTACGTCGACACGCGAAGCCAAGGTAAACTTTCTCGCCGTGTTGCGCTACGATTATTACAGAAATAGTTGGGTATTTAGCGTAGAAATTATGCAGATAATGAACCACCTGAAAGAAATGAAAAGTCGACTCTGTGCGTTGCTTTTGTTGGTCTCGGTGCGAACACCTCGATTTTCACCGTTTTCTCAATCAAACATATCCTTCTGAATAGATAAAACTTATACTATACTTATAGTTAATTAAACGTAGTCCTTTTACGAAGTGTTTCTTGAGAAAAGTTCATTAGGATCGATCGATTCTTTTAGCATCCGCCTTTATCTTTCATATACTCTAACTTCAAAAATCAGTCAATAGGATCTTCCTTGGTCCTTAAAACGCTGTAACTTTTGCCGAAATCGATCGATTACGATGAATTTCTGCCAAGAGAATTTCTTTTCCGTAAATAAGAAGAGCGTCTCGGAAAATGTTCGTTGTAACAAGCCAATTTTTCTAGAAGGAACGAAACTGTAATTTCTTTCGAACAGCCGGCGAACAAGCATCCCACCAATTTTCCCTTTTCTCTCTACGAAGACACCTCGAGGAACGAGATCAATCGCGAATTTTCTTCTCCTAGCCGCTCTCTGGTTTTATTTTAACCGCGCACTCATACGTAAGCGAGCGTTCGCGTATTGAAACGCGTCCAGTGAAGCCGAAACGCGTGCCAGATGAACGTGGAAACGATCGTTAAAACGGAAGAACGTCGTTATCTGTCCGTTTCGACGTGTTTAATGCGTCAACATTTAGGCGTATTTAACGCGTTCGACGCCGCTATTGATCTTTCTTTCCGAAGGTAGGATCTTCACTGGACGAGTTCGAATTCTCGTTTGAAGCTGCGATAAAGAGATACGCGACAAAGAGAATTTTTAGCACTTGATTTCTGCCTATTAGCGGGACGCTGTTTAAGTTGCTGGTTCACGGATCCTCGGAAGATCCGAGATTTTGAAAAGCGTGGCATACTTGTATTTACCTGAGCCTCGATGATACTGATGAAATGGGATACTTTCGCTTGTCTTATTCTTTGGATAATTTCGATCGTCTGACACGTCAGAGACGTTGCACGAAGCTGTCTGACGCGAGGAATAGCGAGCACTGAGGAAAACTTGGAAGGACCTTGGTTAATAAGCTACGTTTAATGGGCGAGAGAGATCTTTCTACGGAAATTAATTCAAACGATATTCGACAGAAATATTTGCATTTATGAATGCACGACGAAACGTGTTATAATAAGAGTCCAGTAAGCGCAAAAGTAATATGTAAAAATAATATATATATAAAATTTACTGAAAAATGTACAATTTATGAAAAGAAATCTTCCGATTGAATTGGAAGAAAAATTGTGTCCTCGTTCTAGGATTTATTTCTAAAATTATTTTTAATTCTCAAATTGTTCTTCGAAAATGTACGTGTTCAATGTAAAAATAGAACAAATATATAGATAATTAATTTTTGCCTACCGATTGCAAAATGAAATTGCTTTGTAAAAAAGAGAAGAAAAGTGGGGAAGATAAATGTGCTAAAGCGATTAGCGAGGGAAAGTGAGAGAACTGTGAGGAATGTTCGAAAACAACCCCCTGTCGGGTGAAACAATTTATTTTCTGATAGGACCAGCCTGCAATTGGACACCCCAAAAGGGGCGAGAGGTCCAGCTTTCTCTTTTCTTTCAACTCGCGAACGAGCTCCACCCTTCGTTCTGCGCTATCTTTCATGAAGCGACTCGTTAATTCGCGCGACACGGTGCCTGTTTCCATTCACTCGTGTAAAAGGGGGATGATTTAAAGAGCTAGTAGAAAATAAATTTCACTTCGGCTCATCACGAATAAGAACAAATGGATCATTTTGTTCTTGTAATTCCTCTTTTACGAAATCATTTGAAAAGACGTACCTGCGTCATTCGTCAATGGAAAATTTGTCTCGCCGGATAAAGAAAGAAGAGATTTCGCCTTGGAAGATCTATCGATTAACGCAATCGATTTACATTCTAAGTAGAGAAAACGCGATATTATCTCGGGAACACACCCGGATTGTTCTTCCCACGCAGAAAACAGCTCTCCTCGAGCAAGTAAAACGCTCTCAGGAGCACGTTCTCTCTTCACAAAGGGACACCTCATCCCTTGTTTACTGCAATTTTTTTACGCTTCATACGCCAACAAGTATTTTTATCGCGAAAAATGTGAAATGTCAGCCAGTCGTCCGTCTGCCTCGTGATTTTTTTATTCCATTAGCCTGTGATTCGCCCAGCGTGTCGATTTTCCTTCTGCGCGAGAAACCACCCCTTCTCACGACCGAGTCATCGCCGCAGACCGCGCCCCTGGCGCGTGCACGAGCGTCACGGCTGTAAAAGCCAGCGTGTGTGGTTATTCGTTGTTGCATAACTTTGGCCAGAGATTGGCCGGGTTCGAGCGTAGTTAGTATATCGAAGGAAGCCGGATTCTGTGAAAGGTGGACCTAGGCGCGGCCAAGGACCGGTTGCACGTAAACACAACCGAGCTGCCATAATATCTTTCTAACTGTGACATATGCTAATTGTGTGCACCGGCGGATAATTTTCTACGCATGTCATCGCTATATGCAACATGGGTCGACAGACGTTTGGATTTTTGTTAAATTGGTCATGCGAGAGAAGAAGGAGATTCTTGAAAGAGACAGCACGATGCTTGAACTTGGGGATGGCGTTCGAATAACATCATTTGAAAAACTGGCACGATCGGTGAATTTTTTGCAACTAGGGCAATTGACTGAATCTTTTTAGCGTTTGATGGAATGATTTGAAATGAAGGTACGTAGAGAGGCAACCTTTTTTGCGAATCAAATTACAACTTTCAAGAGAGCAACTGTGGAATAACTATGGTGAAACACATAGTTTCGCGGGCTCTACATTATGGAAAATTTGTGGTTCCTGGTGAGAGACATAGAAAACGGGTCGAAGAAAGTTACGTCGTTCTGTCGAATCGTAGGAAAGCAGCGATCGCGTTGGATTCTTTTTCCTTTCTTTTCTGTTTCGCTCCAGTGACGAGGAAACAGAGTTTATTTAGTTAGCATATTGATTATATCTCGCACAAGCTCCTAAACAATCTTAACATCCCATCCTTAGAGTCGCTATATTCCAATCGAATTTAAAACCAAGGAAACATTCGCAAACTTTTCGCCAAACGTATCGAAAGCAGCAAATTTCGGACTTTTATTATCGACGATATATTTTGGACTAAACTCGCTGTCAGACATAAAATCGAAATGTTTAAAACGCTGAAATTTTTAAATAGCGAGTGAAAAAATATGCCGGGCCTATTTTTATTGGTTTCCTGACTTTAATGTCATCGTGTGAACTAGAAGGGAGGTTTTCAACACGACACGTTCAAAGAGAGAAATAACTTGCCAGATCCAAAGATACAAGAGAAATAGGTGCCAAATCTATGATGTTGCGATTACCAAAAAAATCAACGCCAACCATAACTCATGTTAATATGCTAGTCGCATGTATGAGATAATACGATCGATATTTTTGAATTATCTTCTCCAGAGGATGACAAAAACACGCATATATGCATACCAAATAAAAACACGATTCGAATATGTATATATATATAGTAATTTAAAATTAGCTGAGAGTATTCTGAACTTTAATTTTATAAAAAGTCAAACGTGATACGTGACTTTTCAGGGATCTACGTTTCTCCGCATAATATTTTCCTAAATATTTAATATTGTACATCTACTAAAAAAAAAAAAAAAAAAAAAAAAAAAAAAAAAAAAAAAAAAAAAAAAAAAAAAAAAAAAAAAAAAAAAAAAAAAAAAGGAAAAGAAAAAGAAAGAAAATTACGAAGAATTATCCTAACGCTATAGAAGTACACGTCTCACTTTTACAATCGATACACCGTTCTAAATATTCGAGAATCAATTTTTTACGTCCCCGTATAGATCGAACACCCTTACACTGGGTAGAGAATCGTCGCTCGTAAACTATGAAGGAGGTCTATTTACCAGAGTAACAGAATATAATCAAGGAAGGGAACGAGGGCTACGCCACCGAAGGAAAAAGTCAGTCGAGAGACAGTTGTTAGGAGCACACGTGGTAAATTGACCTGGTATTTGCAGGGGATTCGTGAAAACGCGAAAAGGACTTAGACTGACCTTTCTGAAAAATTGTTGCTTATTCTTGTGCTCGTCAGACACAACTTTTACGTCAATGGCGCGCCGAAAACGTGATCTAGAGGAATTCCGGAATCCGCGGAACGTGTGGATCGTTTGTGACAAAAAGATTGTGCTCGGGGAACGAGAAGAACGTTTGTTTGTACATTAAATTCGTTTGTTTCAGAAGAAGAAAAACGGAATATTAATTCTTCGGAAATATTAAAATATTTAATTGGAAAATATGTAATTTTACCGGATATTATATAATTCGAAATATTTCGTTTCAATTATATTTTGGCCCGCCAGCGATGTTTCAAAAAGAATGCACAGATATTTAGGTGTATGTTCGAGTCATCGGCAGAAGATTATATTATTAGAATAACGAGTTTAAACGAGTTCTGAACGAGTCTGATGAAGACAAAACGAGACGTTTGCGTGCAATTTCACGGAGGACGTTTCTACTTTTTTATACTCGATATTCCTCGTACGAACATATCTTTATATAAACATTTTTACTTGTTTCAATATATAGAACCCGTAGCCGAATCTTTTATCTGCCTTCTGCAAACGCTCTTTATATAACTCGACGATAGTCTTAGATTATTGTAATGTTTCTACGTAGAGCTTTACTTTTAGAAGCGAACGTATCGAATTTTGTTTATTTTACTTACACTTCGGAACACCGAAGCGAAGTTCATACTCGCTTTCATCCAGAAGCTTACCGCGTAATTTGCATAGACGTTTACGAAAAATGATAAAATCATTCATTTGCAAAAATAGAAAACGAAAGCAAAAAGGCGTTTTCTATCAACGACGACTCTCATATTGCGTACAACTTCGAGATTCGGTTTGCATCTCTCGTATTGCCTGGACACTGGCTTATACTCAAGAAAAGCAAAGAATATTAGATTCGAGACGGGCAGAGAGCCGCTTATTAACTGTTCATGACTAAAAATACCAGAATCGTGAAAAGGTAAGGGTCACTCTTGATGTCGTTTAAACGTTTCCCGCAGAAAGAGATCAAGAAACGAGAAAGGTAGGAAACAGAACAGAACAAATTAATTTCGCGGAAAGGAGACTTTAAATTGAAATAAACTTTGTTTACCTTCGTCTTCTGCTTGAGAAACTTGGAGATCTTAGTGATGGGATTTAGAAACTTTGGCCTCGGCATTTTGACTAGATTCTTTCGCCTCGGAAGTAGCAAACTCGAATTTTCAGCCTCCACCGTTTTATCGCTGCTATACTCTGTTATGTATTTTTCTCTGCGACTATGATCACGCAGGAAACAGTTTACATTATGCGTTTTATTCTGCGTCTCAACGCCGGTCCAAGATCTCACCGCGATCAGATCAGTCGCCGTGGCGCAAACCTTTCTAGAAGCGAACGTACCAAGCCGCGTCTACTGATCGCGCTGAAAATACACACCGGTGTATCCTCGAAATTTCAGGCCAATACGCGCGACTGTGCGCTCTTAGAAAACACTTTGCGATGCTTCACGCCTATCTATCGACGTGAACTTTGCTTTCCTGTTACCTACAAGATTTCCTTCTTTTTTTTTCCTCTTGCCTCTCAGACTCGCGATAAATGCGCTTATGTCTCGATGAAACGAAATTGGTGCGAACGAAACGGCCAATAAGTCACAGCGATATTATACGTATGCAATATACGTATAGAATATATATAGAATATAGAATATTATACGTATACAATATTCTGTAATCGAAGATTCGTCGACTCGAACTTTGCCAGAGCTTTTCTGTGACTGCAATTGCGTTCACGGATTGATATGACGTTAAATTCGATTTGTTCGTTTCACGATCGATCACTTCGGCTATGTACGCTTCACTTCGCGAAGACTGAAGCAACACTGTACCACCGCGCTTTCGGGGTGAGTCTAATACTCCGATCCTAGGAGAAAGGCGTGGTGGGGAGGGGATAGACTCGGCGCGCAACCCGGTTTGCGCAGCACGTGGCTGCCAGTGCGCGCACCGCTCTTCCATTCAAGCGCGTGTCACGCTACCAATTTGTATGAAAATAATCTCATTTTGGATATTCACTTCATCGTCCGCGTTTCATTTTTTACGAACCGCGGACAAACCTTTCGTGGATGGATAAACGAATGGAATGTTTCCTTTCGCTGCATGATCGTTTCGTACTTATATGAAATTGTAAAAATTGTATGTTTAGACAGAATCGATTCTCGGCTTGGAAAATTGTACAGTTTGGAGAGTTCGATTTAGAGGTTCATAGAAAAAGGGAAACATTCGTTTCGTCGATCGTATTATTTTTTAGATCTGCTGACAAGCCTTTCGTGGGTGGATAAATGAATGGAATATTTCCTTCGCTCCATGATCGTTTCGTACTTATGTGAAATTTTAGACTGTTTAAACAGAATCGATCGGTCCTTACAAAAGGCAAACGTTCGTTTCGTCGCTCGTATTATTTTTTTTTCACTCGGGCACAAGTCTTTCGTAGCTGCATAAATGAATGGAATATTCCCCCGCTCGATAATTATTTCATACTTATATGAAATTTTAGACCGTTCAAACATGATTGATTTCCAGCTTGGAAAATTGTACAGTTTGTAGAATTCCATCGAGAGATAGTAAATATCGTAGAAAGGAAGACTATTCTAAGAAGACTAAAATGTATTTAATTGTTGTAGCAATTTTTAGAAAAAGGGCCAGACGACTGTTTCGTAGTTAGACGATTTCTGACCTGGAAAATCCGTGTTGGCTTAATATAGGGAATTATAAATTAAATTTCAGAGATGATTAATTACGATGGACACATGAGAAAATCTGATCAGTGACATGCAAGGATTTGAAGCAATTAGCGGTATACTTGATTTAACTTGGCGGTCAACATAGCGTGCGTATAGTCACGTCCGCCTTCCACGACGTAATAAAATTATTCACTGTACCAAATACGATAATATTAATCGCTCTTTCCTAGAGAATCGAACAATTCTTTTCGATATTATTCTAACGTAAATCGAAATTGTTTGGCCGTAAACTTATTAAACTTGTGATTTTGCTTGTTAAACTAATTGCTTAACTATAATCTTTCGTGAGATAGCGCTGAAGCTCTACATGATTATCAATGAATAGAGCTTATCCGTTACTGTTCCCATTCTATCTTTAGAAATAGGACAAAAGCAAATATTGCGCAAGAAATGACAAATAACGAAAACATAATCGAACGTTTCCATTGCAATTTACGCTATCTTTGGAGATTCCACGCGGTTACTATGTGCAAATATTTTATTTTCATGCTCTCAATTATATTATGTGAGTCATTGAACTTCTTGCGAAATATCTTGAAAATAGAACATACACGTATTGTACATGAGAATATTTCTCTGGCGATTGCGTAACCGCAATTGATACTTATTATTATTTGTCGAATCATACCGTAAGAAATATTGCAAATTGATCTTCATTTAATTTTACATGCATCTTAATTTGATAAAAAAATAAAAAAAAAATAAATAAAAGAAAAAGTCGATCTTTTAAGCGTATTATTCTTGACTTATTTTACACGATATGCAACACATACGCGTCGATTGTTACCAACTGGATTAATTTTCTACACGTTACGCATCATGCAAATGTCACGTGTGTTTTTGTAAGGTGCGATCTCTGACATAAGTTCAATTACAATCGCCAATGACGACTCAGAGCACCAACAACTATGAGAACATAACAGCCGCGCGTATGGTATTCCACTTTTTGCTCTCTTCCTCTTGCACGCGACGATAAAATATTCATACTGAATGCGTTTCTCGAGTTTATTTAAACCACAGGGAAAACTACTGGTGTTTGACAATATTTCGCGCTCTTGTCGTTAAACACGTGTTTCGAGACTCGTTCTACCGGTTGCTTCATCGTTGACGATAGATTTTCGTTGCTTACAGGAGTGAGAAGAAAATTTGAAATTATCGTTATTGATGTTAAAAATTAGAATACAATTAATATCAACAAATGGAATATTTTACGCAAAAACACAAGTTTATTCCAGATCAAAATTAAAACGCGTTAAAGTGATACAATCGATTATGGTTCCTTAATTTTTAAAAACTACTTAAAAGATACTTTTCAAAGATGAACACGTGCAAATGACGGAAAGTCATATAACGTTATAGCGGATTTAACGAATAAATTTAATATGAAAAAATAATTTCGAAAAAAAATACTATCGATGATGAAACAACCAATATAATATGAAACGCTTCCAAGTACCAACGTCGCGCGTCACCTTTTGCACCCTGTTAATATCATGCAACAGTGCAATTAAAGTTTCACGATGTAGTAGAGGAGACAAAGTCAACAGTGCGCCCTGCTCGAGACCGTGTAATTTTTACGTTGGAAAGTTATCGGATATTTCCCCGTGTTTCCCGCCTATTACAATTCGAAGCCAGAATTCTCGGAGTTGAAATAAAACGCGCCTATTGTAAAGTCGACAGCGTTTTCCTAAACGTCAAGATGAGGGCGAAATACTACGACATGCTATTGCTATAAAAATACATGTGCTATAAAAATTGCATTTTCTCGAATTTCAGTCCCTCTCAAGCGAATTTGAATTTCCTATGGTTAAAAGATTTCTCAAAAGTTCGAGATGAAGATTTTCTTCAATCGTTAAAAGCCATCGCTTTTGTGGAAACGAGAGCGTGACGATTGAGAAAAGATTTGGAGACCCGAAAAGGGCTGATCGCGCTTAAGGAAATATAAATTTGCATAAATATCTATCTATTGAAGGAAAAAAAAAGAAAGAAGAAGGAAGAAAGTAACAGCAAAAGAGAGAAGGATAAGATGGAGAGCAGAAGGAGAGAAATGGAGATCCAACTGAGAATCCCTGACCGGTAATATCGATAGCGGACAATTACGCGTGGGCCGAGCCGCAGATGCGCAAAAACACCAAGAATAGAAGCTCGTAGCGGCTATATCTACGATAGACAACTTTAGAATCCATCAAATCCAAACTCCGTGATAAGAATCTCCATCGTTAATCAAGCCCGAAGAAGAAACACACATGAGAGGAAAAATAAAAAAGGATGGAACACACGAAACACGTTTCATCGCTGTTATTCTACCAATTAACGCCTCGTTAATCCTTTCTAATATCTTAGATAGAGGCGTTAAATAGGAGTAGCGCGAACAGCACAATAAGATCGTGTTTTCTGAACCATCTCAAGGCGCGTCATCTAAGCGACTGGCAATGCAAATTACGAAGATTAATGAACGTCTACCGACGTATCTGGCCAGCATGGCGACTTCAAGCAAACAAGCAGCCAGATTTTTACCGTTTCATGGAAAAGTACTGACAAATTCCATGGTGCAATTTTCCACCGGACTACGTGATTTCAATACGTCACGTACGCCACACTCTGACGCGATACAGATAATAAAGAGGATTACTTTATCAAGAATTTAATGCTCTGTACTTAACTGTTCTGCCCAAATACGGAATAAACGTATAGAAAATTCATTTCGATGATTATGAGCGGTAATAGGTAGAAATATGGAAAGATCGTAAAATCGGTCGGCTGTTACAGGTGAAAGTTTACCGTACATGTTTCTTTTAAATTAAGAAATATTACACATAATTTAATATATAATTAAATCAGTGAAATTAAATGCTCTGTGATTTTGTTTAATCGCCAACTCTTAGAGGCTGTTACGGGTGAAACGCACGCGCCATTGCTGCGTCACCTTTGGTTTAAACTAGAAAATGAACAAAGTCAAGCGCGATTAAATATTTTATCGTTATTCGATGCGATGTTTGCAGCGTTTACGATATTATTACAACAAAACACACATCCTATCCCAACATACGTTCATCCATTACAGCGAACCTGAATTATGCGAGTCATCGTTGAAGTGCAAATGTCCAACAAGATAAAAATCGAGTAAAAAAAAAAACAGCTGTGTCGGGGTCTATGCACGTATAGCTCTAACTGAGATTAGTTCTAAATTGTTAATCCTATTTTATTTATTTGTTTTATTTTACGATCTCAATATGTATATCGTTTCTATTCGCTACACGAAGAATTCGAAGAATTTATCATCTAGTATTTAGTCGTTGCTCGAGCTACAACCGGACAATGGAGGTGTCGAATTGGACCTTCGTTGTTACGCGAAACGCGTATGCAAGGTATCCGCGATCATTTAGGAACAGTTAGACCGAGATATTTGGATAATGGGAGAGCTGGAACGACAGCAGCGGAAATTTTTGGAATTCAATTCTGACGAGAGACATCGATCGTATCTTATTTACGCCTGGTCGTTGTTTCATCGTCAGCCAGCTGTGTTTTCAGAGCTGCACACGATTTCACGCGCTAACGAGTGCACGATAAGGAAAGTGTGACTTGCATATAATTAATAGACACTTGCTGTTGTATTTTGATACTGTGTGTAAATTCGTAGTCTATACGGACAATTTAGATTTCATTCTCATGGATTCGATATTCGTTAAGATGATCGTTCTAATAAAAAAAGAAACATCACAGTTAAGAAAACGAACAGAGAAGTTAATTAATCGACATTTACTTTTATAAATATTGTGTCACTGTGGATTCGTAGCTCGTATAGAAAATTCTATATTTTTTTTTCGTTAAATATTCAGTACACGCAATTTCGGTGAAAAATCGACGCGATTTTAATTCCAGCGTCAGGAGAAAAAGAATTCAATAAATGGTCGCATTTTACGAGCGAGATAAATCAATTTACGAAGAACCATCGCTACTTCAACCAGTTTATTAAACGCACTTCAATCATTGTCCGAAATTTCATAGCTTTTTAGATAACAACAACAATGGACGATCGATTGATCACTCGATTTAAGCAGCGCACTGCTACAAAGCGAAATGAACTTTTCACAAGTAGTTTCAATCTCTTTGATTATTAGCCTTTGAACTTGCTTGCCGCTGCTAAAGCGCATGCATTTCATACGTAGGTGTAGAGTATGAAGCATACTTAATTTGTTATTTATTATACAATATACAGCGAGGCACATGATCGATCGCAGACAGTGAAATGGTCAGTAATAAATCGAATTGCAGAATTAGAAATTGATGAACCATAAAGAAGGTAAGGCAGGTAGGTAAAAAAGATTCCTATGGGAACCTCAGGGCTGTAATTCATAATGCCATTTATTCTGAGCTGAAATTATTCTGAGCCAAAGAAAATGTGACAGAGACTGAAGACCAGTTCTGCTCCATTTTGGATTATTATGTCTACAACGCCAGGGATATTCGAAGGAATTCGACAATCATTAATTCCACGAATGAAAGACTGCGTTCTTGCAGGAGCAAGAAATTTCGAACATCCGTTCCAACTGCCACGAAACAATTAATAAAAATATCTTCACTTGCTTGCAACTGCTTGTAAATTCTTACAACTATGCAATAAAGCATTTTCGCAAACCAGTTGACACGAACATTTTTTTACCTTTCGCAATTTTTTTTATTAATTAACGCGAGTTTCCTGCCGATCTTTCCGGACACCACGTATACAAACTACTCTTTCTATCAGCGTACACGGCGTTACTCTGCTCTCGAAACTTCATGTATCGAGTATTTTATACATAACACTATTTGTTACATAGATCTGGAACGCGAATCGTACTTCGTTTGCTACATATTATCGTAACAGATGCAGCGAGAAGCATCGTTGAACGAACGTCTCATAGACGCTCGTCATAGACAGCGAAAAGGTTAATAACAAGTCGGAGTGGAGAATTCGAAATGAAGGAACGTTTTATCTAAAATCACAAGCAACAGATGGTAAGGAGAAACGATCGAAGGAATGCATTGTTTATCCTGGCCGTGTCCAGCGACGTGTTACGGGCTGGCGCCATGGTTCTCGCTAGCTGGGCAATTTTAGCGAAGTTTCGTGGAGCTAATGGAACGAAGATGGAATGTTGGCACGGTTCCGAGAGAGCGAAGGTGACGCGTTCCAGCGTGTCCTCGGACCACGATGTGAAACAACTCGAGGACGGAAACATCGTCTACGGCGACTTGTTTTTGGAAACACGACGGAGGTTCGCGGGAGGCTAGAATCCACTCGTTGCTCGCGTGTTCTACGTCGATCGTGCTTTATGCAATCCCCACTTGGTATTTTCGAGCGATACGAACAGAGTCTTGGAACGTTCTTGAGCAAACTTGCGGAGGGAGAAAGGACGTGAACTCGAGGGAGCAAGAACGTGGGCGGTGGAATATGGCTCTAAGAATAATTATGCCGAGATATACGCGTGTTTAGAATGAAACGAATGAGAATTTTTATCCTCTTTGATGTCCATCTTTCCGATATCGATCTCTTCGATTCCTTCAATTCTAACGTCATCCGTAAATTTAGTAGCGTAGTTTCCTATAGAAATTGCATACGGTGGCTATTACTGCTTCGAGGAATACATATTTGATTATTATTTTATCGACACGCCTTATGTTTGTTTTTCTTCTATCCCGCGGATCTAACAGATTCTTTTCTTTTTTAGCTATTCCGCGTTTAAATATTCATCTTCAGTCACAACGTGGTATTCAAACTTTTTTCGATATCTTTCGGATCTAGCAACTTCTATTCCTTTTCAAATATTCGTGTTTCGATGTTCAGCTTCAGTCGCAACGTGGTATTAAAATTAAAAAAAAAAAAAAAAAAAATGACGGAGGTGTACCGCTCACGTTTCTGTTCCTACGCATCTTCGTGTATTTACGTTCGTTTTGTTCGTGTTAGAAAACGAATAGAATCCGCTAATGAGTGTCACGCACAGAGTTTAGAAACGGATGGGGGATAATTTTAGCCCACGATAGCCCTTCGCGTATAGATATGATAAACAGGGTGAGATACGTGCAATCGACATAGAACATCGACCCCAGCCAGGACCACCCACTGCTAAAACTAATCTATTTTCCACTCCATAGAGGAGCAGTCCAGTTTTCCGAACGTTCGACATAAGAGTAATGATTGATATACTTCAGGTCCCAAGTTGTCCAATTATAGACGCACAATTATGCGACCAGTTTTCGACATTTCCATTGTCATTGACGTCAATGGATTCGCCGTTGAAAATAACCTTGGCACATTTGCAACATCTTCGAAATCTTTTGTCGTGGCTCGACATAAAAATGTCTCAATGGAAAAAAACATCGAGCGAGATATCGTTCCTTAGAAACTTGCGTTAATATCGCTGTATGGTCGAACGTTTAAACGTTAATATTTATAATTACCCTTAATTGAGGATAGAGATAAGCACACAGGCTGTTCACGCTGTTGGTTCTCGGCGTTTTTCTCGTAAGTAAGCGACGAGTGTGAGGGAAAAATAAAAGCTGAGAAGTACGAACGGTTCAAAATGAACGATACGTTCATGGCAATATATTTTATCGCGAAAATGCATGTACATCTTGCTTGACTGTGTCTTAAATGAAAATCTTCCTCGCTTTTGCGTACATCGAATCCTCTCGTCGTTGCGCGAAAAAAGAAAATATTACGGTAATATATTATGGTCGAAAACCGGTCGCTTTAGAACATATTTTGCCTGTAATTTTGTAGAATATCACGCGAAAAAAACAGGAAACGACGTAACGCAATATTCGCGTATTTATGTTTTCTCCGTCTTACGTACGACAGATTCATTTAAAGCATAGCGAACCTGCAAGGCGCACATGCATCTTCGCACCAGCGAAAAGAATGTCGCGAACACGTCGTTCGCTTTGCAACATTTTTCCTCATATTTATCGTTTACGAGGAAGACCTTGAGAATTAATAGCCTTGGACACCCTGTATAACTGGCTGATTATTTTTGCGTCTAGTTACCAACGATTAATAATCCTAGTCACATTGTAGCTCTATTTGAATTACTGATTGTTATTATTCTTGTAATCTTCTCAAGTGATACGCTTATCTCTACTTGTATATATCAATTTGAATTATTCTCACAGTCTCCTGCAACAGGCATCAAACAAACAATAATCGTAATCTTGCTTTAAGAAACGATCATGGTCACGCTTACTATCATCCAATTACTGCCTACGGCGTTCCTTATTATCCTTCTCAACCACAATCATCGTTCATACTCCATAAAAAATACCTATGGTCACACCTAAAATTCTTCTTCAATGAAAAGTTCATCACATCGAAACATTCGACAGCGGATACGTACGCAGACTCTAGAAAAGAGTACGAGAGTTGTAAAAATAGCCATTGATTCAGAGTCGTTGCTTTTATTGCACCAGTGAGCAAGCAGGATTGTTCACGTGCGATGAACATCTGTATTTGGCAAACGATATCATCGTCGAACGGAAGGAGTGACGTAGGCGAGTCGCGAGCGACCTTCCGGAAATAAATCGGTCACAGCGGCATCATCCGAAAAGCATTTTGGTCTCATTAACCTTCCGCCGCGATGAAAAACGATCTATGAGGATCACAGCGGGCTTTGGGCGCGCGCGCGCGCAAAGCGAGCCGATCGGACAAACCGCAGGAAATCGTCGAATATTTCTGGAACGAGATTCGCGTAAACAAGCGTCAAACATTTTCGTGTTCCGCGATTTGTTTGTTTTTTTTTTATACAAACGCAGCAATTTTCGAGGGAAATGGCCGCTAGTTAGTTTCAAAATTACTAAATTTGTATCCTGAAGAATCGTTGTAGTTGACATCCGAGATTAGATCAGTTGCCTGTAAATTGATTTGATCTGCGAGCTGAGAGATCTTCGTCCGAATCGATTTTGTATCGTGCTGCCGATGATTCTCGATAGTAAAGCTCTTCTAATGAACATGCAAACTACTCTCGCATTTTAATATTTAAACTTTGGAAATCTATGTAGCATGGAATTTGTCTCTCATCTATTAAGAAAAAAAAAAAAAAAAAAAAAAAGAAAGTGTCAGAGAATCCGTATAAGATTTGACTTCATATCACTTTATCTTCCTAAAGATAAACTCTCTGATAAACTGTTCTTTCCTGTTTTTACATTTCTCGTGTAGTGGCATGTTTATATGGCAATGGATGTGAATCATACCGCGAATAATCCGTCTAAAGACTAAACGAACGATCAGCTGTACGAGACGAGACGGCAATGAGAGTCCAAAGCTGAGCGTACAGAGAACAGCATGCACGTTTAATATCCACACGCGACACACGTCGGGGTATATTTTAGCCGAAGAGGCCGTTGGTCTGGCTCTAAATACAGAAGAGAATGTTCAACGCGATTTGGGCGACGATTAAAACCGCCCAGCGAGGTGTTCGACCGAACGAAAGGGTTCAAGAACGACGAAGACACACGACTATTTCTGTCTCGAAGTATCATCGGTACGGTATAGTCTGACGAGAAACTCGAGGGTTACGTGGTCGATCGACGTCCATCGATCTGATCTTAAGTCTCGTTCGAATTAATCAAGCTACCAAACTATAGCGTTAACCAACTTTCCGTTAACGCGTTTCATTTGCAGATCTTTTCCATCAACTTACATTCTCCAACTCTGTCTTCCACGGACTCGTTCAATATTTTTTCCACGCTACTTCTTTCATCTAGATTCTATGATTTTATGAAATTGAAAGAAATCGGAATATTTACGACATTAAGAAGACAACAATCGAAACGACACAAAGCAAGTTGAAACCCTGCAACCGACTAATCAACCCTCTCGAATTTTGTTCTTGTTCCCATAAACGAAGTTCTACTATGTTACAATTAGTAACATCGCACGTTCTTGTTTCATCAGCAACTTCGAATCTTACCAAATTATGTATTCGAATTTCAAGATGGATTTTATCCGAATCGTTTCAGCATCGACATTTCCTTTCACCTCTGACATCCATCTCGTCAATTAGCATTTTCCTCCATGCAACAATAACCGCGTACACCGTGATGTACCTAACTATCGGTCGATCAATGAAGCGGCAAGAAGCGTTTTCGGACAACAATTACTCAAAGGAAACGATCAACGTGGGTTAGGCCGCAACATCGCGTGACAACGGTGCAACGGTAGATCCGGAAACAAGTAGAACAAGTAGAAGAAGGTGTGGCAGACTGTGTACAATCTATGAGGTGCGTTTCTTTCATAGTCAATATCGAGCAATTTGAGTGCCTATTCTGTAATAAAAAATGATCGACAACGGAGGAGTGGGGAATCGGTACCTCCGGGTCCTGGATCTGCTCGGAATCCGCCGATGTGCTCGACGTCTTCAGGATGCTGTACAGCTTTACGTAGGGGGCCTTGATCAGCTGTTAGCCAATATAATCGGCCGTTTTTAGCGGTTTCTTTAACTGGATTTCCACCTGGTTCCCTCGATACTCGCATCGAAAACTATTTCACATTGCTTGTACGATTGTCTCGACTCTTTAAGCTTTCATTTCACGAGTTGCAGTTAAGTCTCGGAATTCCTCTGAATGTGTTAAAATTCTTGTCGAAATTCCTTTCAGAAGCTTGCTCGCGAGAGTTTCGAACATAGGCAAACACAAATTAAAGAAAAATTACTCTTAATAGTATAGAAACAGTTCTGAACATTTGTGAAGAGTTCTCGAGCCATTTTTAGATAATTCACGTCGAACGTACATAAACTTTTTCTTCAGAAATGCACAGATTTTTCACTGAAAAAAATATTCTTCCTGATAGAAGCGTAGATAGTCCTGAAAAGCTCTCGACAGTTTGCAAACTACTTCTCAATTGCTCCACGCGGATAAAAATGTACACAATTCTGAGAAAGTTTCAAGAGTTTTCCAACCGTTCTCCGGTTGTCAACATCGATGCAAGGATCGAGGGTGCACTGGAAGCACAAACGCTAACTTTTTCTTGGTTTAGACGAAATGAAAAGAGAAAGAAAAAAAGAACCGATAGGCCAGAAAAAAAGAAAAGCTCGAAGGAGATACGCGAAAAAACGATCGATACGGTGCTCGGATTCGATGGATGGAATCCAATGATGACGACGATGATAACTTCGTGCGTGAACGTGACGCGAGAAAACATGAAGAAACGTGAAGTGGAAATGAGTAGACGAAGCTGTGCACAGCGTAACGAGCAACCAATCGATAAATATTTAAGATGACGATGACAACGAAAAAAGGAAAGGAAAGAAACACAAGTGCGAACGTGAGGAACAAAAGTCTAGAAGAGAATGTTCCAGTGTGTTAACGTAGTTAACACGACCGTTCGACAAATCAAACTATGGCTATGCTTGACAACGACGAACGAGTGCATCGAACCTGGGTGCAGAGGACTCGTGGCTCGCGAGATGAGTCAAAGAAAATACGAAATTATTGCGAGGATGCTGATACCGTGATAAACGAGGATAAAATCAAGTACGTATGTGTCTGTATGAGTTGATTCGATGGTTGATTACACGTAATCACGCTGAACGATTCTGGAGTCTTATAATGTGTTCTTCGAGATAAGGTTCCAAAGACTGAATAAGATCGTATTGTACTTAGAAGGGAAAACGTGCTCGAAAAATTGAAGAGTGCTCGTAGAAAACACTGCAAGTGCCAAGAAACAAGTTTCTCAGGTGGGAAAGGAAACCGATGCATTGATATAGTCCAAATTCATGAAAAAGAGAAGCGTATCTGTAGAAAAGTCTGTACCTTTTAGTTGTAAAGAAAACTCGGTGTTCAATTCATTCAGATAAGTGGCATAGACAAAAGCCAAGCAACAATTAACTAAAGTTTATTGGTACTTATATTTTTCTCTGTAGAGGCGACGTGGTGACATCATCTTCTAGCACTTGGTTCAATAGCCATTTAGGAAGATTAAAATAGCACATTCTATGCTACAGTATTCTCGTTGATATGCAAAACATTCCTCAATAAAACGTCAAAGGTTTCCAATTTTCGCACTTACGGTATCTTCTACAATGACTTTTCAATTATGTTGTACATTCCACTTTAAAGAAGGTAGGACGATGTTTGTGAAGAAAATTGTCAAACTATTAATGAATATAACAAATTAAAGATTTGAAAAAGAAATAGCAGGTGAAAGTAGAATGTTCTTCGACTCGACTTGAGTGATTTCTGCAAATGACTAATACAGGATCTCATCAAAGACTGACATACGTCGTATACACGACAATCTATAGAAATATCCCATAAGCTATAAAAAAAAAGAGAGAAAATAAATAGTAATAAAACTGTACAACGAAGCTAAGTGATTAGATTCAAACCTTGACATTCTCAAGAAACCAACTTAATCAATTAATCCTTCAGCCTGACTATAAAAACGTTTCCCTGAATAAACTTCGCAAAAGTGCAAAATTAATTTCACAAACGTTCAGCGTGTCAACGTATAACGAGAAAATAAAATAGTCGCCGTCGATGACCAATTAGGCGAGAAGAGTTCTAAAATCCAGCCACTTACCTCCCATGATTCTCTCGTCAGCTCGGAGATCTCATCGCTGTCTTGACGAGATTTTTCCTCCTCGGTGGTTTCCCCGGCTTTTCCAGCCTCGTGCGGCGACAATTCAGGCGATAGATCCGTGTCAGTGTCCAGCAAGATGTATCCTCGTTCTCGCCAATAATTCTCGTCGAGTTCTCCATAGAGCGACGGCACCCACGCATGGATGAACCTGTAGAGGTCGTCCACCCTGCAAACACCAAGAACACGCTTAGTATTAATCAGCGACGCTCATTCAGCTAGTTTCTTTTCTATTCTGCGAGAGTTCAGCTCGTTCCCTTGCGTGTGTTTATCAGGCGTAAACGTACGCGAGAGAATCGACGAGGATTACGAATGCTCTTATCGCACTGATTTGATAACGATAATCGGTAACGTAATATCGGTTGTAATTTCCAATGAACGTTATGTCGCGTTTTAAAGCCTATTGTGAAGCCAGATTACACAAATGGATGTTTGTCGATTGATTTCTCGAATTAAATCTCAATTTCCTTTATCTCGATAAATTGTTTGCCGGATAGTTTCAGGTAAGCCAAGGTAACCCTTTCGTTCAACTTTTTTATTCTACCAGATGCGTGAATGACTTCATAGTCTTGATCAACAGTGTAAATAATAAATGAACATTTACAATTAACACGATACTCTTAGCTATCTATATCTAACCATAAGAAATACATTGAGTTAGCCAGTCACTCAAGCATTGCAAGTAAAAGAGAAATCGATTCCACCAGTTTACTACCTTCGATTAACGAACGGTATAATGTTCTGCACGGTATTCGAGAGATTCTGGTTGTAAACGAAATTCACCACGCTGCTCACACTGTTCAATCCCCAATTCATTTTGCTGTCTCGTCAGGTACGGTACTCGTTCGCTCGATCCAGTCGTCTCCCAAATTCGACTTTCTCTATCAGATATCAAGACCGTACAAGGACATTTCCTACTTTCTTCAATGACAACGAGGTTCTTCTTTCGCGCACCTTCGGCGAGATCTCAGTTCCGACGAAGTTCCAAAGTTTCGCGTCGCACGATTCTCTTTAAATCAACAAATTCAGGGACACCGAAATGGTTTCTTTAAAACTTCTGTCGCAAAATATCGCAAGTTGTAACACTGTTAAACCGACACGCTTTTGAACACTGGAGCAGCTTCGCAAATTCCACCAACTTTGCGTCGAACGACTTCGACAAGTTTTCTACGTTTCGTTTGCAGCAACTCGGTTATTCCTTGAAACTCGCTTGTAGAATCACAACAGGTTGTACCGCTGAAGAACAAAGCGATTGTGATGCAACTAACGAGGATACCAGAGAGACACTTGTTAGAATCACGTCGCTCGACTGAACAAGAATTAGACGAGTGAATCACGCAGGAATTATGTATATTTATTATGATTGGCCAGCACGATGACGCAAACCTGTTGCAGCTGGTGCAAAATTTAACTGGTTTTTTAAAGGTGTACCCGTCACGGAGTCGCGATACCGCGAGTTACGCGTAGTCCAGATGTTATTTCTACGAAACGCAGGAATTAAAAGAGAGGAGGCAAACGAGTGTGAGACGCGGTCGGTTCCAAGTGAATTTTTGTACTGCGTACAAAAGCGTTTTATCTGTTTGACATTGTCCGTCATTGTTCAAAGCAGGTCGATTAGGTGTATCATTATCACCTGTCTGTTATCGCGGCGTCCAACTGTTGCTACAATAAGCGTTGTCTAATGTTTCAAAGGAGTTTTACGTAAAGTAAGGTCATTATCGATCATTAGAAATTAGCATGAGCTATTTAATTGCTGCCATTGCAAACAAACAAACAAAACTTTAATTAAAGTTTAATCGCGCAGAAATGAAAAACAAATAGCCTCGTATCTTTCTGTTCTTATTATCAAAAACATAGACAATTAACAGATTTCGACGATAGCGATTGTTATCGAAAAAT
Source organism: Bombus confusus (assembly GCA_014737475.1). Lineage (NCBI taxonomy): Eukaryota > Metazoa > Arthropoda > Insecta > Hymenoptera > Apidae > Bombus > Bombus confusus. The sequence continues at coordinate 3,154,121 of JACXIV010000045.1, forward strand.
TGGCGCTAGAATCTTCTCAATTTATATTTCAATTAACACTGTACGTAGAAATGACTATTATCCAACAAAGTATCGTGTCTCCTTTTACCTATTGCCACTCTATTGCTACACTTACAAAATCATATTAACATTCTCAGAAGCGAATTCTTCTTAGTCCGTGAGAAAAGATTATCTCTTATTAATTAATACAATAAAGCTGCTAAATCTCAGAGATCCGATCTACGGAACTTCTAAATCCCAAATCTCGCAATCTACAAGAAAAGCTTAAATCCTTGACCTTTCCCAATCTACGAGAAACTCTTAAATCCTTAATCTCTCTCTCTCTCTCTCTCTCTCTCTCTCTCTCTCTCTCTGAATCTGAGATAGTACAAGAAGAACTCCTAAATTCAGAAACGACAATCATCCGTGTAAAAAATTCCACAAGCTGCTGTGCATTTCTGGTCTCGAGAGAAGCGTTCTTTTTTAAATAAGCCTACCGCAACCAGAAGATAAGAGAACCGCCCATCATCTTCTATTTATTACTGTCGTCTTATCGCGCAAGCTCGGCCGTCAGAAGACTGCTTTGTACACAATCAGGTAACAGGAAACAACTTGAATATCTGTCTATCTAACACGATGAAGCGAGCGATTAGCGTGCAACGTTGGGTTTCCTACGCCTTTTTTCCATTCGCGATTCCATTTCGTCTGAAAAAATTATACAGCAACCTAGTCATATAAAATTACATAAAACGGCACATGAAATAAATAAACGAACAAAGCTTTAATCGGCAACAAATCAAAGAAGATTGATTTTAAACGACTCTTTGTCACATTTATAATTTTATTATTCATTACCATAAGTTGGGAAAAATCCACGGCATATTGATGAGATAAATGTGCTTGTATTTTCATTTGCATAAAGAATCAAATCCTGGCTGAATATCTCATACGACAGAGCAATCTTTTTAAACGTTTTTTTAAAGCTAATATTTTGATTTCGCGATCGACCACGATGAAGACGTTGTTTCGCGATAGACGCGTAGCAGAAAATGGTACAAGCGCGTTTAACGCAATTTTAGAAACCGCTGGAAATTCTGTCTCGACTCCAAGCAAAAAAACCCGTTTGAGCGATTTTTTAAAGAGCCGGTGTTTTATAATCGTGTCGATTAGTAACTCGGTGAATTCTTCGTGATCTTTTGATGACAGGTGATGGACATTTTTTATTTCACTGCTATGCGACAACTGCAAGTATTTTCACGGTCCATGGTTCAAGAGGCTGTGCTGTAAACGACGCTTCAGATCAAAAGTAAAACTGCCAGTTGCGCGGAATGAAAATACGCTTCTGCGTTGTGTTACCTAATTTCCTAATCACGTGACGTTCAACACGTAGTAATGCTATTATAGTAGACAAAACGTTCGCCAGGTCAGAAACACGCGTGTAACGCGATGCGGAATAGTTGTATGTTAGAACGCCATTTATCTCAATGTTTATCGCCCCGATCTCGCCTATTTTTATGTAAATTTATATAACTGTTGATACAGCGCAAGAAGGGAAAGCCACTGGCCTAAGCAGAGATTTGTTTCATTGATTAAGTATTGTAACGTGTACTTTACTTTCGACATTTTATATATTTCTATACGTTACGTGCTTCCACGTGAATTTTTACACGCAAAAAAAAAAAAAAAAAGAAAAAAAGAAAAGAGAATTCTCGTGGCTGGCATAAACATCCGCAGCTTATTTACAATAACATTATTCGATTGTAATCCATGTGTTCCTGTTCACTGGAGGATTTGATTTCAACCCACGTATTATTAAATGTTTACTCTTCGTTCTTGTTAAACGCGAACAACGCTAACTATAGAAAGAGCGAGTGAAATTAAAAGTGGAAGACCTAATTATCAAGAACGGTCGAAGAAATTGATTACACAGCGTCCAAGGATAACTGACTTATACATATAACAGCAGTTCACTGATTTTCCCCACTGCGTCTCATTTTTCGCTCAAATAATAGTAGTTCACGTCCAGCTAAGTGAATTCAATTCCGGAACTACCAACATTTTACATATATACAGTGGCGAATAAAAGAGAGTTTGCAGGACATAATTTTACAAAACGGAATTCTGTTTGACAAAAGAGAAAAAAAAAAAAAAAGAAAAACGAGGATGTCGTACATGTATCTAACATGTAAATGATTATTACATCATTATACGGTGATAAAAGCTTAGTACAAAAGTTACAAATACTCAAGTGCGTAAATTCGAATTTTAAAATTCCTTTCGCCCGCTGCCGTAACTGTAAGAACGCAAACGATTTTCGCACGGAATAGAAATGATTTTTCAAACGATTCGAGCACACGGCGCGATTCCGTCGCGTTTTCTTCGCCAGACTAATATCGCGGACGCGAGCACGCAGAGGAAAAGTTACGAGCGTTAGAAGCATTCGATGATACGCTGAACGCGTCACGTGATAACTCGCGTTCGCGTGCACCGTGCTCGCTTTTTTATTATCGAGAAGTAATCAACGCGGTATTTAATCACATACTTGCACGCATTTATCTATTTTACTCTATGTACTTGCTAAACATGAAATGAGAAATTTATGGATTTACTAATTACTGCTAATTTAATAACTCGATGTTTTATCTATAACGTAGCGGAAAAACAGTGTATCGGCAGCGTTTGATTATAACGAATGAAAGTTTAAGAGTATTTGATATTTCGTCGTATAAAAACGGTATATCTAATGCGCAATTGATTATACGCTGCGAGAAAAACTCTTCTGAATCCAGTCATTAAGTTATCAGAGTAGAAATAAAATATTCAGGCGATCGAATAAAAATTTGCCAACCATAGCGATCTGCAAAGAAGCTGTATATATTTATACGTTTTATCTAATCGGATACCGATATAAATAGATTTTACGCACTGACCACGTATTAGATATGGCTAAATGAGATTAAGATTTCAATGGAACTTTACGTTCTTTTTCGTTTACTAAAGTCAGAGCGAAATTAAAATATACAAATTCCGGTAAGCTTTAAGATCGCCGTCACTAAATTCGGAATATTGGCAATTGTCGAGAAAAGATCGCGTTAACGCTTCTTTTTTTAAGAATTTTATTAGCAAGAAAGCATCCGCTAGTCCAAACAGCTCGGATCAATAAAACGAAACGCGATGAACGTGGGAGAACATTGAGCGTTTCACGATGTTGACAAACGTAAAAGCGATCGTATAAATAGCGAACGCGATGGCTGTCTCGAGATCTATTTTGCGATCTCTTGCAGCTGACCACGTGCCCCGCTCGTAATTTTTGGCCGTTCTATCTCGCGATACGTTGAAATTTTCAAAAATAACGCGTTGCCCGGCTTCGCAATTATCTTCCTTCCCTCTCGCTCGGCCATGTTGTTCGAGAATATTTCATAGCGGCGGAGCGATTAATTTATCGTCACTTCCGTTCCCCAAGGCTTCTTCCGTGAAATCGACGATGGTACAGAGAAATGGCAAAAATAGAGAAGGACGGGAAACAGACCTTTAAGAAACGATTCGCGAGAGTTGATTTACGAGGAACCGAATTTCTCTTGAAGATCCAAGGTTCTACGATTTTCACAACGTATATCACGTATCAGACTTTTCGTGCCTCGCGCTTGCATAATGAACGAAACTGAATATTTCTCAGAGAATCTTGTTTTAACTCTAGAATTACGGCTTCAACGCGAAATAATACGTTTTAAAGTTTTAGTCGGAACAGATGTTTTCGACAAAATTAATGCATTTTATTATACGTATTTGTCATCATGCTACCTTGATTTAATCATCCATGTGCGATAAATATTAATCAACAGATTGAAGATAGAAATCTTACAATGAAGTTCGACTTATAATTCTTGAAATATTTGTATTAGTCATCTGAAGATTTCAAAATGACTAAAGATAGAATTGTTAGAACCAAGTGAACTTTTTAAAAAAATCAGGAAAATTACAGGTGTTACAATGTTTATGGGCCCAACGTGAAACGCAACGTGGAAGAAACTTCTGTTTTATTTACCTGTTGCGTGGTATGCTGAACCAGTATTCCGGCCGCAGCTTCTTTTTGCCGTAGCTCATAATAGGCGTCGAGCGGGGAATCTTCTTATCTTTGGGCCTTCCGGTTCGCAGCCTCAGGTACAGTGGAGGATCCTCGCAAGAATGGGCTGGTCGTGGTATAAGCTCTACATAACGCGACAGAACAATTCATTATAAAACACAGTGCTGCTATCTCCGGAATTAATTATTTTACCGATTCCTCTGATATTCGCTTAATTATACGATAATAGGTACGCGTGTTTGCGACTTTTCTAATGAATTTTCCGACAAGGCACACAATATTTAAATACCATTAAATACATTCCCTTCAAATAAAAAAAAGTAGAAAAAAAAAATAAGGGTCATACAAGAAGCTCGTCTTTGAAGAATATTTTAAAAAGCATCGCATTAAATATCGCAAACAGTATTATCGGAAGAATTGTTCTTTTTTTTTTTTGTATAAAGATTGTTACTTATATATTATAAAAATGGGATCGTAAGACAAACGTACAAATCAGAACACGATACAGTTAGAAACAAGAAAAAAACGGGCACAAACATCGCAGGAGAGCAAAAATACGTGATAAACAGCGTGAAAAGACCGGAACCACATCTAAACGACGATGGACAAATTTCGAGTATACTGGCGCCGTGAAAATTACACAGATTACATATTTAGAGAAATAGTGCATTCGTGTGCAGGTGCAGTGGCAGAAACCAAACGGAACGTGTGAGTGAAAAGTTAAAAAATGTTTTAATTCTCGAGGGACAAGACAGGTAATCGTCGATGGTGCGACAAGAAATTCAAATTGCATGATATAATTAGAGGGGGCGGGGGGGGAATGTTGCACACAGAAAAAGAACGTGTCGAATAGGTGACAACGAAATAAATAATGTAAATTATAACGTTCTGTGGAGATATGGTGATTTATACGAAAAGGGATATAAAAGCAAGCTAATACAGTATGAACCTACCGAGGCCTTCGAGTTCGGGAAAATTAGGTGCTTGGACTAGAGAGGGACAACAAAACATATGACATTACTGCATTAGTATGAATTCATTGCCAGACGATCGTGAAACCTATTCTGCTGCTTCGTAATAATTTTAAGTTTAATTACGTTTAACTTGCAATTTATTCATAGAAGATTAAGCTGGTATTATATTACATTTTACTTTTAATAGTACGGAAGAACTTTACTTTCCAAACATTATATTTTTTAGATAGATGCAGCAGAAAGGGTTTCAAAATCCTGAAGACGTAATAACGTTCCTCGTTTAAAATTAACGATAACGAGGTTAAGAATGAAGGGACTCGAGTCTAAACTCTGTGACCAAAAAGTAAAAAAAAAAAAACAGTGACAGAGTCCAAACCCATACGATAGTGGTAGAATCGGTGTTCCTCGAATCTGTGTCAGATATTTAAAATACTTGGAACGATATCAATTCGATTGTTTCTTCGAAACGGTGACACAGATTCGTGGAACAACATTCACAGGTAATGACACACCGAATATAAGATGTAAGAACTGGTAATGACAAACGAGTAAAATTTGAAAACCATACAGAATAATATCGAAACTACGTTAAACTTGTAATAATGTAACGTAAGCGCATTTGGTTAGATATAATCATTGGCCTTTACTTTGGTCTGTATTGGCGATAAGAGTTTGGTGTGAAGAGACAGATATACATGTAGTCGAAATAGAATCCAAAGGCGCTCAAAAATTCGAAGAAAAGGATAATAAATGCACTAGCAAAATAACATCGTTTAAGAAGCCGTCTATACATACGAGCGAGTGCAGTGCGTGGAATGTAATCCCGTTTGCCATCATCTATTCGCCGTTTTTGTTTTTTCATGTATTCGCGGCTATGTGTAATTAATTATAGAGTTATCGATCCCTTGAAAAGGTGTTTCTTTGTTGACGTAGTCTATTGCGCGCAAACTATCTAACAATAACAACACTATCAAGAAATAGCTACTGCATAATAAAAATAATCATGTCTTTTATTAAATCATGTCTTAATTAAAACGGTCGACCAACAAAGCGAAACACCCAGTAAAGGACTGAAAAAGATACTTTGTGTGAGCGGAGTCTGCCACAGTATATCTTACAATTATCGAGTTAATCATTCCGAAAAATCATATATATATATATATATGAATAGAATATATGAATAGATTGAAATATATCGCGTTCCATAAAGAAACTGATCGAGTTCCGGGACACTTACTGTCGAAACTGACGAACAGTTCGGGCATATCTTCAACAGAGACCATGCTACGATAGTCCAATCGAGGAGCCGTGGCCAAGGTTTTGTTACTTCGGTTACTGTCCACGCTGCTGCTACCTGACGATGTCAACGGTTGCTGTCTGATGAATGTGCCCACGGAAGACCGTCTGAAAGCAAACCATAAAATTACTAACGATTCGTTAAACGTCTGAGAGATTGCGTTTCAAAATCACGAGCACACGAGATTCTCTGTTTCGTGTTCCCTGCAATTTCGAAGCAGTGTACACTGAGCAATATACATATTGCAACATGATAAAGAGCGATTAAATCATGGGGAGACGATAACATTCAAGATAAATGTTAAAATTGTATCCAGCATGTATGTACGGCGAAATAAAGTCGGATGGCTGCTCGGGGATACTAAAAACGCTGTGTTCGACTGATCGGTGAACCGTGTGTTGTCTGTAAGCGGTACTTGTAAAGCGGTATATATATATATATTTTTTTTTTAGTTGGTGTAGTTTCTGAAAAGATGGTGGGGCACGTTTACCTGAAAGCAAGAGAATAAAAGATGCTGATCTTTCTCAATCTCGAGAAAGGCTTAACAGAAAATTAAAAACTCAACTGAAAGACAGGATAGATGAAATACAACAAAGTATAAAGTGTCGTACGTGTGAAGCTCGAATAAGTGGAACTTACGAGAAACTTGAATTAAGTTCACGTCCTACGAAACAATAATCGTTCGTCGCTCAACAAACTGGCAAGAAACGATCTTACACGTGAATCTCACGTACTTAATTATGGGAAAACAACAAGAAACAACAAACTAGACATCTAAGAAGATAAACGTTCAATGAAATTAATATAAAATTCAACAGCCCAATCAGAGATGAAAAGAGTAAGAAAAAGATAGAGCAAGAGAGAGAGAGAGAGAGAGAGAGAGAGAGAGAGAGAGAGAGAGAGGAGAGAGAGCGAAAGAGAGCGGAACAACAGTGGGCAGACACGAAAGAAAAATCATAAGGAGAAAGTGGATTTTAACGTGGATACATTATAAGTTGCTGGTTCATGACCGGGCCCAAACTCACCCCATAAGCCCTCCTGGACCAGGTGAAATCTGAGGGTTGCTGCTGTCCTGGGAGAGAGAGGAGGCGGTAAGCGGAGGTGTCCCTCCGGCTCTACCGCCCCCACCGCTCTCTTCGCTGGGAGTTTTAGCAAACAGGCCCGAGCTAAAGTCACTCACCAGGTTGATCGGCGAGCTTATATCCACCACCATTACATATTCTTTGTTAGTTACATTGGAAACGATAGTTAAGCTTTATGTTTAACACAGATTTACCATCACAGTCTGATTGGTCATACTGGTCTCAAAATAGAGGAAAAAACAGTCAATATCCTTAAAATCCTTTTGAGCCACAACTTTCTTCTTTACTTACGTAACTACTAAATAGAATTAATCGCTAAAGGTCATTCCAGGATAAGTTCTTATTTCGATGAGTGAAATCTCTTGGATGAATGTATTTTTTACCATTGATAGGTATACGCCTTGAGCGACAAATTTATTGATAGCGTTTCGTAAAAAATAAAATAAAAAAAAAAAAAAAAAGGAAGAACAAAATTGAAAGAACGGACTATGATGGTATAAGGTTATCGAAGACAACGTCTGAACTGATTGTGAATTGGAAATGTTACACGTGCCCATTCCTTTGATTCGTTTACTCCGTTCAGAAATTTGAAAAAAGATTATCCCAAAGCGCGTTTCGCAAATGCAATAAGCCGCTTGCATCTACGCGCAAGTTTCTAATTAATATTCTATGTTATAGTAAATGAGGGTATTCATAGCAAAACTTGTTTTTCGAGATAAAAGTTTTACCAAGCTTGTGCGTCATCATACACGCGATTCTGTTTCGTTATGAATAGCCTCAAATATGCTATAAATGTTAATTTAAGTTCTAAAAGATTTCAGCAGAAAGCAACCACATGAAAAAATGTATGTTACACCATATAAGGAGGCCGGAACATTGAGAACCTTTCCTGTATATAGAAAGTATGCAAATTTCTTTTTCACTGAATTACTCATTCCTAACATACACGAATAGTAAAGTAAAATATAAAAGCGAATTATATTATTGTACCATATAAGTTAGAAAAAAATTCTTATAAAAATTTTGTAAACTTAGCAGGGCTAAGTATTATCACCTTGAGAAAACTTTGCTGAAAACTGATGAATGATGAGAATCCGCGCTATTAGGAAGACTCGACACTTTATCAGTTCCAGATTTACTTTCATCTTCCTTTTCGCCAGTTAACCCTTCCATCCATGACAAAGGATATGATAATCGTTTTAACATCTGAAACAAATTACGGTATGTATTAAAATAAGATACAGATTACATCAAAAAGATAACAAAGATATAAATTATAATATTACCTTATTCCTACGAGTCTCTTGTTTATCGTCGTCTTTGTGTTCCTCATCTTTCTCAGGTTCCTCCGTATTATTACTGTCTAAGCTAAAAGATACAGAACTCGCCTTCTTCCTGCCGTTAATGGCAGGGCCACTATCTAGCGAATCAGTTGTAACGTTCGTCGGAGCAATAGTAATAGGAGGGACCCAATCTGAAGATAAGACAATATCTGCGTCTGAATAAACTTTCTTTGTAGGGTTTGGTTGAACTACTGGGAAAGAGGGATTAGGGTCACGTATGTCAATACCAGAGTCGTGGCATGACAGTTTGACTAGAGATCCTTCTTCGCCTTCGGGAATCACCTTCGACTTCGCGGAGTCCACCTGTAAATATCAACATTTATTACACTTTGAACTTCAATTAAGGATAGCTTACTAAGTTTTAGTAATAACGAGTAACTAACTTACTTTGTCAGAATTTAAAGAATCTTGTTGTTCATCCTCGATGGGCCATGGATATTGATCTTTGCTAGGAACTGGCCAGTGATGGTCAAGCATAGAACGTCTACGTTCCTCTAATGTTCTACTTGCTTGACCACCACTGCTCACAGCTTTAGTCTCCTTCTCTTTCTCTTTCTCCTTTTCTTTTTCTTTGGTTGTCGTTGTATCTTCTTCCTATAGAAAAAGATTCAGTTTATTATCTGACAATTATCACATTACAAAAATGTAGTTGTTAATGTTTAATATTTAAATCTATGTACATTTTGAAGATTAGTAGGAGTAACGAGATCCCTCTCAAAGGCCTTTGGAAAAGCATCTCCATCTCTCTCGGCACAGCTGCATACATTCTCAGCATCATCCGTTGTTAATTCTGGAAAATTTTCCTCCTTTTCTGGCGACTGACACTTAATATTTTCAGTTTGCGAAGGTTTCTTCATATAATAAATTTCTGGCTTCTTATCTAAGTTTCCGGATTCTGTGTGTCCAACTCGCATATGTGCAATATCATAGTAAATTGCAGCATTCACTACAAATTCCATTGGTGCGATAACACCATAAGATTCAGCTCCATGTTCAATTACAAGGGGATCAGAAACATTGGGATCAAACATGACTGCGTTTGGCGTAACTAGTAGCACTCCACCAACAACACCCTGTGAATACAAACAGTTTAGTAACAACACGAAGTCATTAAAGAATGCAAAAAGTTTTATGTTAAATGTAGATTGAATCATAAACCTTACCTGACCATCTGTAATGTGACGAACATTAATTTTCAAAAATCTTTCTTTAAATGGCTGTTCCTCCTCTTCTATCACTGTATTGGTAACACTAAGAGGTGTTTTCACTCTTTCATGGCTTGGTTTCGGTGACACTGGCCTCAAGTTGTCCAAAAGTTCTAAAAAGAAAAGTATAATGTTAAGCATTCAATTATTTTATTAAGTATAAAACATTTCTTATAGCTAAATAAAGCTTACCCATATTGAGAACAAAAAAAGAAATTGAATGGTCTAGTACCATTTTAATACTATAAAGGGATACAACAGTTATTTCATAGTATTTAATTATGAGAAATATAAATCTTGTTTCACGTGATGTAACCTTTAGGTAATAGCACTTGATCTATTAAAAAGAACAAATAACAGCACGGTAACAACATATCTTCTATGTTCACAGTAAAACCAACGTTCATTGTTTCTTTTTCAACAATTGATAGGTTATGTTTGATATCTACCATAGCGACATACGTAAGTTGTGTACGACCGTACGCCATATTCTTTTCGTAGTTTACATCGTGACGCCGAATCAGCTGACATCGTATTATATGTATACATATGTGGAATGACAAAAGAAGAAAACATAAAAATTAAGATATTAAATCGTGAAAGTTTGCAAAATCTTTGTAAACATACCAATGAATATACTACAATTGTCTTATTTCATATCAAATCATTCAAAGCCATTGAAATCAATTATTTGCGAATAAGCATATGGAAATGAATAAACCAACACTAGTTAATGAGTTACGTATAATTATATATACGTCCTTAAACATTCTAACAAAAAAGAAAATACTAATTGGCAAAAAATACAATAAAAAGTTTCACTAGGTTGAATTGTAGCTATCGACTAAAATGTTTATCAAGAGAGAAAAACGTAGAATGCGCGGGAAACAGGCTAAGATAATAAGGAATACATAGCTTTCTCTGAATATCGATCCACCATAGAAATTCTCTTCTTACGTACGTTCGACTACGTAAAACTACACCACAATGAATCTATCTATGATTCTTTCCTTTTAAGTACATACATACTTTGTTTTTTTGACTTCATATCCAATCGTCGATTCATTGGATTTTACGTACATCATATATTTGACAGGAATGTGTAAAGTGGCGCCATCGAATGGCCAACTTATGTTCTTTTCTCATCGCTAACTGCGACGTTTTAAAAACATCTTTAATATATTCGACATTTTATGTATTCAGTTTTCCTTACAAGTTAATTTCGAAGCCACAACCGATGTATTTTATTGTCCGCATAATTTCGACACGCATGCTATTTTTAGTCCTATCTTCTATTACTATGTATGTATTTTGCAATAGAAACCGGCAACCTATCAAACTCGCTTATAATTCCACCTATGATTAATGACCAATGGAAGTATAGTGGCTTGGTATTCATAATAAAGCCAATGAAATTTTACATTTTGAAGTAAATTCTAGAAACTACAAACGATTCAATCATGTTATTTGGCATAAGATGGCGAGATCATAAAGGAGATAACATCTAACATGTATACTAACACTATGAGTTTGGAAATTCCAGAAGAGGTTAAGACCTTGTGATGAGAGGTTAAGCACGTGATCAGTTAGCGAAACGGGCACTATGGCCAGAAAATTTCGAAAAAGGATGGACGAGGATACGCAGCGATCAGAGAAAAAAGAGCAAGAGGCTGGCAAGAAGGTACAGTATTGTATGCAGACAATCGGTATACGAGTACACGTATACCTATATTGCGGGTGCACATTATTTGTATGGTTTTCAGTGGCCAGTGGCTGAACAAATTTTTCTGCAACTTTTTCGTGAAAATTTACAAAATTATCGTGCTACTTTTAATCCCTGGTCCGCATACTTTTGCGACCTGTTGCATCTGGTAAGTGCAACGATTCTCACAACAAACGTACTCGTATCAAAACGCTGAATCGTGCAGCGAATAATCAGAAGGAAAAATTCGATAAATCGAAAGGAAAATTGGCGCTAACGTCTTTCTATGAATAATGGAACACAGAACCTTGTGGCGTTCGGGTAAGACGGATTGACTCACCTGGCCAAATATCAAAATGAATTGGGTCTCTACTATATCTGATTGTAGATTGTACATACAAAGCGTCGCGCAGAATATTAATACGTATCTATTGCACACGCTGGATAGATAAGACCTGACGCCTGACTCGTCATATTAACGTCTTCGAATATACGCTTCGTATGTAAGCGACGTACTGAAGCATTTTACCGCTGTTATATCCTGTGCAATGGAACGTTAATGAATTCCACGAGTCACGTGGTGAATTTTTCTATTCATATGGTACTTTTTCGTATCACCTTCACCCAGTTACATATCATACGAGTAACATGTGATACAGTTCGGAGAAAATACAACGTCAAGCATTGGAGTGCGTCATAAGATAGAAATTGAGATAATATCCTGAAATAGAAGTATAGGGAATAGCCTGACAACACTCCAATTTCCAGTGGAATGAAATTCTTATCTCGAGATCAGTTTTGTTTAAGCAAAGCTTATACTCTCTACCGATCTCGATTGTTCCACTCCAATTTCGAATACTGTAATACATTTATTGTATCTCTCTATCGCTAATATCTTTGTGATTCTTAACGATATATTTGTTATTATGATTTTAAAGATTGTATCAATTAGAAGAGCGATCAAAGACAAACGTGCACGTGGAAATCACAATTGCAAACGAGATTGCGTAGCAAATATATTAACATTAAACCTTCAAATCTCACGCAACATTGGTCAAGTTGCCGTCAGCGCCGTAATATTTAATTAAGAAGTAAATATAGAATCATCTCTATTACCTATTCTTTTACTAAAGCTAGTTAAAGCTAGTTAAATAGAAAATATGCAGGATTGAGAATCATAGCGGTATATAGTAAGAAGAAAGGATAATACTTTCAAAAATTGAAATACGTGACTAGATTTAAATTCCTGAAATCTTAACTTACATCGCTATCATTTTCATCATTCGCGTTTAAATATTTACAGTAACTACGAAAAGCATTGATTTATTTTCCACTGAAGCGTTTTTTTATCAGGTTGTATTTCGTCTTCATGGTATCCTGTACCTGGAGCTGATTAATCACTTTTAGTAAATGCTATAATAAATACGATGCCAAATTTGCTAATACTTTTTGTAACCACTGTGAATGCGTGAAAAAATTAAAATAAAAAATATTCAACAAGATAAATAAGTAAATAAATAAATTGCCTTTTTCTTCTGGAGGTAGGTCATCCTGCGACTCGTGATCATGGCAAGGATCCGGACTAGGTGCGTCGGTAGTTCCGCCTTTTGTTTGACCTTCTCCTTCCACCGGTATCCACAGTTGTTGGCCGGGATAAATGAAAGTACTTCCGAGCCTGTTAAATTTGCTCAGCTCGGATGGCGTTGTGTCGAATCTCGCGGCCACGGACGTCAGCGTGTCCCTGTCACCCACCTGCGGCAAAGAAAACAGTCACAAATTACACGATTAGTCTGGCATGATAGGAAGACAAGTCTGATAAGAAGAGAACATTGTTCCTTATTGTCCACGACGAGATTAATTACGACCGGGCTTTTTAGACTACGCTGTTCGACGTCTTGCATCGTTGATCAAAGATAAAAATAGATTACGTACAAAGAGAGTGTTCATTGTACTGTTACAAGCATAAGGTATATTTCGTCTGAAAGGTTACACTCGCATCAGGACTTATTACCATTGATAAGCCACGTCGTAAGTCATCGATTAGCCCAATAAGCGTAGCGAATTCTGTCTTTTAATTATTCGCCGAATATTCATTTCGATATTATCTCTTCCACTTAGATCGTATAATTTTGCGAAATTTCAAGAAATCCAAGTATTTACATCATGAAGAATATAAAATTTCTCTCTTCTTTATCCAAACAATTGATGGAAAAGCTAGTCACGTAGAAAATTCAAATTGCCCCCGAAGTGTCATTCTCTTTTATTTCAAGCCAACTTTCACACCCTCCATCCAGTGGCAGGGTAACCAGCCCTAAATGCAAATCACTGGCCACGGTTGCGTGCGTATAATGGGTAGTGTGGTTGGCTGAATCGATGCGGGTTGGCCGGGAAGCCAATCGGGGATCATCGATCGTGAGAAAGGGGTATGCATCGATGACGATCGTATGTCTGGACGCGTCGTTGACGTGCCAGCTGGTGGTAGACCGGTTCAGAACCGGGCGAATATCGGTGAAACGCAATTTCACGGACCGATGCCGATGCAACGTCATAAGCCGTATCTAGCGCCTCAATTTGCAAACGTCCGATGATCATACTCGATCGAATCGTTCGCGGCTAACGGCTTCATTTCTACAGAAACATCGTATGGTTCTACTTATCCATGATTAATCTCTTGGAAGATGCCAGCACACAACTTCATTTCATACAAGCGTAATTCGAACAACTAAGACGTATATTATTACGAATGAATATTATCGTGTGCAACTATGATGAATTCATTTCTAAACAAGCTGAGCTCCATTTCTCAGGAAAAACGAAAAGAAGAAAACAGTAGAAAGATTTTCTCGCCAATAACGTCGCGTGACGATGCAGATGATGTTGATGGAATGTCCCTTTATAGAATTGAGAATCTTCCCTAGAAAGGTCGTAAAATGAAATTAAGGGAAACCAATGAAGATAAGAATGTCATTTCGCGACGTGTCGAAGAGTGCCTCGTGGAATTTTACAAAGCCGACGTTTATGCAATGTCTAATGTCGTAACACGTCCAGAAACGAGTAACGTAATGTGCGAGGCAGTTCCTGAAACATAATACTAAAATGTTCGCGTAGCGGTTCACTGCAACGTCTGTACGGTAGCACCGGTATCGTCTTGCAAGGTTCCCTGCAACGCTATGGTGCAACGTTCTGTGAAACGTTACCTGTCCTCGGTATTTCGACGTCGTTTAAACGTTTCGTTTCATCCGGTTGTTCCCTCTGCCCGTTGCAAAGCAAAACGAACGAGCGAAAAATTGAATTTACGCTTTCATTTCGATTTAATTCCATCAGGCTCTTCGTTGGCCGTAAAACGATCGGCAAAAACACGATATTCCTTCTGCGTCGATTAAAGTGAAACAATTATTTTCTTCTAAACGTAATTTTAATTCTTGAAACGTTGTAAAATGGTGAAATAATGGTTATTCCCTCTGATATTTTTGTAAAGTGGGGTACATATAATATTAGCGTAAATAAACGCATCTACCCATCTGGTTAGTTCACGATTTACTAAAATTTATTCCGTTTATTTGTCCCATTTATAACATTTATAGTACCGATATCGCATATACAAGAAAAATTACGAGAATCATCGGAGAAGATTAAAAAGTATTTGAAAAAAGTACGCCCATCGAAACCAAAAAAAAAAAAAAAAAAAAAAAAGGAAAGAGAGGAAATTTATAACAATATCGTTGTAGTTTTCGTTAAGATAATCCTTTCTATTCAGCTCATTGAAGCTTCTCGATCATATTCCCCGTTCCATGACAGTCGTAAATATATTCACGCGATGGCCGTAAGAACTATTATGCTATTTGCATAATCCGGCAGAGACGGTGTGCAAGGAGATATCGGGTAACAGAAAATTGAATTCCTTGCAAGAGGAGCTGGAGACCGGTCCATTCGCCAGCATATTACGGCTTTTATGCAAATCCGTGTCCAATGACCTTTAAACGCAGCCTGTCTAACGATAGTTTGACATGTCGTAACAATGCATATCCTAGTTGAATGAATGTTTAATCAACGAACCTTGCTTTAGATTGTGTCTGCTTTAATTATAAGTTTACGGCGATGTATCGTCGTGTTACCGCGGTGGTTCACTGAATTTAGTATGCTACGTCTGATCATGACGCGACACGATCTACTGTGCAGTAGAATTTAGACGAGCACGCGTTCCAATCAAGAACAGACGAAACGTCTGACTATAACGTGACTCGATCTACTTCTGCGTGTAACGATGTTCCTCGATGTGTCTAAATTCCTTTACGGAATTCCGACTCGAAATACGGTTTTTGTATCGAGATGAATATAAATTGGCTTCGCCATGAATATCTGTTAATGCTGTGTTAAAGAGTCCTCAGTTTTGGAAGCTTCTTCGTAAGTTTCAGTAAATTCGTACGTACAAGTATTCTTTCTATAACAGCGAAACTCTTTCTTCTCTTTAATTCGTCTTCCTTAAAACCGGATTTGAAATTCTCAGAGCAACGCGATTCATCGATTTATTGAGAATAATCCTATTACGGAGGTTTATAGAGAGTTTGGAGAAACCTACCAAAATATTTGATGCGTTACGTGATCGATGCGATTGCCTAACTTACAATTCAGTAATTGCGAACTTCTTATTTACAGAAACTACGTGCACTACGTTCTCGCGATTTTTAGAATTATTTCAATCGAGAAGATTGATTAGAAACAAGTGTACCTGTTTTCATAAATTCTGGCCCGAAATTCTGCGTTTCAATTACGACGAAATAAAAGGGAGGGGGGGGGGGGAAGAATTCGTAGTTACAAAGTCATGAGAAAGATCAGCCAAGAGAAGAAGTTGTTGCCAGCGCGGCTTCAAGTCGAAAGATCGACCGAAAAAGACAAAAAGAGGCACGGGGCGGGGTGGTGAAGCTTTTAAGCCGAAGAAAAAGAAAGAACGCGAACAGGAGAAGAAAAAGGATGATGTTTCGTAAAACGTCAGAGTAAGAGGGCAACTTGGCATTGTTTCAGTTTCTGCGTCTTGAGCTTCAGTGGTTCTCATGGAAACATTTTCTGCAAATTTTTAGAGAATGGGAAGAAACGTTTAGAGAAATGAGAAGAAGATTCGTAATCCACTTTCTCGTTTAGAGTTTCGTTCGCTCTTTTACTCAGGAAGATTCATATCATGTCGGACTCGCGTCTAACCCAAACTATCGCGCCCACCTATAACTCAACAATGTCACGAAAAATTGAAAAACGATCGATTACGTGTCAATAATTGGTATGTTTGTCGTCTGTGTTAATTTTTAATTCAATTTGCACCGACGTGTACATGTTATGAGTAAATTTTTATAACCATATTCGAAACATCGACAATTCAATTTATATATTTAATGCGACAATGTATTCCAGTATGGACATTTAACGCATAGTACCGAAATTGCTCAATCAAATTTTCGAGTCAATCCAATGATCCGCTTCTGAGAAAACTAACTAAAAAGTATTTTGCAACAAGTGAAATACCTGTTTCTTGACGGCTATTCTTCGAAACGGACAATTTTCAAGACGAAGCAAGAAATCGTTTAAACGGAGCACATTTGGAGAGAAAATTTTCAGCTTCACTGTCCATCGAAGACTGGCATTTTGAGTATAATATCCTATTTCCATTAATAATTAAATTTTAATATTCCACAATATCTTTATTGTATAATATTTGTAACGTTAAATTTATAGACATGATTTATTTTCAGTTTTGTATTTTATTTCGGCTGGTATACTTCTAATTTAACCCTCAAACCGTAAAGGTGGGTATTTTATGTCCGGGCTATTTCGACCCTATTTTTTAAGGTTGAGTCTTCCCAAGGGAGGAACCTCTGTCTGAAAAAGGTTGGTTGGCAGAAGTTTCACGATAACCTTAATTTAGAACCTTTGAAAATGTTATATGAATTTTCTGTGATCTTCTTAACACGTGTTACCTACTCGAAAACGTATCAAATGAAAGATCTACGTCTACAGTTTGAGGGTACTGTAAAAACGTTTGCAGTCTGAGGATTACTTGTAAACAACGATACCGATAATATCGATATTCTTCTCCCGATATTACGCGTATAGATACTCTGCATATCAATATCAATACACACCGATATAAAATATCGATGCAATTCAAATATTTCGCTATCACTACCACGCAGTTGCTCACGCTTCGCTTACCAAAAGACATCGCTGCTTCCCGCACTTCGTGGCCAGATCCCTTCGACAAAGTCCCTATTTTTCGACAATGCAACCATCTGGTCAGTAAATCATCGATAAACCGCCTCACGCATCCTCTAAGCAGTCGTATCATCGACACCTCGACTTTCCAAATGTCCACTTTCCAAATATTCGCTCAGACACCCCGCCGAGATCCTCCGAGCCGCTGAACGAGCGAGAAATTATGCTAAGGCTAAATAGCGGCGAGTTATCTGCCACTATATCTGCACGAGGTTGCGTTGCCGCCGACAGATATTGTACGAAACACAAATTAAACTGGAAACTCGTAACATTAAATAAGCAGATTCAGAGGCAAGGCAAGCTATCGTAGTCATCTATAGGCCAACGATAAATAATACCACTTAGTGGTTGTAAAACAATTATTTATGGCCTGCTGGTCATAAATTTACCAGATTGTAGCCTTCAATAAAAGATGAAATGAGCACCTCTGATAGATGCTTGGCGTCGAGAGGGAGAGCCGTGCCATTCACAAAAGATCGGGTAAGAAAGCACCCGTTGTCCCGATTCTTCGCTCTTTTCTTTTCTTCTGTAGCCGAGTTACCTTCGTCCCGCGCCCTTCCGCCATCCTATGAGCTCGTCATTCAGGGTCGTGCGCCGCATTTTCGCGGTTTACGTATCCGATAATAACTTTGCCTGGCCTCGAAGCTGCGCGTCCCGATGCCTCTTCCCTTTTCGTCCCATCTCACCGCAGTTATTGTCCTGATCTTCCGTATCAGCCGTCGTACCTATGGAAGCTATTATCCGACGATAAGACGTTACAGGTAACGAGGCGAGAGTGGAATGCAATTATCCGTCGCCGACAAGACAGGGCTTTGCCCGCCGGTATCTTCCATCTCGATCGATTGATTAATTAATTAATCGGACGAGCCGGATGACCGCTTTTGTTCCGTTTCATTAAGTTCTTGCATCAGGCCATGTAATCCTTGATCCATTGTATCGAGATGCTGGTTTTTCCATCTTCATGGAGCCTCGCAGCTTCGCAAAAAGAAAACCGAGCAAGTTCTCTGAATAATTCACGCGATAGAAGCAATTCAACACCTTTCTCAGCGATTTATTCTGGAAACTTGGAATTATTCATTTACCGCGGTACGAGTTACGAGCGTTGGAAAGGCGAGCACGAACGACGGAATTAAGTAAAATTTTCTTCGAAATTCTCTTAGAAGAAAATCCAATTTTTCTTCCAAGCTACCAAGTTTCCCAACAAGCCAATACCTTTGGCAATAATTTACAAGCGTCCGGATATTTATGGACGATGTGTCTGAGCGACGAGAGACGATCGTTAATCGAAAAAGTGGGGAAGAAGGAAAGACGTTTGGAGAACGTCTAGCGCGAACATGTCCGGCATTCAGACGGTTTACCGGAACGTGTGCGGATGTTTCAGGGCGGCTGGCTTTGCAGAAGCCGCTGCCTTGCATCAGCAACGTTTAGATGTACGCGTGCTTTAATTACTCGAGGGTTAGAGATGAAAGGCGGCTGACACGAATTAAAAGAGATCCTTTTAATTAGAATCGGAAGCCTTCGGAGGAAGTTTCGAGGGTTTCGGCGGCGCTTGCGGATTTTTCAGAATCTGCATTTGCCTGACACGGTGCTGCTGGCGACTTCACAACTCCCGAAAGCCTTCGAGCGTCAGGAAGATAGCGAAAATATGAGTCCTTCGATCGAGTCGCACCAAGTACCTAGATACTTGCGAAGAGTAATGTACACTAATTTTCTCGCTTTCAACGACTGCCAGCAACGGGAATACGATCGAGCGATTCGTTATCCACAAAGGAGCATTTTAAGCGCGATTTAAAGAGAGCTGCTCGTTTGAAGGCACTCGGACTGTGAAATCGTGCCTGAAAAGGCACCTTTTGAAGTGGCTCGCCTCAAAAAGACGATCCGTCTTCCGTCGCAAACGATGTCATCGGGACTTTTTTTCACCCCCTTTCTTTACCCGGAAAAATTCAACCGAGCTAACGAGTGACTCGCGGCCGACTAAAAGCGGAGAGAGACGATGACTCGGCGAGAACTCGCGGAACGTTGCCCTTCAGCGCTGCAGGATAGGGGGCGAGCGTCGAGCGTGCAAAAATCGAGCCACGTAATAAAGTACGAAGAACGATATCGTCGGACGAGGGCGAAAGCACCGGGTTTCATTTCACAAGTCTGTCAAGTGGCAGAGAAGTCTCGAAGGAGTCGTTCACGCTCGACGAAACTCCGAGGAGGAGCAGAGAACTTGTCGATGTTCCTCGATGGACAGAGAAGACGAGTGAATTCGCCATTTGCCAATGCCGATGGGTGTTTGTTACATCTTTCGGTTTGTCGCGGACGATGGAATTTTTCCAAGGTGAAAAATTAAGGCACGATTTGAATTTGATGAAATTTGATCGAAAAATTATACCAACTTCGTTGGTCGGAAGATTAATTTCATCAATCTTCGGTATCTATAGTAATTTATATAGTAATTCATAACTTATCCGCGCATCAACACGGTCTGTTGCAAAGATAATGGAACTTCTTAAGACTAGGACACGTCAGTGACGTCGATATGAAACTTTTGCAGAAATAAATCCTTCATTATCATCGTGTGAAATCTTTATGGCGGTTATGTCATCAGAAGCGGAGTTCGTTCGAAAAATCTGATTCCGTTGCATGATAATGCGCCGTATCAATCGTTCGGTGGCTGTAACTTCTTCTCTTGAGGAAAAAAAAAACAAATTAGAACGTTGCTCCACCCACCCTGTTCGCCAGATTTAGCACCGTGCAATTATTTTTTATCTTCGCGGCCTCAAATAAAAACTAAGGGGAACCGTTACGACAACATTGCAGACTCGCGGAAGGCTGTGACAGGCATTCTGAAAGTGACAAGTATTCCATAAAAGGACGTGCAACGATTATATGACGCATTAGTTGGTCGTGCAAAAATAATTGTATCGCCGCAGGAGAAATGCGTATTGAATAAAATAAAACATTTCCCTCGAACCAATGCGTTTGCCTTGTCACCCTTAAAAAGATCAGGTATTTTTATTATTTTCTTGAACAGATGGTATATACAGAGTGTGTGCGAAATCATGGTACGAGCGACCGGATGATGATTCCACGTCACTGACCGACGAATAAGTTGAAAAAAGAAAGAATAACGTTTCTTCGCTCGAGGCTTGGCTTTCGACAAAAATGAAAATCCATCGGGTACCCGTGCATTAACCGCAACTTTCGTGTTAGGATATTTCTGTTTCTGCTGGTGTCCGTATTATTAGACACGGACAACGTCGCGATTTGCTTCCTGATCAATAAAATGATTCTTAAAAATGCTAACTTTATCCTCATTTCTGAAACCACTCGAATGAAATACAGAGTAAAGGAAAGTAGTAATCGATATGGCTGGGGATAAGATAACAAGAATGGCAGCAATAAATAAAGAAGAAAGAGTAACAACGTACCGGATAATCCAATCTAACAAACAATCTAACGAAAGTATTAGGTGTCCGAAAAGTTTCTTTCGTTTAATAAGGAAATAATGAAATAATATTTTTCCTTTGATATTATTTTATTGAATTGATGATCATAACAACAGAAATGGAACAAAATAGTACAAAATTCAATAAAATAATATCAAAGGAAAATGGCTCGTGCATCTATTATTTCCTTACGAAGCTTAAGAAACTTTTCGAACAGCCTAACAATCTTCTACCTAAATATTCCAAGCTCTCAACATTTGACAAATCTGCTGCTGTCCTAAAACGTCCACATTCCTAAAGATTAAGAATAACAACCTCTGTATCACTGTAATCCCTAAATATCCTCTAGAACAACAGCCAAGATATCGCAATCTCTTTAGGTTCACGTCGATTCCCCTTGTGTTTCATTCAATAGCTATCGAATATCGTGCACATCGAGCATGTTTCGGTCGTGGGAGTGCATCGACAACAGATAAGAGGTCCAGCCGTATTACACACATTAATCGATGAACAATGTGTAAGGACACGGGAAACGTACGACATAAGCCAGAGCTCTAATCGGTACTGAGCGACGACGATTACACCAGGATGCACGGATTATAGGGCAATCATGGTCGTTCCAGTACCGTTGCCAGGGATAATGGAGAGACCGGCGGATCGAACGCGAGAGAGCTCATGAGAACTTTCTATAACGGTTCGAGTCACTCGATCTCTCTACTGCCTACGTGTTTATGTAACCACTTACGTGCTCGTTATATGCAGAGTATGCCCGTCGATATTAAATTGCTACCTCAGAGCACCGTATGTTGCACTCGAGTCGTCGCGAATCCAGCAACGATTCGGCTTTCCCGATCCAGCGATAGGATGCGAAACGCCGTGGAAAATTCGAATCACTGCGAACACGACTCGAAGCTTCGAAGTTCGGACAGTTTTGGGAGCGTCGAAACTCCTAGAACCTAATACGACGTGTAATTGATGTAATTCTAATCCACTAAAAGTCAATGTTTAGTCTGCAGCTCTCTTTCCATCGATTCGGCATTCTTAACACTGCGACTGCGAAAGAAAATTTCAAGAATCTGCTCGATACGTTTTTCGCCGCTGTGTATCTTCCACCTAAGCTTCTCGATTTTATGCAACTCAAGGCGATCGAAGCATTTTCCTCGGCTGTTAACGAGTTAGGTAAATTGCTGCTTCGGAGCATCGTGCGCATTTTGCTTTCGAATGCTCGCGAACCGAGCAGCGAGATCGGATGTTCCAAAGGCTACGGAGCGACGTTGCTATCGTTTGACGTTCGTTTCTCTTTTCAGACAATGTAACGCGCGACGAGCAAGATAATCTCGAGAAAGGTATTACACGAGCAGCGACGCGAATCGTTGATAGATTCGAAGAAATCCAGATCGTTTTTTCCTTGAAGAGATTATGGACATCTATATAGGAGCGACACCGTGCATCCTGTATATAAGATAATCGCCGAGGGAAGGAAATTAGAAGGGAAACTATACCGAGAAGCAATCATGCCTCTCCATTTGCGAGTATGCTAGCGCGTACGTCCGAGCGTTCCGCAGAATGAAAGTTCGCTCTTTCACCAATCTCCATGAATTTGAATTTTACGAGACACGATTGGCATACGCGTATCGAATAATTTTAAATTTGATCGGTACTGCGCGTTAAAATTGCCAAGAGATGTGTAATTACGTAAACGAGTGGTTCGACTAATTTCCTGAATCCGCCGAATGCAAGCGAATATTTATATACAGATATACCGTACGTTTCTAAGACATAATCTACCGAAACAAGAAAGCAGTACGAATGCAAACAAGTAAACCATGTACGACAGGTGGCGTGATCGTTTCCAAATAAATTGAAAGTTGTTAGAAAATAATAAAAGATCAGCGTCGGTTAAAAGATAAAAATCAAGATATCGCGATTAAGCGCGATTTCATTTCACACGTACGATACGATCGAGGCGAGGAAGAGTTCGTCAAAAGTGGATCGTTTGTCTCTAATAACCAACGTGCCGCTGTCACAGGGACCAAGATACTCTGGTCAATAAAATGAAAGTCGAAGGTACTAGGATTAAATACGATTTAATTTCGATCCGAAAGTCGACCACGGATACAGAAGAGGATCCAAGGCGCTTTACTTATCGACACGTCTGATCTAATACCGAATTCTTTCGTCAGAATCGCTTTCATAAGAATCGTGGCGATTACCGCGTTAACTCTTTCTCTCTGCCCCTCCCCCGTGAAATGTCGTATCGATTACCAGCAACGCGCCTGTATATACGTGTTGGTCGAGAAAGTGAGCGTCCATTTGCGAAAGGCGTATGTGCACGCTCAAGAAAGCATAAGCGTGTCATTATGCAACCAGAGTCCAGGTGCTTGGGTAATTTAGCGTGCGTACACACACCGACCTGCGTTTCGTTCAACCTGCCTCATGCTCGTTTCATCGAGCCAACCTTGCGTTACCAATAAACGCTATATATTCGCGCCAAAAGCCTCGGCCAACGAAATCGCAAGTAAATTTATTCTACGAGCTTTCGAAATTACTCCTCCGTAGTGTTCCGTGGCTTTCAATCCCCGAAAGAGCGTATTATTGTCATTCGTGAAAAGCGATTTAATCCTATTATCCGCGAACACTCGTTTGTTGTCGCACTGCGCGTTTCTTCGATATTTGATCGCGTTCTTATGATTTTAGGTGGATGAGATTTTTACATGGTGGAAGTATAAGTTTGGAGAAGAGATCGCTATAGGTATTGGCTGTAGGCAGAAGCTCTGGTATTTTTTAAGTTTCGTGTCCTTCCTTTCAACTTTGCAAATTATTATATTCGGACTTTGCATATTATTATATTATTATATCGCGGAGAATGAATAATAAAACGTGACTTGGCTCGGTGAACGTAATTTGATACGAATAATAAAACACATTTGACTGTTACTATCGCAGTGAAGCTTCTCGGGTTAAATAGACTTTTATCAGAATGTAGATAGACGAATAGATTTATCGCAAGAATGTAAACAAATTGAAGAGAAATTATGATAACAGAGAAGGCTTCTGTTGCATTTTTCCTGCCGATGTTTCTCTTACCTCGATGTTCGAAACTATGCGTACGATATGTTACGAAGCGTTAATAGAAGTTCTTCGAATGTTTACCTTCTAAACATCCGTTCGCTACTCGATCAAGTTCTCTAAGAGAATTCTAAAATCTAGATTCGCTAAATTCTTGTATCAAATAAAATATGCAAGTTCGAAGATGACGATGATAGTGGCGTGGCGTTACATGGTTAGATAATCTAAAATCATCGATCACACGAACAACGAAGAACATGAAAATGACAACAGCGAACGATCAAACGTTAGGAAGTGTTCCACGCGCAATAAATTTCTTGTCTAACTAAATATATAGACAATATTTCACTCGGTATAAAGATAAGAAAAGAACATACGCGAGCTGTAACGGTTTGATAATCGAAGATGAACGAGAATTTCCTGATATTTGCTGGTGAGCTATGTGACGATGAATCATGCTGGACGACTCGTTCAGGCACGTGAATTTCATCAAACGCGTTGGCCAACAATTTTCCTGCGCTTTGATCTATGAACCGTGTTCGTAGTTAAGTAAAAACATCTTATTGCAGACGCTCGAAGAATACAGAGGAGATTCTTGTGTAACAACAATGAGAGCAACAGATGTCTATGAATTCTTTTTAGACTAACTACTAGTTACGTGGGACTAGATATTTTTCAGATGCATTCACCATCTTGAAGTACAAAGGTAATTTGTTTAGTTTCAACTCTGCTCATCGTTTATTAACTTTGTAAACTGAGAAACCGATAAATACTGTGTAACTGAGAAAAAGATAAATCAATTTCTGACAAAAAAACTCGTTCACTTTCTTCTAAATTTCTCCAAGAATCGAAGATGAAATATTTATTTGATCATTTGCTTATAATATTTTTCTTTCAAAACACTAGAACTTTCCAATATTTTGTGTTTTTCTTTTCAAAAGTAGGTTCGATATCGGCGTAAATTATAAGGAAATTTCTAAACTTCTGCATTCTGATGATCGTGACAGATGCTACACTGCACGCCAACAATGGTTACATCGTCAAAGACGATCACAAGACTTGTACGATATGCAATAAACAACAGGAAAAATTGGAATAAAAGAATTAGGTTCGTACTTGAAGACTGTCTATTCTCATCCTAAAAATGTCTAGTCTCGTACGATCGGTAGTTACTTTAAAAAAGATTTATGAAAGCCACTTGGTTTTATTGTTGTCAACGCGAGAATCTCTCCTTAAATTTATGATTAGAAATCCAAGTAACAGGTTAACTCGTCTTCCTTCCTTTGTGACGAAATGTACGACACGAGTTTATTCGTAACCCAGTCGAACGCGTTTTGGAGAAATCTGACTGATATACCTTTGATTATTTTCGCTGATCAACTCTTGGAAATTTAGGCCAACTTATCTCTGATAACTTTTTCGCACGACAAAACATTCTAACATTTCGAAGAACTGCTTATCTTCTTGACATGTCGTGCAAAAGTATGTTTAACGACGTCTGCTCGAATGACTAAGAAATATAATCTTAATTTCTGCACAAAGATCCGGCTTCCATCAAAATGCACGCGGAAGATACGATTTTTACGTAAAGAAGACGAACGAAACAGTAGTGAAAATTAAATGTTCCCGAATAAAAGATGCGATTTTCGCGAAGACAGTTTGAGAAAATTAATCTTCGAACGAAGAGAATAGATGTGGGATAATGATTAAATTTTGGAGTACGCGATTTATGCGAATTCAGAGCAGTGTGTAAATAACGCGCATGGAATGGATCGAACGATGAGAAGTTCGCGCACGAATCAAACGCAGATTCGATCGATAACAGATATTTATGCATTCTCGAGCAGAGGTTACGTTGCTTCTCCTTGACTTTCAATCGTTTTTATTCGTCTTGCATAGAGGAACGAATTACTCACGGTGTAGGGGATGATGTTGAAGTTTAACCTCGTCGACGAGCCATCCTCGCTTTCGCTGTCTGTATCTGAAAAAGACAGATCGAGAATCGTGAGTCTCGTTTCAAATTAAGCTCCGCTGTCGCGTTGGTCGAGCTGCAATAAAAATCATTCGATCGTAAATTACAATTCAGAGGGAAAATTTGATCGCGCTAGACTCGAAGCTAAAATAGAAATTGCTTGGAATTAATTAATCGTTTGAGAAGACACAGTGCGCGCTCAGAAGATGTCCATAATATTTTACAACCTCGTATTACGAGCCACTCGAAAGTCGAATCTCCCTGTAAATTTCCTAATTCCACCTAATTGTCAGTGCACGATTAATTTCGAATCTGAAGATATTAATTTGAAGATATCGATACGTCGATGCAAAGATCAGAAAATACAAAATACAAGAGCAGAGAACACGGTCAATGTCCGACTAGAACAGAGAACTACGATTGACCACAACTTTTTCCCATTAATTGCAAGCAATTCTTACTATGCGTTATACGTTTATGGTAATTCCAAAGTTTCAAGATGTACTGATTATTTCTAATACTAATTAATTCCTAAAACACCCGAGATAGCGAACGTTGAAGATAAACGAGCGAATTAAGACGATTATTCATTCACTCATGGACAGACTGCGGACGACGTTTGTGGAAACTCATATTTTTATGAAAAATAATATACAAATAACGTGACAAATAAAGGTATAAAAATTCGCGGTCTATTGGCAAACCTAAGATCCACGAAATCAACCGTATTATGGCATTATGGTGCGGGCATTCTATACAGGCGTTGAAATCACCGACAGCGTCAAACTTCCAGTCACGTGCCCATCGCGTCGTAAACCCGAGGAAACGGGTCTCAGCTTCGTAGACGCGGCTGAGGACGAGCGATTCAAGGAACAATAGCGACTTAATTTTCTAATTGGCCGTACGACAGAGCTTTGAGACGGCAAACAGGCGGCGCGGGCGCGCGATGATAAGCGAATTATATTCGGGGAATAATCAGGCAAATACGTTTGATCGTTGTTAATTTAGATTGTTGGAGCGCAGACACGTGCCTAGGAATCATCGGACGTCAGGCTTTATCCGAGAAAATCAATGAGGCACGTTCCCATCGTAACAATCGCGTTAAAGTGGCAATTTGAGGGAAGTCGCAGCGCAATCATATCGGTATCAATCACCTGTGTGTCGCAATCTCTGTTTAAAGAAGGAAATCGAAAAGATAACCGCGTGTCGCGAGGAAAGTCATCGTAGCCCGTGTAGCTGTCCGACTATGCGCGCAAAGCCATTTTCCATCTCGCTGCTCTCACTTCTCAAATTAAACCGTTTCTCAATTAAACCGACATTGATAGAAATATTCTAAATATGCGCCGTGGCACGCGCAGTTGAGAAAATATATACGTTGAACGTTTGCGTTATTCATCGTCGAGGATTGAATTATCTTCATCGATGTTTGGTTCATCACTGTCACTATCACTGGAAATATTGAAACGTCTGAGCCGATTCCTCGTTGAACGGAGTTCGCTTTCGCTGTCTGAAGCACTGTCGTCGTCTTGTACCTTGTCAGGTTCAAAATAATATTCCTCGTCGCTACTATCACTATCGAACATGTCCTTTCTGCATCTTTTAGGCATCGTGTATAAGGTATTATAAAAAATATGTAAATTATACAAGAAGCTTGCTGATTCGTCTGCTAAAGTCATTGAAAGGCTGAAATT
Organism: Bombus confusus; assembly: GCA_014737475.1. Lineage (NCBI taxonomy): Eukaryota > Metazoa > Arthropoda > Insecta > Hymenoptera > Apidae > Bombus > Bombus confusus. The sequence continues at coordinate 3,182,214 of JACXIV010000045.1, forward strand.
CTTCCTGCATCGCGAGTTTACGTTAAACGGAAGATAAGATTTCTAAAGATCTATCATTTTCTTTCGTCAAAAACATAATACTGTTTAGTTTACTATACCCTTGCGTAAATACGCATAAGATTATCAGAAAAAGAGACTTGAGAGTCCGCAACTGTGCTATATGCAGACGCGCGTCCGCAAAGGGTTAAATTCTACCCTTGCTGGCATTTAAATATTCGAACAACTGTGCGTTCAAGTTTAAAAATTCAATCTATTGGAAACACGGTAAATAGATATTTTGCTGTAGTTGCCTTTCACCGTAGTTTGACGCTATAATCGTTTGCATCGTCCAGCGATATTTACGATACAATCGATCGACAATCGTAAGGAAATTTTGAATAGTTTACCTTTCAAAAAATTTCGCTGCGAAAAGAAGAAGATCGCGTGTCTACGAATCTATTAATACTTAGTAGCCTTCGGTGCTTTATTTGTCTGTTCGCCAGTGGAAACGACAAGGAAACAAAAATTTTCACGTTACCGATACAGACGCGAAGAGTTATTACGTTCGTAGAATTGCATTTTCAGTCGATCGATCGCGATACTTTGGTATTATTGCAAGCATTGTTATTAGGGTCAGCTTCTCTTCATGAGAAACGGTGCACCTTTTGGCAAAAGGTCACTGAAACGCAATCTCGCAGCCACTCGAGCGATTATACTGTATTAAAGAAATATTTGAAGAGACATCGGTCGTGACGGCGCGCGCTTCTTCAATGACTCGTTATAATTTGCCTTTTTATTTAGAAGCGTGGAAATCCTTTCATTATTTTTCTTTGCAACCTGGTCGCTCGACTTTCTACAGGCACAGAGTACGTGCGTTAACTCGTTGTGTATTATTAACATGCTGATTTCATCTTTGTTCGCGTTATTAACACGCTGCTTACTAATTTTCCTTGACTCACCAAGAATTTAACTCGACCGCTCGATTCCGAAGAATTTAGTTTGTGCAAATTGAAAACTGCAAGGGAGCAGCAGCGTAACGAGTAACGTTTTTTACAGCGAAACAATTTCGAAATTCGTTACGTTGCCGATCGAAATCGTGTTAACAAAATTGCCTCTTTAATTTCACAGTTGAACTTGCTTTTTTACGTATATTTATTTTTTATGTATATCTAAGAATAAGAAAGAATTCTATTATGTTTGATACGATTTTCGAAATATTATTGTCGATGGGATAAAACGACAGTCGTCTCGCGGCAAGTCCTCGTGGATACGCAGAATATAAAACTTACGTTCTCTTTATGGGAGATTCTCACCACGAATGCAAATGACGGAAGTTGCCTGGCGAGAATGCAGGTTTAAACGCAAGTTGCAATTAAATTAATCACTAAGCGCGACGTCTCCGTTACACGCCGCTAATAAAAAAGATAAATGGCCGCTTACACGAGCGTAATAAAAATAACGGGAATCATCTTAGTATTTTTTGTTCGCAGTTTGAAAAATGAGCCGCCTCCGTGTTCCTTTTCCCCGCGGTGGTCAGCGTTTCTTTTCATTCAAAAGGCATTTAGCCTCTACGGAGACCAAGTTATTACGCTAAAGGAGCGAAGAGAATTACTTTTTATCCTCTAGAAAAAAGGATTTCTGGTCGCTGTGTCTTCCACTTAAACCGCAATTAGACTACTTTCCTTTTTTTTAATTTGATTTAATGAAATCCAAAGAAAATAAGATATCTACGATATTATAACAAACTACCGTGTCTCCGCCTTAACGAGTTAATTTGTTGTCGTTAAAACGAAATATATCCCAAAATTAAGCATACACGTTTCTCGACGTTTCCAAAAAGATTAATCGTCGATATGGAATTAAATGGCCGATCTGCCAGGACAGTTTCATAATCGATTACTTTACTCGAGCGTTAAACGCTGTCTCGGTTCTCTCCAACGACATTTTAACGTTTCAAAGACACTTGTTCACGTAATCGATTTCTATCCTTATCTGCAGCTTCGTTTCGCGTCTTTCGAATCTATTTCGCCGTAAAAGGCACGATCGTTCAGCCATGATAATCGATGGAAATATTTGTTAGACTTGGTACAAGGGCGATACCTGTGCTTTCAAAGGAACTGTATTCAAAACTCTTGTAGGTGGATGACGGGGAATCGCCATTCGCCGAGAAATACACGACATAGTCGCGAAATTCCTTCTCGTATATGTAAATCTTGCTTGAATCGTAGTCCAAGAACTCGAACGACGAGTACGACGTGCTCGAACAGTCACTTTCCATTATTCCCTCCGATCATAAATCAGCTGACATCCAGTTGAGAATTACCACAGTCCGTTCGCTACACTGCTGTCCCATATCGCGGACACATTCGGTTCATAATTATATATTCCGATGAATTGGAGAATAGGGCAGAGATGGAGTAAACGGGACATTTTTGTTTCGAACTGGATACAACAGAAACTGAAAGATCATTTTGCTTCTAACGATATCGATGATAGTAAGAAGGTTAGCTATAAGGTATAACTGATACTAATAAATCTGTATCTTTTGCTTTTTAAAACAGGCGAATTTTGTCCCTTTCATAAACCGACTGTATCGAATGGGACAGTGTAAGAATCATACTATTACAACAAAATTACAAGCAAAAATAATTATCACATCGGAGAACAAGGAATAATCGATCGATGGTAAAATATAATTCTTAAGGCAAACAAAATTAACGAAAAACATTGATATTGATTCATAGCAAAACTGAAAAATCTACAGTCTAATCGTGATTACCATAAATAATAAATTCAGAAACTTTTGTTGCGTTCCTTCGCCGCAAATATGGCAACGATATGGAAAATTGAAACAAAAATTGCAAGAGTATTAAACGGAGAACACCGGTCATCTCGTGTTACCATTCTCCTAAACAGGACAGACTACAAATTTTTCTTAGAAAAAAAGCAAACTAGAAATAAATACCGAAGGATATATTGTATGCATATTTTATGAAAAGTCTCAGATTTACAAGCGCTTTGATAACGTTTAAATATGGCAAAATTTGCGTAGAAATTTGAAAACGGTCAATTTGACCGCTGTGGTAGGTTTTGTGTTAAAGAAGCCGGTCGCTGATAATATTCCGCAAAATGTTTGGACAAGCTACCAAAAATGTTATTTTTAATATAGAAAAAATTCGCGCGTCACTGCTACAATAACAAGCGATTGCACGTGTTTGAGTGACGTTACAAAGTAAGGAAACTACCGTTGCGAGCAGATCTTTCGTCTTTATATTTACAACGATGTAATAATACTTGCAATGTCCCTGTCGAACCATCTCTCTCCTATAGCCGACCAACCTATAAATTATGTAATAATACTTAACAGTAATAATTACTTTGCTATTAATCATATTCCGATTCTTAATCCTCGAATACTGTCAAATAGTACCCCGTTGGGTTACAGATAGTCGCCAACTTACTATACCAATTTATGTTAGATTACTAAAATTTGCTTAATTTTATTTCGTATTTGAAATTCTTTGCTATAGGAATTGCTAACAAATGTTAGATCAGATAAAAACTTCCCAAATTAAGTAATCTAGCTGTAAATTGTTATGGTCCCCAGTAGTGACCCTCGATGTTGCTGAGGATTAAGGAGTTAAACCGCATGTCATCGATAAAATACACAAAAAGGAATTATTTTGGAGTTTGGTACGATTTCGAAGGTTTGGAACAATCGCAACGTTTAATGGCGAGAAATGCACAGGTCTCTCGACTCGGACTTTTAACGACGTCGACGTTAATTTTAACGGACCCTGGTCGTAAATCGTGTACAGTTAGAACATTGAAAATTCAGGTTTACAACGTGTGCTGTATTAGCATACAGCGTGCATGAAAGAGTGAAAGACAAATGAGAGAAACACGTACAGCACCTGCGAAGGCAATTACACTGTGTGACTTGATCGATGGAACTTCGTTAACCTATATAAGAAGTGGCGCCAGGACTCTAGAAGAAGAGTCGACCAACGATTTTACGTCGTGCATTTCGAAGAAACTTCTTACAATTCTTCCAACGAGTCGAATTGGTGGATACGAACGCAACATTCGTCGTGGGATATATGATGGATGCGGCGAACGTGTATTCTGAAAATTTTACGACTTTGTTTAAACGTGTTATGAAATTAATTTGCCTCTTAGAGTCATTCTACGTACACGATTGAGGTAATATTGTTAGCGAAATCTTATATGTGGCTTATAAGTCACCAGTGCTAATAAACTCTCTTGCATAACACAGTAATAAGTTTGACGATAAAACGAGTAATTTTACGGCAATCTTATAAATTACGAGCGATTTAATTATGTGCAATAGGAATTCTGCTACAGTTTATAATTTATTTGCTCACTGATTTATTTCTTTTCTAGAGTCTCGTGTGTCGTGAAATTTTCTTGCCAGCACGAGGCACGTAACTTGGTCACAGCGAGAACGTTCTACAAATTCTGAAATTTGTAATTTTATTCTAATTTTTTCGCTCGAAACAAGGAAACTACGAGAGAAACGTTTGAAAAATTCTTCAATTTCGCGACTCGTCATCTTCAGACGATCCTCCGATAACACAATTTCTTAGTCGTTTCGTAGCGATAATTTATAAGATCTCTCGAGTAAAGGACAATTAGAGAATCCCAGAGCCCCGGAACTCTACCTTCGAGAATTATGTCCCGCAACCAATGCGTCAGATTCGAACGAGTTGAACAAACAATTACTTTCGAGCGGGAAAGTGTACAGTTGCCTCTGCGTTAAGGGACTTGTTCGAAATCCTGGCGGAGGACAAAGAAAACCGGATTCGGGAACATTCTTTCGTCAAACGACCTTGCTCTTTCCTTGGACAAGTCGGTAATAGCCCATTGCTGAAGCCGAAGTTATTCGGCTATTCGAGCAGCGCGTGTCGTAATTAATCCTCGAATCTCTAGGCAAATTCAAATTTGTAAGCGTAACACTCGAAGAAACTGGGCGAGAAATTCTTTCAAGCATCGCTCTTAGGCTGCAAAGTGAAAACTCGATCTTGTCGGAAACTTTCGCACAGCAGCGTACATTGGTAGTTATGATAGTTTGGATAATTCAAGTTCCGCTAACAAGGAGGATCCGCAAAATTACGAAGTTCAAAAAATTACGAAACTTTGACCACAGTCGCTTTCATTAATATTCGAACAGTCTTCAGAGCAGAATTACTTCTTGAAAATTGCATCAAACGGCCTCGCTTTTCTGGGAGGTCGGAAGGATCAGTTTGTTAGATGGCGCGTAAAATAGATCTCAGGAAAATTGCAATGGGTCAAAATTGCGAAAAAGATAGCAAGAGTCGCTTTTCGCAACTTTTTTATCCGAGCCTGTAACGAGAATTTAAACGTTACGTTGCGTGGATCTACGTCGGCTGCACGCACGTTGAAAATCTCATCGAAATCGATTAACGTTGCTGCGAGCTACAGGCGGTTAAAACTGACGAAAAATCGCAATTTTTCGCGGCGCTCGGCCTGTAATAAATTGTAACAAACCTTGTTCCGCATCGATCGATTTCGATGAAATTTTCAGCTCGTACGTGCAGCAACACGAACCTACAAGACGCGGTGTTTAAATTCTCGTTACGGGATCAGGTAAAACAGTTGTAAAAGGTAGTTGCTATCTTTTTTACGATTCTGACCGCATTGCGGTTTTTTCGAAGCTTCCTCTCACGGGTCATCCAGCAAACTAATTCTTCTAACTTTTCGAAACAAAAGCTCCACGTTTCAGAAGTTCTTCCCTTTTCAACAGTACTAATGGGAATATTAATTGCAATTACCGTACGTATTACGCAACTTATTTTGCTAATCTTTTGAACAAATTCGCTCTAAAGGGGCGAGACCGACCCTTGAAAATCCGCAAGACACGGAAAAATCTATTTTCAGACAAATGTTACGCTTTTAATCACAGCTGTCGTTGGCTAAGAATTTCGATAGCAGACAAACAATTGCTTAATACGTACCTATACATCCTCTACATATACCAATATTTCATGATACTTTGAATTTGCGAGTTGGCAATCTTCCCTTGTATGTACATAATTTTATTTGGTCTACACCTTTCGCCAACGGTAGATATCCAGTTTAACAAACGATAAACAAGGTATATGTCGATATTCCTAGAAACTCATATTTCCGTATTTACTAAATGAAATCTTATCGACGCCCGATATATACTCCATCGATTATCCTCCTACTTACAAGCGAATAGACCGATAAGATATAGATATAGGTATTCGTGGTTGCTCGAATATCCAGCAAATTTGAGAATTCGAATGATCGAAGATGAAACAAAAGGAACGTTTCGAATGCCAGTGACAGTGACTTTCTAGCACGAGCGGTGCGCTCGTGTTTCGTGTAGGTCAGCCTTGAGGGCTCCTCCGGTCGACATTGACTCGCTCTTAGGATGCTTGTCGAGTCTTAACGGGACGAATAAATAACCAGTAAACAGGGAAACAAGCTGTACGAGTGCAGCCACCAGGTCCAGAATTCAAACGAATCGATTGCAGCGAGCTGCAGTTACATGTCTTGCGTGGCTTCTGGTTATCACGGATAATACTTAACATTTTCTAGCTTCTCTTATTACATCATCGATAAGAATTAATATTCCTCGAGATTGTAACTGGAAAATCTTAGAACAGGCGTGGTTTTAGAATTCAGATGGGAATATTCGTGGATCGTCGTTTGCGAGGAAAAAATATTAAAAAGTAACGATATCGAGGATTTCGAGCGTCTGTTGCATTCACTGGTCTGTAATTTTCTTAATCGAAAAGCCGAGGCGATGAAAGTTTCGAAATCTGGAAAACGTCTAAGAATCGTTGCTCGCGGAGGAGAAACATTGAGAATTGATCAAATCGAGCTACATAGTCGAAGAGCAACAAGATAAAAGTTGACCAGTTGAAAGGAAAAAAAGAGAGAAGAAAAGAAAATATCGAGGGGAAGAAGAATCGAAGAATTTCGATACCTTCATTTTTATTTAGAAAATTTTCCTCCCTGCAATGATAATTGCGCAACTGTATCATCTATTTTTGTACGTATTAATGAATATTCATCGCGACTCGTAAGCCTGCTGTCTTTAATCTTTTCTTAATGAGTTCAGAAATAAGTATCTATTAACAGCTGACTCGACTCTCTCGTGTTTCTCTTCTTTGGTTACAAAACTGCGCGGTAGAAAAATGTAGGACGAGAAATCAAGAGGCGGCGAGAAGAAGAAGAAGAAGAAGAAGGAAATGGAACATTAACCGCGGAACAATTTATCAGCATATTGATATTTCTTGCGTCACAGTTGCTAATAGAAAACCGCTATTTTTCTCAGATGCGAACACGAAGATAATTCGAAGCAATACCAATCCCTAAGAGGAAGACAACGATATTCCACGAGATAACGTATAATATACCATTTGTGTTCGGCAGTTAAGAAAATCGTTCGGATTAGAACTGATCAGTCTTAGATATTGACAAGTATTCTGATTTCGATGTCTGTACAACTGTTCGCTACGTAAAATTAAATTTCCCTTTAAAGAAATTTTATAGGTCGCAGGTTCCAAATTACAATCGCTACTGAGTTCTTTTTCAGAGGAGGATGACATGATCGACAATAAAATAATTAAAGTTCCACGAACAGGATTGTAACATTCGAAAAATCGTGCTACAATTTCTAGACAAAATATCGCTAGATAAATTACCGCGCAAGAAGGTCTAGATTGATTGCTTTCGAAGCATAGAAAACACATACTTCAGAAGGTTCTCTTAAATCAAGATAAAGATAAACCATTCGGAGAAAGAATTAGAACGTTCAATTTGTTCAATTTGATACGAGATCGAAAGTAGTTTAGGATGAAACATGGTTGTTAAAAGTTCGAATCAAGAGACCTTCGCACCAATTTGCAATTTTTCCTGAAATTATACAATATTCGTCTAAACATTGAACTTAAGTAACATTTCAAGAATTGAATATTCTATTTAATATCAATTACCATTAAACGAAAAGGATTTTAACGCTGCAGCTACAGACAATTAAAGCAGAACGTTTCCAGAAAGGAAATACTAGAGAAACGAGACGGTAAGGTGTGCTACAACGAACAATTATTACGATTAAAATCAGAAACGTTGCCACAACGTGCAAAGATGCTGCAAACGAACGCGAAGAAATATCGTAAAAAGTAAACGTTAACTGACAGTGTGAATCTGTTTGAACCTCTCCTTCTCTCGATTGGTGATAACTACCGCGTAGAAGATAATTAAGCAGCGTAAGAACTGGTGGATAGAAAAATAAATTAGCGTGGTCCAGGATGGACGCGTACCGGATGTCACAGTGAAGAGGCGAGATTCGTTTATGAAATGATAACGCAGCCTGAAGGAAACTGGCAAACGCGACTGCCTCGTCGTTTTATAATTCCCACTAAATAGATACGTTTCGTATTATTTTTGCCGCTTATTCTTTAGCTCGTATTACGTTTCTCCACGGCTTAAATCGTTATACTAGCGATAATGTGTCTTTCAACTGTCAACCTGCGACGAATTACTGTTAAATACGTCTGGTTCAACGCGTGCTATAACGAACAGATGCCAGAACGAACGTGGTTCGAGAACCAGGTCGTTGTAGCACACTTTACCGTATACGAAAAACACATAACGCGACAGAAAAGACAAGCTATCTATTATATACTTCGCAGAAAGATACAAAAAATTGTCCGAGTGTGCCGGTGTAAATCTACGAACGAAAATTTCCATGGAAAATTACATTACTCGATGATTTCTCGCGCTTTAACCGGTTAGCTGTCTTTGACGAGTATGGTCGTCACGAGGAAATGCCACTATTTCGCGTTACGACGAGTATACTCGTCATGCGTGAAAAGTAGTTACAATTTGCTGTTTAAATCGCAATTTAGTCATTGCAGTAATAAAATTAAACAGTAAAACAGTCGTCTTATCACGACTTAATTTTGTCTTACAACAGCCACGCATACTCTCGTGCGTGACGAGTATACTCGTCATCGCTTACCTTCTGCCACACATTTTCGGTACACGCTTTTCAAACAGGTCTACGACAGCTAGCCGGTTAACTGTTCTACTATCAAGTACAATGTAACGTAAATCATAGAAGAACTGTCATTCGTACCACTCTGAAGGTGCGAATGAAAATTTCTATGAAAACTTACTCACGACTATGACAGCTCTAGTGTTGAGAACGATATAACATAACATAGTATAAATTATGAGAAAATGTTCAAAGGCACCGACGTGAATCCACAAAGGAAAATGCCCACGAAAGATGACAAAATCAGTGATCTTTGGCTACACCGATATTTCTAGCGCGAAGAACGATGTATAATATAACACGATATAAATCGTAGGAAAATTTTCAAACGCACTGACGCGAATCTACGAGGAAAAATTTCCCCGAAAAACGACGAGATCGGTGTTTTATGGCTAATCTGATATAGTTCCAGTATCAAACGCAACGCACGGCATAACGTAACATAAAACGAATCACGGAAAATATTTCAAATATACCGTCGTAAAGCTACGAATCAAAATTTCTACGGAAAATAACTTCGGCTGCTTTGACAGCTTTTATCAAACACAGTACATAACCACGTAAAGAACACCAGGATCGACTAGTTAGGTTAGGAGGCGAGACGAAATCGACTAGACAAACAGTCCAGTCGTCTGTCCGCGTTTCACGTTTTTCAAGGTAACAGCTAACTATCGATGGTCATCGTCATCGAATCGCGCCAATGTCGCTTCCAACCGGCGTTACGAACTCCGACGTTACTGTCACTCCATTTCTCAACGTTGATCCGATTCCTTGGTCTCCACACTCTTTACGACGCCAGTATCGAAGACTGTTTGTCGTGGATTATCAAAAACTTTCGCCGCGAAGACACGTTGGCTGAAAGACGAGACGCGAGTGCCGCGACTACTCACGCGAGTCCCACAGCAGACTGACTATCATACAGCCATGTTGCAATCACGTCACCTTTGGCGCGATTATTTAATTCTAATGTGTGTGTTTTATCAGCGCGCGTATCTTTATCTGTTTGGCACGTTCATATCGATCCTTTTTCCACCCTTCGGAGCTGAATGACGTGCGTGGCAGAGGCGGGACGAAAGATAAAAGGGACATTTTTGTTTTCGAACAGGACGCGACAAAAACTAAAAGACCATTCTGCTTTTAATCGATAACATTTAGAAGGTTAGCTATCGGGCTATGACCGAACGTGATAGTATTAGCAAACCTCTCTCTCTATATTTACCGGTTTTATTTTTTGCCCTTTTAAAAAGCTGTATCTCGTGCCTTTCATAAACTGACTCTGCTGAATGGAACGTATCGATATTTACGAACGGAACGATAAAACGTGTCTTTTTCGATACCAAACTCGTAATATCCTAAGGAAATTTTTGCGAAGTTTACGTACTTGTTTAAGAGAAAAAGAGAATGGTGGAATTAAAGGACAAAGAATAATCGGTCGAAAGCAAAATGTATCGCTTCAATTCGTCAAAATGAACGGAAACGTCGATATTAATTCACAGTGAAACTGAAAAATGAAGAGTGAAGCTTATAGAAGCAAACCATCCTGATTGACGTAAATAATAAATTCACGAAATTTTGTTGTGTCCCAACCAACAATCTCAAAAAATATTAAAAAATATTCAACGAAAATTACCGGACATTTCACGTTACCATTCTTGTTTAAACTCTTGTTCTGATGTAGTATCAAAGAGATTGATCGCTAATAAGAGTATATTTCGCAAGAAGCTTCGACAAACTATGAATGGCGTTAGAAAATAAAGAATTCGGAATATTTCCAACGTCCCTTTCGATACGTGCCTCTCCCCTAAAATAAACCATGTACAGATTATCGTTATAGATATAAGCGCTTCTTAAACTTTATCCATATATTTTATTTATTATTTTTTTATTATTTTATCATTTTTTATTTTTTATTATTTATTTATATATTTATCTTTTTTATTTATTATTACGCGATCTCAGTTAGCTACATAAAAAGATACGTAAAATAGATATATAAATGAAAGAAGTTTAATTTTAAACGATCCTTTGTCATATTTATGATTTTATCATTCATCGTCGCTTGTTAGAACAAAATGCAAAGCATATCGACGAGACAAATGTGCTTGTTCATATGGGGAAAGAAGAATTAAATCTTGGCTGGATATTTTCGCTATAACAGAGCATTTTTTTACAGTTAATCGATATCTTGATTTTACAGTCGATGATGATGATGAAAACGTGGTTTCGCAATGGGCACGTAGTGTAAAATGTCGTAAGCGCGGTTAAGGCAATTTTAGAAATTGCTGGAAATTCCGTGTTAATTCCAGGCGAACGATCAAACCCATTTAAACGATTTTTTAGGAAGCCGGTGTTTCACGTCCATGTCGTTTTCAATAACTCAGCGAATTCTCCTATGATCCTTTAACGAGAGACGACCGACACTTTTTATTTCACTGGTGTGTGGCAGTTGCAAAGATTTCCACGAACCCATTTGGGATCATGACAAATAGTTTAAGAAGATCTAACGTATACAGTGACACATATTGCTTACATTCCACGATGTTGGTTTATTTAACCAAAGGTTATTTCAGCTTTGGTCACGCCCTCGTATAAATTTCTTCTCCTCTCTTACAATATATTATCCGTTGTTAATACGTATAGTGTATGCAGACACTAATAGTATATGCAATATATACAACGTAAACTAATATACATCGTACATTGTTATAAAAAAAGAACACTTTGAAGCACGCGAAAACACATAGTATTCTTAAAGGAAATTATTTTATCGAAGTATGTGAATTGATTTCGAGGTGGAAGATACCAGAAACTATGCAATTCGTTTTAAGATAACAATTTCATAAAAAGCCTGAACTGCAAATAAAACGTACTGTATAAGAAAAAAAAGTTAATCGGTATAAGTCAAATTGAGATAATTCGTTACAAATTATCAGAACGTTACTGATTATATATATATATATACATATAGATTAAAAGAGAATCATTTAATCTCCCTAACGTTGGCTATTAGATATCAGTTTTCGAATAGGGATATTAATCGCAGTATCTGCAGTTGGCATTCCGTTTAACTTGCACTTGAATGATTTTTGCAAAACGATAGATAAACTAAGTGCATAAGGATGTTCTAAATGCGATAAAAATCCGCGTAATTTTTAATAAGCTCGGAGTATGCACGTGCATAAGGAAATCAATATATTTCACGAACAATGGATCACAGAGATGCCTAATTAATTACCTTTCATTCAAATTTGTTTCTGTATACGAACCAATCGAATTCTGTTTATCGGACTGTTTCATCACGTGCGATTACGATCTTCCATTAATTAGTTTCTACGTTTCTTTCGTAGCCGTAAACGAGTACCTAATTAAACGACGACGTGCGCGAAACAGAAAATGGAAATTCGCCATGTGAAATACCGGAAAGTTGAATATTTCCACAGCACAAGGGAAACTCGATTAATTATCCGAAAACAATTTCCACGATGCCGAAGGATACGCATAAGCCGCGGAGAAATTAATTTCATGTTCACATTTTAATCCAAGCTCTCCTAAGGAATTTTCGCAATTCTTGCGGCGTTTCGTACTCGAGAGCAACGCACGATATTCCTCAGACGCAGAAACGAAGCCGGTTTCTATCGAAACGTGTCATTGGTTCTCTGATTGATCAGTTCAATAAGTATTTTATCTCGCTTCCGTTCTTCATAGTTAACTGCACTGTAGACAACGCTGTGAAAATTAATTAAATTCCATAAATTGCAATTAAAATTATCGCCTCCTTTACTCGTCGCTTAATGTTGCAGTTTCCGACGCGCAAAATCCACAGACGCGTGTCTCGACTTCGCGAGTGTAGCGTATTCAAAAGTTACTCGTATGTAGAGTCCACGCTTTTTAGCGTATTTTACACCTGTGTGCACGTTACTCTGACGTCATGCTGGCTTCTATCCATCATTCGTCTAATGCTAATAAGCGCAGCCGCCGGCTGTACACAAATGCACGTGGGTAGCGGCCACAACGCAGTGGCTTTTTGAGTCACGAGTCCATGAGTATCAGCTTAGGTTTGGAGCCTTCTTTAATTTTTCCTATAGTTGACACTAAACCTGCCACAGCGGTCCGCTTGACCGCTTGCAAATTTCTACGCAAATTTTACCACCATATTTAAACGTTATCAGATCGCTTCCTAATCTGTGGCTTTTCATAAAACACGCATACAATGTGTCCTTCCGTATTTATTTCCAGTTTGCTTTCTTTTTTTTCTAAGAAAAATTTGTAGTTTGTCCTGCCTATCGCGAGCGGTCAATAAGTATACAAAAATTGTCGGTAGGTTTTGGTGTTAAAATTCTTTCGAGAGAGAAAGCAAGTTAGAAGAAGAAGACAAGTAAGACAAAAGTAGCTTACCGAAGAGGAAACTAGACTAGACTCTGACGAACAAGTCAGTGAGTGCGTTATTCGCAAGGAATCGTTGTTCAACGAAGATTGGCAGCGATGTATCAAACGTAAAGGCTTGCTCGCGCGTAGTGTACAGACTACGAAAACATCGATCACTCTGCTTGTGATATTTGTAGACACGCCTAAATAGAAGTTCTATTTTATTTCAACGTTTCTTACTAACATTACTAATTACTTGGATGTTAAAATCTACCAAATAGGTAGTTTATCGGTATTGGATAACAATCTTTCGTTCCTTGTCAATTACAAACTTTTTATCTCGGCGAATTATTCATCTTTACGATAAGATACAAGGAAACTATTTTTCCCCTTTTATCAGGAATCATTTGCAAACTACAAATTACTTGTTCCATATTTGAATTTTATCGCGAGTAGCCCAAGTTATAGAACGGAAACTTAGATTGCCCGGTATTGTACGACTCCTCTCGATAGATAAGAGAAGAACGTCATATCCATAAATTCATTGATTCGTCGTGGCACGCAGAAATTAAAAACAACGTTAATATTCGTGACTGACTGGAACGTACGATACAATATACAAGGCCTCGAGTTAATGAATATTTTTACAAATTTAATTACCTCCGCTTCGCGTGTTCTTCTCGAATTATCTTTTTGCTACAGCTTTCCTCCTTTCGTTTAATTCATCCTTTTTGCCTCGAACAATTTTCACGTTATCTTTATACCTCTGCAAGCTTGTATTTTATTTTCGATGTGCGTTCACTTTGTCAGTTTACTTTATTTCCTTTCCGTATTCCGTAATTTGTAATTCTGCTCCGCTTCAACTTGAAAACTTCCCGTTTTCAATTGCTACGGTCGAATTAATATTAATTAAAGAGCAACTCGACCGTCAAATTTGGCTGATTCAAACAAATTTGTTTCTATCGAAACAAGCAGTTAAGAGATTCCAGAACCAATTTTCGCTATAGAATTTCCTATCAAAGCAAATATGATTTCCACTAATTGGCGATGTTTGATCTCGAGTCGGCAATTAATCAACCGTCGAGTTTCCAAGATCAAATTAAGTCAAGTATTTTACCGACGGGATGCACGAAACTTCGATACAATCGAAATTGTTGTATCGCGGTGTTTCGAAAGAAACTTCGTCGGTCTTTCGCTTAACATTTGCATCGATACGAGTAAACGACATAATAGCTTTGCAAACACGAAGCTGACTCTTCGTTGGCAACGAAAATTCTATTTTCGAAATTTTCCTGTTCCCAAATATTTATCTTCGTGGAAAAAAGTTTGAAGCGTTTGTTCTAGTATTTCTTTCTTCTTTTTAGATTTTTTGAAAGCGCAGAATATGAAAGTAAACGACCCAATCTGTCAGCAGACGTTTGATAATTGTCAGGATCTTTCGTCTTTCGTTCACGATGATTCGATGGAACGTCCGCAACTCCTGACTTTTGTCCCACGAAACTTTCTAACCGAAATGCATCCAGAATTTCTCCGTTCGTCTAGCCAGACTTTCTTCGGCGGCTCGATCGATTCGAGACATCGTTTCGCTTGTGATTCAACGCGGATGGAAAGCTTTAATTAACTTCGGTCTGATAAATCTTCGAGGACGCACGAAACGAACGTGTTTCGTAAGAAGATCGGATTGGCGTAATTCCTTGGAAATGTCCCGAGAAACGGCACACATCGCACGTATGGCACTTTAGACCGTCGTGAGAAACGACATTGCTGGCATGAATCAAACGGACAGCATGTGAATAAGATAAATATTAAATCAAATAAAAGTAAGAGTAAGCTAATATGATACGATGCCGTACTGTAAGCACTCGCTTTTCAAAAATTGAACTAAACGTACGTTTATTTACAGTCGATGTTCGAACCAAAGTTAGAGACACAGACGCCGCACGGGCTATTTTTTACACAGCCAAAAACACGATTTTTCTGTTATGATACGAAATTATATAAAGGATTTTTGTATTGTACTAATGTGTCACGAAAAGCCTAAAAATAGGGTAGGCATTTATAATTAATTATTCTCACCACTGTACATGTAATATATTATTTTCGCTGTATATATATACTTACATCATTTACACATATATTATGTTTATATTACGACGCGATGATCGACACACGACCGACCTCGCGACAACAGCGAAAATAATACAGCCATTGTCTGACCGACCGTCTTTTAGCAACGGTGATTCGCGTCTTTTTTCAACGTTCTCCGTTAGTCGTCTAGTTTGTTACAAAGTCACGGTTTACTACACCGACTACATACATAGTACGTATGTTTTCGCAGAAACTCTCGCAATATTGACCGAGAAAAACATCCGCGTATAGGAAACTCCGCGTTGTCGAAACCGGTGTTGTTGTGCGGTCAACTGTACGTATCTCAGCCTGGTGGCCCAGAAACTGGACTTGTGTTTTTCTACGTGTATACGAAATTGAACAAATAAAAGTTTCTGAAAATTCAAACGAGGCAAAAGTTGACGCGAGCACGTTTAATTAGGTTAAGAAGGCGAAATTCTACAAGATATTTCATTTTCCGGCGTGTCTGTTCGGCGACATTGAGAGAAATTTCCGAGCCAGCGATTCCTTTGCCAGACGTACAATGTACAGAAGCTGCAAGATTCGGAGATTCCACGCGATACACGACGGACTACGACCGAACGAAGCTTGAATGTTCGCGTTACGTGGCTGAAATTACTTTGTCTCTCGCACAAAGTAATCTGAAATTTCATGAATACCTAGCATCCTACAGAACGTATAACCGAACCTTATCGTTTTCGAATCAGCCGGGAATAAAACGATATCGAGCAAAACCCGCATAAAAAGAAGACTCAAAAGAAAACATCCCACTGACCCCACTAAAAAAATAAAATAGACAAACTCGAAGATGGTATCCGGCTGGGGATAGCCATCCACATGTTATTTGGCAATAAAGTTAAAAAAAGTTACCAAGTGACCAGTGGGACAAATTGCAAAGTACAAATTAAATAAATAAATAGATAAAAAAACGATATCGTTGAATGTCCTAAAGATACCAAGATACAGATGATATTGTTGTTTTTGTTTGCATATTTTATGGACTGTTGGTGTATTATTAGGCCTATATTATATCCAGAAACATTGTAAATATTTGGTAAATATTTCCTTACTAAATTTTTTGTATTTATTTAATTTGCACATTACAATTTATCCCACTGGACATTTGGTAAATTACTTACTAAATGTTCCAAGAGATAATTCGCCAGAATCTTTCGCGCGTATATCTCGTAATACTGCAACAAGTCTACGATTTAAAAATCGTCGCGTTATGAGAAAACATGCGTATGTTTACACAGTAGGTAAGCGTTAAGTTGACTGAATGTAACACAAGCTACATAATATCAATTAATTCACTGTAACGTATTGATCAATTCTAACTCGATGTGTACTTTTCCACACTTCTGCAATTCTATATCTTTATATTTCAATCTTGTTCGTTCTAGCAAACGACAATTCTGATACTTTAAGAGAATACGTAAGATAAATTTGAAACGAGAAACGGTGCACGAGTTTCTCACGTCCTGCTCAGACGTGAGGTATGTTCCAACGTTGGGAAAATACAACTGGGTCGAGAACGGCCGGAACAACGTAGTATCAAGGTCTTGCAAGCACAGATCCACTGTCTTACAATTTCTTCGAGATGATAGGTTATTTAGTATATTATCTATACGTGACTGGATTTTTAGAGAATCTTATCCAAATGGAGATACGTATGTACTCGTCTTCAAAGTGGAATCTTTCAACGCGTAATCCACACAAGCAAGCCGCCGCAAAAATGACTGTTCGATTAATTCGGTAAAATAGCTAGAGGAATCTTCTTTCGAAGAAACTAACCGACAGAATCTCGTTGTCAGATTCTCGATTTTGATTTCAGATCGACGATTTTGCCGCGGAACGAACACCCTAACGAATAAAATTTAAAAATTTCCACGAAAGCGGCGACTGGCGAACGAAGCCTCGGGCGGAACCCATTTCGAAAACGTAGCCTGACAAATTCCAGAAGCGTTGGGTCGTTGGCCGGTGGCACGGCCGCGCTATCCCAGTAATTAGATAAATTTCCGAGCGACTGGCCGGGAATTCGAGCGACTGTCATTTGGCAAATCCACGCCGGCCATTAAAGGCACGCGAGTATACACGGCAAGTGTTATTACTGTTCCGTGGTACGCGGGTATTTGGGTTAGTCTCTCGCGGCCGACATGGATTCTGCGTTTAATAAAGTGTACCCAGGGACTGTGTCAGAACGGCGCTGTGCACTGAAATTTTCCACGTAATCTCCGCTTCCTGCGATTGATACCATTCGTCGCTGTGTCTCTGCCGCGCCTCGTCTTCATCGCCGTACTATCTACGCAGCCTCTGCTCAAATTACCCTCAATATCGCGGCTCCTTAATGAAACGTTAACAGGAACTTAATCACGGAAACCTTCGTTTCGAATTTCCATTCGTTTCGCTGATCGAATTTCCCCTCGTTATGCGCTTTCGTCTCGCTGATCGTCCGTGCGCAATGTTCGATAGGGTTACGTATGTAAAGCCGGCGCGAGGGTGCAGGGTCGAGTAACGAATTGCGAGCACGTCCTACCACGTTTACCTTTTATCGGAGCGTCGAAAATATTGGAACAGTACGAAGCTTCCTCCGCAATTCACTCGCTGTTTTTCGTCACACTTATGGATGGGCTATGGTGCTTCTTCTCCGGGGGCTGCGTTACACCGTGCGACACGAATGGCCAGCAAATCGACCGCGATCGACCGGTCGATCGCGCAGCGATTTTTGGTTTGATACATACTTTTCTTCTTTGCGTATGCACTTGTATTTTTTAACTAATTGTATACCACTTTTCGACTGCGACTAACTACTTTTGCAATTCGCGTAATACAGAGCTTTTGTTTTTCCAGAGCTAAAATCTTACTAATTTCGCTTTCACTAAGTCTTTTGCCACGACCCATTATTAGAATAATAATATGTCACAGCTCTATATACAAATTGAACGCTAACTCCGTGTAGGCTCACGAAAGACTGAGGAATATGTAAACAAAGTTCCAGTGTGTTGTCACTTTGTCTGTGTCACATTATGTGTTTCCCTCTCAACTCGGAGCACTTATTGAAGTAAGGTCAATCTATGTTTTGTTTACATACTCACGAAAGCCACGTTTTCCATATACCTTACGCTAGCATAATTTTAACACTAGAAATTAAATATAGCACACGTATACTATCTTTTTGTCTGGCAGTGTAGATGGTCGCGCAGGAGACGACAGGCTACGCAACTTAGCCGTGACTTCTTTAGTATCATAGTAACCATAAATATTATTAATAAAATATCACGTTGGTCTAATATTATATTATAATAGTCTCCCTCGTTGTCACTTGTTGGTACACAAGACACACGTCCGAATAAGAAAATGTGTCGAATGTCAAGATTTTAGTAGGTATTTATAGGACTTATATTTAGGAAAACTGGTCGATCATATTTTATTTTCATACTGAGATTATACTGTTTTACGCTGTAATATGGATTATACTGCGTTATATCTGTAAACGGATTATATCGTAGCCTTATTCGCAAGGAAATCGAAGTCCTCGCTGCGAAAACTGGGCAAGTGCACGTTTCAAAAGCTGCGCGAAATCGAACAAAATTGAGTTAACACTAACTTTACCTGGCCTGGTCAAACGACCGGTTTCGAAATTGAATTTAAGATTGTACATTATTCATCGCTATCTTATTATTATTCTTTTGTTCGTCTAACCTTACGTAACGTATTATCTGATTAATCAATTTCTCAATTTTTGTTAATATAAGAATCTACATAAAGTTAGACGAACGAAGGAAATAACAATTTTAAATTCAATTTTGAAACCGGTCATTCGGCGCGCGAAATGACGTTTCTTACATTTCCGTGAAAAGTAGTTTCCACTGAATGACTGTCGTTGAAAGTCTTTTAATTTAATTTGAAGCTTGAAAGCATCTGATCTGATTTGTGGTGTTATACGACTCTTCCTTTCATATCTGGAAAACGAAGACGAATCGATGCACGGTGTACGACATTTTTCCCGCAAATTGATCTCCCAAGCACGTTGGCAAAGTTTGTCGGTTCGAATGTGGAACACTCCGTATAAAACACACAGTCAGAGTGCGGATTTTTATGCAAATTCACATCCTCGAGAATATAACTAGAAAAGTACCGAGACCCGACAGAAAATTGTTTTACCTACTAAGTATAATAGAAAGTGTGGTAGTTCGCACGTTTCATCTAATTTTTCGTATCACGCGCATTCTGCGCAATTTACACCCTCGTATTTCCTAGAAAGCCGTAAAAATTCGCAGTCCACGTATACAACGAATGAATCTAAGTCTGTAGACAGAGAACTTTAGCTAGAGAAAGGCTGAAAACTTGGTTCGCTTCTAGCCATGGTACGACGACGTTTATCACGGCGACAGCTACGCTTATTAAATTTAATAAGCAGGTAATTAAAAAGCTGGATTTAACGAACCGGACAGGTTGTCAATATTTAACGCTCGTTGCGTTCAGAACCGAATATACGGATCGATCGGTAGCCGATCTAAATTATACGTGTTTCCTGGCGATGCCGATCTGCGCTCGATATATGTAGACACCGATGTGTTCTGTCTTTTGATGGAAACGGAATAGGAAAAACGAGCGGTACGTTAAACCTCGCTCGAATCGATACGACGCTGTAAAACTAACCGGGCGAAACAAACGAGTGGATACAGAGAGAAAGTATGGGAACTTTAATTCTTGCTTCGAATGCAAATTCCGAGATAAAAGTGTCTCCCGGATTATGGGGCTGACGCGTTGCTCGTAAATAATGTTTAACGTTGAATGAATAATTCAGCGGTGTATAATCGGCAACGTAAATTATTATGTTGCCCGAGTTGGATTAAACGTGGAATTCTCAGTACGATGCA
The DNA here is from genome assembly GCA_014737475.1 of Bombus confusus. NCBI lineage: Eukaryota > Metazoa > Arthropoda > Insecta > Hymenoptera > Apidae > Bombus > Bombus confusus. Next base: position 3,202,641 of record JACXIV010000045.1, read on the forward strand.
TCTACTATCGCTCTTTGGTATCTCTTTTCTTGGTTACCGTTAGCCCGCGGATATTTAAGCAAACTCGTATTTTTACGAATAAAAAATGGAACCCTAGCGGAGATCTGTTTCGTCTGCTGGCTGTTACAACGAATACACACTGTACTTGGGATATTTTATATATGTGTGTATATAGTGTAATATACTACAGAATAATGTAATAATATGGATGTATGTGTGAGGCACGCGAAAGTATTTCGACACTTGTCGCAGAAAATTTTTACGAATGTATTACACAGGGTGTGGCCGAATAACATGCACGAGCGGTGATGAGATGACCGTTTATGAAGAAATAAGAAGAAAGCACATGAAAAATCCTTTATTCTATGTTTCGTTTTCAAGATATTTTGAAATTTGAAAACTGGTGAATCAAGCTTGAATAATCACCGACTGGACACGAGTAAACGATCGATAGAAGGTTTGTCCGTTTAAAGCTTCGTTTTCAAGGAAGTGGAGTTCGCAGATGTTTAGTTAGAAATTGGCCTAGTACACGCGGGCGATAAATTTTCACGTTTATTTTTCTCGGAAACAAAGCGTCTTGCGGACAAACTTCATTCTACATTTTCGACTTAGTTTCGCACGTGGGACAACGTCCTGTCGATTATCTACTTCGGATCGATCAGCAATTAGCCGTGTCCGAGTATACTTGAAAAATATTCAAACTCGATTTTCTCGAAAACGAAACGTTGAATGAGAAAAAAATTTGTGTTCTATACTTTCTTTTTATTTTTTCATAGAGTTTTTCATAACACTCGTAATTTCTCTGTAAGTGCTTAAATTGATTCTATACTTAACGAATATAATCGTGATAGTTGTGTCTTGTGAAATTTCAAAATGTTTCTTATAACACGCATAATATATCTATATATAAAGTGCTTGTTTCAAAGTAACAAAAATGTTACAATTAATGTTATAATTAATATTATATGGACGCCTTAAACCATAGCACGAAAGAGATCATATTTCCCAGGGATAAAAAAAGGAAGGAAGGGACTTTCGATCTGTTTAATTTTAATTTTCAACGTGCAATGCGTTATATAGCTTCTAAGCAGCCTCGTGTTTCAATTAAGCGCAGCTTCGCCAACTTTATCAACTTACTCGCTAAATATCGCAACGGATGCTAGTAACTTAACCGGTATAAATTTACCTCGTTCGCGTTAAAAATAGCCGTATTATAATCTAAGAACGAAAGTTAGCTGTAAAAATAACGAGCCTCAACGTCTCTACCGAGTGTCTCGTAAGTTCATCGCTGTTGTTATTTGCTACAGATAGAAAACAGACGAATGTCCTTAGAAACTTTATCCGAACCTCGAAAGTTAACAACGACCACTTCGCTTTTAATATAAAATCTGGTTCTACCGATCATGTCACGTCAGATTTATATCGATAGGTTCGCTAGTCAAACGGACCGAGACAGAACGTCGATGCAAGTTCCTTCACTATAGCGGAACTCCATTTATTTGAATCTGTCGGAGGACAAACAATTTATATAACCGAAGTTCGTATAACACGGGTTTGCCTTCGGATAATTAAATTCGGTGGTATTTTCGTTGAAATAAAGTTCCACCGAAGTCGTTCCAATGAAATAAAATCTGCATCCGATAACGAACTAACCTGAGTAATAACTACTGTAAAAAGTTACCGACAATCGTCGAAAAACTTTTCGAAAACCGATAACAACCAATATATATCGTACGACGATTAGTTTCCTATGAAAACTCGCTAATCCCTTGTGAATACGATTAAAAACATGGAACCTAAGCAGAGACTTATGTCACGCGCTAAATATTACAACGAGTACTTTGCTCTTTGCCATTTTACATATTTTTCCGCCTTCGAACTCCTATAAGCTCGTAAAAATCTCCGACACTGCACACCGGACACACTTTGTATAGTTCGTCGAAGAGACTACAGATCGTCCGATCGTTGGAAAATCCGCGGGCGCGAATAAATCTCACGAGAAGAATGTCAATTAAAGTTGAGCTGGTGCGCGGGCGCGCGAAGCGATCGATCAGGTCTGGCATCTGTGCCACTTTAAGAAAGTAAGTCAATGCAATTCGCAATGAGTAAGGTTGCATAGGCGATGCTTTAGCGCCTAGGATCGACGAAGACCTTCGGGTTTGGATCATGATCTACACGGTCGTCTGCTCCGATTAGTCGTTCCTCGAACGATCGGTCTGAGCTTCCGCGTAAAGGCGCTGCTAACGAACACTATGCAATACTATCGATTTTCAACCGTCTAAAAGCGAAGCCGAGTCACTTGATATTTTAAAAGCTACTAGAACGTACGGTTAACTATAGACCGAGTCACTTCTCAATTAGAAGCTTCCACAATTACGATATTAAAGATTAACGGCGAAGATAAATCAAGTTCAGTTGGGTCGGTCTAGAACCGGAGTCGTTGAAAATGTAGAAACGATGTAACTTATGCGTGAGAAAAATCAAACTATGCGTGGAGAGATAGAGGATCTTTGAATAAGAACTATTGTACGAATGACCAGCTAATCTGGACCGAGTCATCTCTCGATTAAAAACTTCTACAATTACGATGTTAAAAATTAACAGCGAAGATAAATCAAGTTCAGTTGAGTTGATCTAGAACCGGAGTCGTTGAAAATGTAGAAACGATATAACTTATGCGTGAGAAAAATCAAACTATGCGTGCAGAGATAGAGGATCTCTAAATAGGAAAACTATTACACGAAGGAGGAGCTGACTCGTCTTTCTCGATTAGTATCAGTTTTTCTCAAAAGTTTCTTTCGTTTTATAAGGAAATAATGGATGCACGACATTCGTCGTTTTATATTATTCTATCGAATTACGTGTGATCCATTTTGTTCTATCGAGATAAAGATCAGATTAGGTTTCATGTTTGTATAAAGATGCATTGTTGTAAAAGACGTGTCTGCAAAAGAAAGACACTTTTCGGACAACCTAATGTTTTATTGAATTACGTATGACCATAACAATAGAAGTGGAACAAGATGGGTGGTACAAAATTCAATAAAATAATATAAAACAAGCAAGAGCTGTGCATCTATTATTTCCTAATGAAACGAAAGAAACTTTTCGGACAACCAAAATAGGTCGATACTTAACCGTTTAACAACAGAATGATTTGCCATAATGGGATTGATCGGTTTGACTCGGATATCGATGACACCGAAATGTTATCGCCAGGTGAAACGTAACAAGTGAAGCGTGCCTCTTGTTCGAAAATTCATTCCGTTGAAACGATAACGAGCTACACTAGAACTCCATTTGTCAGAACGAAATTTTAGTTAATGTTAGTTCGACCGACCAATCTCGTGCTGATTCAACTCACTTATCTAAACGCGAACTCCCATTATGAGAACGAGGTATAATAAACAATGGAAAAAAGCGGTTGATTCTTACTATATAAATTGTCGTGCGAGTTCAGATAAGCGGAGGTTCGTTAAAAATGATTTCCATACTCTTTATTTTATACAGTGGCGCGATAGGAACGTTGCAATAATTTGAATATTTTTTATTCGACACATCTTAAATATGTATCTCTGCCAACAATCTACGCTTTCGGCGAAATATTATTTTCTAAACTAATGCAAACTCTTTGCAACGTAAGTAAACGAGACAGAGATAAGTCGGAGCAAACAAAATAAAAAGGTAAGTGACCAATATAAGAAGTATTTACAGTCTCTTCACTCCTCTTATTCGCTTTATCGGCATGTGAACAATATTATCAATATACCAATAAGCATTATACTGTCGATATATCAATAAATCCTTATCAATAGTCATTAGTATACCGTGAGATACGTTAGAACGAACAGGACTGGTTCTCGAACGACGTAGCATGCGTTGAAACGTAATGTACTCAGGTGTAATTCGCCCCAGGCTGACAGTTGAAAACAAGGTTATCGTAAATTATTAGAACTTTTAAAACCATGTCTTTTACAGCAACGCATCTTTACAAAAAAAATGAAGTCTGATCTGTCAAACGTTGCGGTCTTTATCTTAATAGAATAAAATGGACGATACGAAATTCAATAAAATGATATAAAAGAGAAAATGTTGCGCGTCTATTATTTCCCTAAAACCTATAGAACGAAAGAAACTTTTCGGACAACCTAATACAACGATTCGAACAATGGAAAAGTGCAATATGAATGAAGAGAAACGAATGGTAGAAATAATATGAAATCTACTTATTTAACACGAGTGATAAAATGGCGAGGCAGTCGCGTTAGTCAAGCAAATAATAATATTTATAAACTTCTATATCTAATATCTAACCCAATAAACTAATATCTTCGACCAAGTTAGTTCATAGCGCTATTCGCGAGTTTTTACGCTGTTTAATCATCTTCTACACGCTGGATACTGTTGATCGAGAGAAAGAGAGATTCGAGCAGATTCGCGTCGTCTCAGTTGGCGTTTACGTTAAATATAACGTCGTAAGGCGGATATTTCTTCGCGTTGGCTGCAGCATCTGTGCACGTTATAGCATTTACCAGTCGTAAAAGGTAGATCGTCGTAGCGTAGCTTAGCGTATCTACTTCCACGTGATATGGAGTTACTTAACCATGAATTTCGACCGCAATGTCTATTATCAGAACACTGGATCGCTTTCGACTTTCACCGTCATTTTTTCACGGTGAAAATCGTTGATCTCGTTACCATCGATAAGCCGTAATAAACTCCAGGGATCTGTTATCGACGGGATCGAGTGTAAATTCAATTGCAAGCAGACGTAAGTAGAACTTTCGGTGCGTGCCCGATGAATTGGAATTTCGAGAAAGAAAGCAAAGATTAATTGTTCGAGATAATTCAGCAATTACGCGGTCTGTGAGCGCGTGGTGAAACGAAAATTCTGCCAGAGTTTCGTTCTCGAGATAAGCCACTGTGAATGTTGCTCTGTTTCCCCCGTTTTTCCTTTTTGTAATCTTGCTGTTCGCCGATCTAACCTAATTTTCTTCTGTCCTGGTAATTGTTACGATTGTCGTATCGATTTGTTTCTTGTATTTTTCTGCTTATCATTCCTTCATTCGTTGGCTTCACGGACACGTCGATAAAACGTCGATTTAACGTTTGTTCAATGACTATACGCGACCATACGGAGAATTTCGATGGAACTTCACGTTCGTTAGAGTATTAAACGAAGATAGGAAATTTAAGAAAAATAAGCAAACTATTTCGTCGATATTTAATCGTTCGAGTTGGAGTAAAGATAAAAGTCCTTCAATGAAATTTCGATCGGGCTGTAAACGACGCAGATTGCTTACGGATGCCAAGTAGAACGAAAGCAAGTGATTTTTATGAATTTTTTTAGTTTCACTGCTGGTTACATGGCACTACGCTTTTCTGGCGTGTAACATTATCTTGAAGCATGTATGAAAATGTAATATTTTTTATTTTAATTTTTCTTATCGTTTGTTAACTTTGTAAACTGGCGATAAGCGAAAGAGTAGTCGATTAATCAATTTCGGACCTCGGTTCGTTCCCTTCGTTACAAATTTCTCCAAGAAATTTTTATTTCATCACTTATTTATAATATCCCTTTGAAACGACTTAATTTCAACTTATCTGAGAAAAGTCAATTTCTTAACTCCTGCATTCGGATGACCGTGACAATGGTTACATCAAGGTCAATGGTCAAAGATGACTACTTGAAATGACCACTTGTGTAATATACACAACGAACGACCAAGAAGAACTGAAATAAAAGAATTAATTTCTACCTGAAGGCTATCTACGCTCAAAAAAGGTCTAGGCGCCATATAACCGAGAGTTGGTCCAAAAGAAAAATTCATAAAAGTCACCTGCCTTTTTGTCGTTACACGAAAATCCCTCCCTAAATAAACATTTATGGAAACAGCGTTTTACTCACCCTTCGTGAATTCGTCGACCGACTCGAACCGTCCTTCGACCTTGTTCTTCGATGAATCCCAATCGAAAGGTGCAGCGAATCCATGATCCACGCTGCGACTCTTGCTCCTGCGAAAACAAAAGTTTAATTAGCCATTGAAACGATCAAAGCCCGTACTTTCTCTGTTCCTTGGCTCTCCACGTCGAAATAGGTTCGCTGGAACAAACGAGTTTCGAAATTTCTTCTACGAACGAACAGAACTGAGTCGTACATGATTAAATAGGGAATATTATTCGCGTAGCCTTTTCTTTCTCTTCTCTTCCGTTTCATTCAATCGTTTTTCAGTTTTGTATTCTTTGCAAAAGCAGAGTCGGCGAGGCGAGACACGATGCAATTTCACGACGCAACGAGCCATGCGTCGTACATAAACGAACCCTAAAAGACGTAGCACGGGATAGAATGGCCGGCGAAGATAGCGAGCAACAATGGAAGGCTTCCGTGAATGAAATTGCCGGCTACGAGAGAGAGAAATAACAAGTTTGACGAATGGAGGAGCACGAGGCGCGAACGGGTTATCTGATGTTGCAACAAGTAAAATCCGCTAAACCGGCCAGTACGTACTTCTTGTGTTTGCGCAATGTCCGCGGATTTGTAATCCTTCCTGATGAAAATTTTACCATGGTTAAAGCTTTGATCTTATGTTTGCAAATTGACAATAGTCGATACGCTGTTCGAGAAAGCGTTTCGGATAAAACTTGTTCTGTTTCAAGGGGCACACGTGTTCCGACGAACACCAGATTTGTCTAGGTGAGTACGTCTTCGGCATTTCAAGGCTACCTTTGTCTTTTTTAAATGGAACTACGCGTACATTTCTTTTCATGCATTTTGTTTTCCCATGCAGTTTACTTTTAATTATTTCGAGAAAAGTAAAAGCTATTTCGATGTTAACTTTGTCAAGCTGAACGTACGAGAAACAAGGAAAACATAGAAGGGAAAACCTGCGCTATTTTCCCTCGTCTTTCGTACGATAACACTCGCGACATCGAAGTTAGAATATCTTTCGAATCGACCATTCTCCGACTCGAATACCTTAATACTTTTTTTTGTAGAGAATTTAAAATATACATGGCACGTTGCATTCTCGTTCCATTTGAAAAATCAAAGGTCAGGCTTGAAGTCTCGAACCGTCTGGATACTGCGCCTCCGCGAAGGAAAGTAAGTTTCATTCGCAACACTTTTTTCCAATAATGTGCACTTTAGTAGATATTTGCGTGTATCGATGAAAATGAGACGCACTGTGTATAGTAATGAATAAAGGAAATAAAATAATGTAGTACAATGTACGACCGGCGAATAGAAAACACAGATATGCGTATAAATCATTTTTCTAAGTAACGTGGCATTGTCTGTTTCTCAAGTCTATTGCATACACACACAATATATACTTTGCCTAATCCTATACAATAATACTCGCGACTCATCGTCGTACAGCCATACTAATTGAAATTTGTAGAGTTATATACATACCTGAAATAGGGTACTGTGAGATTTTCTGTGGATCTGGAATGCGTGATATCCTGGGACATTCGCCTGGACCTACGATGCAACAAACAATCCAAAACGACAGCGGTGAGTTTACATGCAACTGCGTGCCAAAATGCTTAAAATAAAATTAATGCGAGAATAAAATTGACGGCGATCGTAAAATTGGGTAATGGCGGGATAATTTCAGTTGGAGAGGAAAACGAACGATGTATTTGCGAAATGTAGCAATTTCACGGCTTCTTACATATCGAGTTTAAAGTTCATTTTTCGCCAAACTAGGGGAAACGACGGGGTGCGTTGAATCGATACGAAATAAAATATGCAACAGGAAGCGATTAAATGAAAATCAATGATCGTCACGCTGACAAGCGGCTCGAGTCTCGAATTCGATAACAGTAAAATCATTTCACACAAGCAGGTAACTGCAAAAAATAAAACGACATACATCTCGATGCTCATGCATATACTTCCCTGTAATTCCTGGAATATTCGAATATCGCATACCGTGCGACCCGACTATCAAATATTTAAAAGCATACAGTCGCGAATTATGTGTTCTACTAGTATTTCCAACTGACTAAAACTTTCCAAACTTCATCGTCGCAATCGTCGATACCTTGGATGTATACCCGGATGCTCGTAATTATTCAAACGACTGCAAAAGTCGATAAACTTTTACGATAAAGTAAAATAAGGCATCCGAGTAATTTGAACGGAGCACACGTGTCATTTCTAACCAATGATACAGATCAAATCAGTATTCATCGATGCAATAAATAATCGTATCTGTTAACGATATCAGAGATTATTCTTATCTCTTATTGACTTTCATTCTTATTGTCGACTATGAAAGCGCGAATGTAGGAAATGCGCGAACGTAAATAGTCAAGTGTGCATTATTCGAATTAATTACGAGCGGCAGTGTGGATAAAAAATCTGAGATAATCTTGTACATTTTTTGCTTGAAGGATGAGATTTCAAGCTCGAGCGATACGAATTTGTTTGAAGCAGCGCTATTTGCATAACATCGAGCAAAATCAAATTATCGAATTACGCGTCGGAATATAAAGACAGGATCGTGGAAGGATGCCAGAATAGATATCCCCAGACGATGACTGGAGCTGGATCTGGTCGATTTGAAACGGCGCATTCGCACCGTCATGTCACAGCTTTCATCCGACGCTAACTACCAGCGATGCTTTAATTCGATTACCGTCCCCTATCCTGACGAGTTCGCTCGTTACACCGGATCTGCATTCGAGCGAACGTTTGCTTCTATTTTCGATCGGGTTTCCGAGGTCGACTCGTGTATTTCTGCTCTAGACGACGAATCCAGTTGTAGTTTGTACTACGGCAGAGAACTACTGCGGCAGAAAAGTCTCTCCTGCTTCGTTTTTCGGTAATAAGATCAATGGAGCAACAGATTGCCCTTTCATTCGAAGTTATTAATATTTTTCACTCGGATTTACGCGAGTCGCATCGATATCGCATAGATCATTTATGCAGCACCGATCGTAATTTCCACTTTCACGATAGTGAAAAAAAAAATGGCGAAATTCTGACAAAAATGGCTTTTGTTCCTGGGATTTACCTTTTCTTACCGAATTTCACAGACGCCTTGTAAGGTTACGAATCAATTAAGGAAGATTAAGATCAATTAAGTGGATCAAGGAAATTAAGCAATTTAATAAGGAACAGAGAAAAATTACCAAGCCGTAGATTCAAGATTCAATAAATTACGAAACTTTGGGGTTACGTAGAGGATCTATATATATATATACAGGGGTTGGACAAACTAATGGAAACACCTCTTATATGTCTTATATATATATAAGAAGTCTTTCCATTATTTTGTTCAACCCCTGTATACATAGATATCTACAATATATACTACGCGATCTTTTTTACCGCCCAAAGTCTGCCTAAGGGGGTGAAGTTGGCTCCTGAAAATCCGGCTATTTTCCGATTTTGCGTTGTAACTCGCTACAACGTTGATATTTCTTTTACCAAACGATAATCCTGATTTAAGAAAGTAAGTAACTTTCGTGTGAAAACTTTCTTTCTGTGTCGTTTAACTCGCGTGTTATAACGTAAAATCGGAAAATAGCCGGATTTTCAAGGGTCGATTCCACCCCTCTAGAGTGGATTGGCGCGGTGAAAAAATTTACGCGATACATACCTACTTATCTCCGAAGCTTCGGAATTTTTTGAATTTGCGACTTGGCCATTTCCCCCTGTAACACAGAATTTAAGTACCAAGGACGTAAACGCACGAAATAAGAACAGAAAATATCACCACTCTGGCTTAACGTTATTCGGTAATCGCGAAGGAACACGCGAAGGAAGGCAGAAATTTCCACGCAAGTGGCAGAAGAGTACAACATCGATTGTATTTGTTCGACCAGTCCACGTATATCGCGCTGATATATTCGAGCAGCTGTCGTCTACGAGCAAAGTCGAAGCAACCAAACTTTCATGTACGATTCGCAATATCTGGCTATGGTCCTTCAGTTGAAAACAACGAAGGAAATTTATGAGGAAAAACAGGCGTGATATCATCGGGCTATATTTTTTGGAACAGCAGAGTGTCACGTTTGGCAGGCTGCCTTGTTAACAGATCGGAATCATCGTCTAGCACGAGACACGGGGGAAAAATAAATAAACAGAACCCAGTTTCGATCGAACTAACTCTGATTTACGTGCGATGTTTGTATTTTGCTCAGCCAACAATTTTAACGAACTTCACGCTTGACATTGTGATCGAGATCGCAACGGCGAAACGAACAGTTTTTACTTGCTCTCGACTGTGTAAATTGCTAGGAAATTGGAAACACGTACTTACGTTCTCTTGTAATGTTTCATACTACTATAAATACGTAACGCTGAAGCGAAGTCAATAAGGTGCAGGAAACATGTGGTCAGAGGGGGAGGGGGATATAAATAATAAATTTCACTCTCGAGCCAATTGACAAATCGTCCAAGGAAAATACGACAACTCTGCTTCTTGGTACGATAACATGAAATGTTTCTCAGAATAACATTTTCTTTCGCAGATGTTCCGTGTCGTGGGAGTAGGTATGTATTTGGTTTGTGTTTCGTTTGATTTTGTATTCATATTGGTGAGATTTAGGGCATCGTGAGAATTTTATCAGGAACTTAGTGGACTTGGAAGATTCCAGGGACTATGGACATCATAGAGTAATTGTAGAAGGTCGAATAATCTAAAAATTGACATATTTTCATAAGTTTGTGGGATCATAGAGATTTCAGAAATTTTATGGGCAATAGAAATAGATGGCAGATGTTCTAGAGATCTAAGATTCCAAGGATTTCAAGAACTACAGAGGACTTGGAGTAATCCCAGAAAATCATATAAATCTGAGAATAATTAACAAAATCTATGGATTTTACAGAGATTCATAAATTAAAAAAAAAGAAACAAGAGATTTTATAATTATTAGAGATCTCAGGCAATCTAGAGATCTATGCTGCAGAGGTTGCCAGTATTACAGAGGTTCTGGAATAACTCTAGAAGATTCAGAGATCGGGAATCTCTAATTCTTTCAAATTTATAAATTTCAAAGATCACAGAAATTTCACAGATTCTAGAGACATAGACGTGACAAAGATTTGAAAAATTCTAGACATCTGAAGAATACTGAAAGTCCTTAAATGTATAGATTTACAAATCACCGACTCGTTGATCTAGAATCTAGAGATCCGAAGGACCACCAAGATCCAAGAAATTCCAAGCATTTCAGAGACATGGACGCGACAAACATTTGACAAGTTGTAGACATCTGAAGAATACCAAATATTTTCAACTGCATGAAGTTGCAAAGACCATAAACTGAACGATCCAGAGATCAGAAAGACCACGAAGATCCAACGACTTTTGGCGAACCTCGAAATCCACTATTATCGTTTCTGATAAAATCATTGATCGAATCCAAACTAGACAGTATCGAATCCTGCGAGTTTACATTCATCGCTGTAACGTTCCACAACCCCAAGATGACCAGTATAGTGTTCTACAAAGGCAGACTTATCAGTATGTCTCGTATTCCTATCTTTGATACAAGGAGTATCACATTTTACAAGCCTGACGTTTCATCTGCTTCGAATTCCACGACCCCTCAATGGACAACGTTGCATTCCACATATCCAATCCGTGTCAGTTTTCATGTCCTCTAAATACGAACACCATAGACACCCACCATATCGAACCACACTTTGTTCGAAACTACGTTCGATGGACTAGTAACCTGTCAAGAGCTCGTCGAAGCTACGTTTAATCGTCCATCGATAACAAAACTTCTAGTTGTTCGAAACACGTTCGACGAAGGTTCAACTTATCGGAACATTCTGCAAACTATACTCGGGATTGCCAAATAATCTCTCGTTGTTACAACGTGCTAATTATTATTCGATATCCAGGTTATTATCCTAATTATCGATAGCACCAGAACACCTGGTGTTAACGCTACCAATAAAATGACGACATTCGCGAACGAATTCCACCCTGTTCTATCGTATCTTCTCTAGGAAAATATCGATAGAACACCATCGATCGTTGAAAAGATGGTTTTCATCCGACGTGTTTGCAATGCCTGTACGCGAAGCAAGCTCAGAGGCATATCAAGTTCTACATTCCATTCTCATAGCGTCAAAGTTCCGCGGTCGTACGATGATACATAAATACTGGTATAAGTGATACGAAATTTAATATTCGAGCTTTAACTTGATCAAATTAATTAGCGTATAAGCGCCATAGTAATATTATTCTCCGATTTATCGTTTGAAACTCGCATCCACGTAATCGTTAACCGATGCTACAAGATCCTCGGTCTCGTCAGCACAGCATCAAAGCTCTCTACCGACATTAACCGTTTGAGTCTAAATTTGAGTTTAATTTTTGTGTCGAAAAGTCCCAGTACATTTGAACGCCACGAACGACTGACGGTATTTTGTATTTCACCGTTATCTTCTGAATAATTTTTATTGAACGGAACTTGAAATATTTGTAAACTAATAAGCACGCGTATGTAATAATATAGACGTATTTCATAAAGTAATAAATATGACGAGCGCTATTGCGCCGCTTGTTTCTCTTCGCAGTCGACTAAGACAAGCGCTATCGGGATTTTTCGACCCTGTTTTTTCAATGACCCTTGGGACTCAAACGGTTGATACTCTTTAACAGTTGTACGGCAGCCTTCTTCGTCCCCGTTTGGAGTTTAGTTGTGATATCTGGTCTCCTTACCGGTGACACTACTGTTCCGCTATCGGTAGGTGTCCGACATAGATTCTTAACACTAAACCCTACCACAGCGGTCAAACTGACCGCTTTGAAATTTCTACACAAATTTTACCATGTTTAAACGTTATCATATCGCTTCCTAATCTATGAATTTTCATAAAACATGCATACAATATATTCTTCGGTATCTATTTTTAGTTTGCTTTTTATTTCTAAGAAATATTATCAATAAGCGATCAATAAGTATACAAGAAATGTCGGTAGGTTTAGTGTTAAGCACAGCGAGACACACGGCTCGTCTTTCGATTGAAAAATCTATATACTTAAGCTTTCTAGTGCGCAGAGACGCACCATACATCTCGTTTGTCTCAAGTGGTGCCACGAATTATCCGGGAATTTTCGAATTGTTTAAAATCTGCGCTCCTCGCGGAGCTTCCAGATTCCCATTTACGCTCTTTTGAACGACAACACCGTAGCTCTTGCGGTAAATTGAATCCTATTCGCCGAATATGTATATCTGCCAACAAGCTCAATAGATAAGAAAATTGACACTTTCTATGATTCTGTTACTGTCTTGAAGCGAGTCATCCTCGACAATTGTTACTCGTAATAACTGCTCTCAATTATCCTTGTTTTCCACCTGCTTTGTTCGTCCCCTACTCTTCGTATTTAACGTTGTGTTTGTTTTAAAGGTTGTTAGTAAATAATTGCAATATTTACGACTGTATATACATTATCTAACTTAAGATTTAGCATGCTAAAGGAGCTACTTAATATACGAAATACGCGAAAATCATTTGCTTCGCATTAGTGTAGTTCTTTCTTTTCCTTCTTTAAAATATACGAGAGATTCAGACACGCGAAGCGTCTTGTTATTATTTTTCATTGCACTCTTATAACATTTATTTTCGTAATAAACATTGTTACTACAGTTCTCACTCTTGTTTACATAAACTTTATCAGCGTCGGTCATTCACGCTATTTACTCAGCGATAATTCGCAACGAATGTTTAACTCATAATCAAAATTCCTCCACTACCCGACATTCTTCCTCTCTTTTATCCTGAAAATCTTCTCAGACACGCTGACCCATATACTCTCGCATATCCCAGCTAATTAACCGTCTCGACGCATGCAAATGCTTATCATAGCATCGTGAAAAAGAAATTAAACCAGCTTATTAAATCGCAATCACGGAGCCGAGGATTCTGTTCATCGAAGAAGAACGTAGCCACGTTTATCGTCCCTTGCGCATTTCGTCGATGCACGCTCTCGATAACATCGACCCGTGACCATAAGTGCATCAACGTGATCACCGTCTACATCGATCGGTACCGAGCGCGTTGGAAACTAGTTTTATCCAAGTACACTGCGCTTCAAAAGTATCCCAGGCTCTTGCTGGTATTTGTCGATAGATTACGATTAGAAAATTCGTCGAAAATTTGCGTAAGTATGAGAAAATACGGAAAATTTCTTCGACGAAAATTTGTCCAAATTCTTTGGTTCTAAGTTCCATGGATCGTTGAAATAAAAAAATAAATAAATAAGAAAAATAGTTAACGCTTGTGCAACTTCCATAAATTTCTACTTTTGATAGGATGATTTAGTAGAAAATTCTAACAGATAATTTCAATAATTCGTTTGTGAAAACGTCGTGGAAAATGTATAACCTATTGATTGAATAAATATTCTACGACTATTGGTTTACCATTAACTTATTGCATGGTCGTGCAATATGTCACGTATCTCTGCTACTACGCGTCACACGCTCCACGTCTTATTGTCGCGAATCAATCAAAGTATCGGAATACTTATGAACGATAGTGTACGTACGTGGTGCTTACAAGGTAGAAATAGAATCGCGACACGACTTCCATCGGTAGGTAGAAAGGTGACTGCTTCGAGCCGCTTGGAAAGAGACTCTTTCGAAATTTCCTACGACACCTTGGCAGACATTTTGCATCAGGCGGTTTCGTAAAAATTCGCGTCTCCTGCAGTGTAATATGTCAAGAAACGCGCGTTTCTTCAAACTCTGCATCCGCGTATCCCTTTTAATTATATCTAAAAGTCAATGTTCATCACGGCGTCGCATTGACATACGACTTTGCTTTTATTATTGTATTTTATTTCATTTTATTATTATATTTGCTTCTATTTTATGTCCAAACGTCAATTCGTTAAAAAAAAAAGAATACGTATATATATATATTTCTTTTTTTCTCCCGGTTCGAATAAAAATTCAACGTCGAAAGCGTTAAACGGCGAAAATCAGAAGTTTCGGTGGAACCGAACGCCGGGTTAGAAGCAGATAAAAGGAACGCTTGTAACTTGATTTACGTCGTTCTTGCTCACGTTCCGGTTACAGTTCGACGAAATATTATTCAGTTCTCGTCCCGGGGGATAATATTTTAACGGGCCGCGAGTGAAACGTGACTGGACCGTCACTGTAAATCAGCACCGGAGATCGTGACGTGGCTATGTGCTCGTAGCCGGAGTCAAACGCTCTGCATTTGGCGAGGAAGATGCGATGCATCTTCGCGCTTCCGGTCACGCTTCGATCGCGAAGAATACAACGATCTCGCAGTCGCGTGTAAGTACGTGCCTATTTGTTTCACAGTCGAGCGCATCGTTCACAACGTTCAATTGGCTTTCGATTAAAACGCGATTTTTCTCGCCGATTTGATATTTGCCCTGCGCGCGTTTCGTCGCCGTGTCGCCGTTACATCCTTGACAACGCGGAGCGTTCTTGATCTTTGAAAGTTTGCATATCACGCGGTATATTGCCCCGAAATGGAAAGAACAAAATGCTTCGGTGGCCAATTATGGATTTGCATTACTTCCTGCATGTTAAGATAACACTTCTGTACGTCTAAGGATATTAAAATTAATTTCCACCGTTTTCTCCGACCTTCGGTTCCTTGACGAATTTAAAATGACCCGCGGTATTAAGACTTTATGAATTTTATGGTATTTCGATGGAACTACCCTTCACCTTCCACTTTCATGGACTCGCCAAGGTGCAGCGGTATCTAATCGGGAAGCGAATTTCCATGGCCGACCGACATCGGCTCGCAACGAAGTTTCGCCTGCGTTTCATTTTTTCTCTTTGAAGCGCGCCTATTGAGTCTAACGATAACGACGATTCGGAAGAATGCTATTAAGAAAGTATTTTTAAAGGAATTCAACGCTGATAGAGTTTCATGATGCATCGAGTTTTACGATGAAACGAGCGCGAAGCTGTCCAACAAACAGTAAAGGTTACTGAAAAATATATCTTTATATGTAATTATTATTATTAATATACATATTTATATATACATTATATATATATAATATGTAATATGTAATATATGTAATATATAATAATAATAATATATGTAATATATAATATGTAATCTTATAAATAATCTTTACTACATGTATTATATATACATATTATATATGAAGGGATTTTTAGAATTATATAGGCGGATGGGAAAAGCCCATCCTAATAATTTACGATACGAAAAATCCCATGACGCGACCGTCACCTGGGACAGCCGTAGGAAGAAAGGACAGACAAGGCTGGAGTGTAAGAGGAAAATACGTTCAGAGTCGGAAATAGTGTTGTTGTGTGAAGACCAGTATGTTACTGTGTCGTGGATAGAGCTGAGTGTAGTTAGTGACGAATTCGTGACTGCGTGCATATATATCGACGGAGCATCATACTTGATTTTGTGTTGGCGCGAACGATATATGTGTTTTCTTCATTTATCAATAAAGAAATAAATTAATTAACAGATAAATTTACCTCTAATATTGGAAGAAATCATACCGTTACCAAGCCTACTAGCACTATTCCTTCCCACATATACAGGGTGGGGCATTTTAAACTGGTCAGCTAAATAACTCGCTTGGTTTTGAAGATAGGAGAGAAGATAGCAGTACTCTGAGACGATTTATTTTCTATCGCAGTTGACTTTGGGTGATCTTGAATAACCTTCATAATAAGTCATTGTATTCGCCTTGAAACACTCTATCAGAATGTAAGTAACAAAATATACTGTTCCATTTAAAAAAACAGTGTTGACGTTCATATCTCCTTGGCACCTCCACCTAAAGAAAAATTGGTAATACCAGATTATGAGTCAGATTATGGGTCTAATGCATTTTCTCCTATCTTCAAAAGTAAGCGAGTTATTCAGGTGACCAGTTTGAAATGCCCCACCCTGTATAATATTAGGTTGTCCGGAAAGCTTCTTTCGTTTTACGAGGAAACAATAGACGCGCGACATTTTTCGTTTTGTACTATTTTACTGAATCGCGTATGATCCATTTTGTTCCGTTTCTATTATTACGACCACACGTAATTCGGTAAAATAATATGAAACAAAAAATATCGTGCACCCGTTGTTTCCTCATAAAACGAAAGAAACTTCCGGACAACCTAATACATACGTAGGTTTCGAACAAGCGAATAATTTACAAGAAGCGACTCTTGCTTTTCACGAGCTGGCAAACAATTTCTCAGAGCGTTAAGCGCAAACAGCGGAAATTAAAGCGCCGAAAGTTTCGCGATACGAACGTTCGAAGCTCGAAGTTCGAAGTTCCAGCCGACTGTTGCGGACTGTTCAGAGCAGGCGGACTTAACTTTTAATTGTACGCTCGGCTGTCACAAAAGGGACCACCTTCCTTCAGCAAGTCAGGACGTAAGCTCGCCGTTTCCGGATACAAAGATCCTGTCGTTTAAATCGACCGGCGCTTCTGCAAACTTTCTATTAGTCGCGGTAGAGTGGGAGAACGCGGTGTGGTATAAGCGGCATTTTCCCTGGCAATCGTTTCAAACGTGGAAACGTTTTTATGGCGACACGGCGTTATTTCATCAGGCGCAATATCGCCGGGTCGTTGTTCGTCCCGCTCGTATTCGATCGATCGACAGAAAATGTCTTTTATCATTTCAGTCACGCGTTATTACTTTGCAGATAGCCGACGAGATCCGACCCTAACGAAGAATATCTTTCTTTCTGTATAGCGGATGGAAGAGAATTCCTTTGTATTTGCAAGATGACAGCGTTCCTTTAGCCGAGTTCAAAGACTACACGTTCTATTTCCGATGCATAGAATTGTTATGAAACAGAGTTATTATTCGCCTGAAGTCTGTAGAAAGTATAGAATATTTGCAATTACGTGTAGAATCGCTGTTCATTGTTGTGAAATAAATTTTCCCTTCTCGCTCTATTATTTTCTACATTAATTCTTATATTTCGATGTTAGTCTCATTTTGGGAAATAAAAAAAAAAAAAAAAAAAAAGAATGGTAATGTTTCAAGAAGACGCTCGACGTGCGACTGAAACGCGAAATGACGCGCGTCGATAAGATCATTTTCAAACTTGGTTGAAACCGAGCATATTTTTCAACGTTAGAGAAATGTGATTGGATCGGAAATGATTGCAAGAACGTAGCAGGTGTAATAGCGCAGTTTCGCGCGAGATAGCAAGAAGCTCTTCAGTTTGTTCAAATACACGTATGTTTGTAGATTTTCCTTTGCAAGGTGGCAATTTGACAAGCCTCTTAGCGTTTACGATGTCGTGAGATACTTGTATGTTAAATCAGCGCGATAAGGTCTTGACGTGGTTGTTAACGGAAAATGATTTCAATTGCTTTATCGCGATTCGAATTAATTCTTCCTTTGCCCGATTTCCGTCATAATTTTCTCGTTACAATCTCGTCTTCCTAACATACGCTTCTTCTTATACACCTTCGAGATTATCTACATAAAATGAAAGCTAAATATTCAGTTAACAATGGAACAAATTTCAGAATAGGCCAGGTATCTCCATACATATTGGAATCGATCGATCAGAATAATTACATTAGTCATGTAGAATTTACAATTCTAAAGAGCATCGATAAGAGTGAAACGTTGCGATCAACGCGAAGATTAGTCGCGCGAAAGGTAAACTAAAAGGAAGCTCGTTAATAACTGAATTGAGGACTTCTATGCGTTTATGGGAAATTTGCAGGGGCAGAAATACGCGTAACGCGCGTGACACGTAACAAAAATATAGCACAAAGTATTAACTGTTAATTCTCCATCTAAGCACCAAGAAATTCCCCACGGCTAGTAACCTCGCAGTTGACGCGGCTGTAAAACTCAGTTACGAACGAAAGAAGGAAACGTGTCGAACTTGAACGAACAGATATCCGCGACAAAAGTTCTCCGTTCGAATTCGACTTTAAAGTTTCGAAAGACGCGCGTGAAAAATTCTAAACATTCTAAAAATTCTAAAAATTCAAATTTTAAACAGGACATTGCCAAGAGCGGTCTTGTCGATTCCAGCGAAAACCAAAGGGAGGATGCGACCCTAAACCTTAATCAAAAACCAAAAAATGCCAATGAAATTCCAATAAAAATCTTCCATTTAAGCACAATTTCCAAATCGCGGAAGAAACGCGTCGAATTCTAAAAGTCTGAAAGAGCCAACGTGAAACTTTCCTCGTCGAATCTTCCAAGAGCTCGTCTACCGATTCTGACGAGCACCGAGCGGACGATGCTATACCGAGTCTTAACCCTTTGCAGTTGAGAAAATATACATGTTGAACGTTTGCGCTATTCATTGTCGAGGATTGAATTATTTTCATCGATATTTGGTTCTCATCACTGTCACTATCACTGGAAATATTGAAACGTCTGAGCCGATTCCTTGTTGAATGGAGCACTGTCGTCGTCTTGTATCTTGTCAGGTTCAAAATAATATTCCTCGTCGCTACTATCACTATCGAACATGTCCTTTCTGCATCTATTAGGCATCGTGTATAAGGTATTATAAAAAATATGTAAATTATATAAGAAGCTTGCTGATTCGTCTGCTAATGTCGTTGAAAGGCTGAAATTCGTTCTGACTCGACCATCATCCTGCATCGCGAGTTTACGTTAAACGGAAGATAAGATTTCTAAAGATCTATAATTTTCTTTCGTCAAAAACACAATACTGTTTAGTTTACTATACCCTTGCGTAAATACGCATAAGATTATCAGAAAAAGAGACGTACGCCAGCCACTTCAAAATAAGTGTCCGCAACTGTGAACAGACACGCGTTCGCAAGGGTTAATTAATTAATTAAAAAACAGAAAATGCGCCAAATCTCCATAAAACCTTCCGTCTAAATTCAATCTCAAAACGTGGAAAGAAACACGAGTTACTAAAATCGCGAATACTAAAAAAGACAAGACAAAGTGGTAGCTCGCGAAAGCTTCCGTATCGATTCTAACGAAAACCAAATGATCCCAGCATTCGTAATACATTGCGAGAAGGAAGGAGCGCCGTCAAGAATCGGAATATCCATCGATCCAATTGCGATCTCGTATTGGCCGCGTATTTCACGCTCGAAAGCGAGACTTCCGCTTGGAAAAGTGGGCTGAAACGAGGACGGTAACCTTCTGTCGATCGCCGATCGATATTGCCGACTCGACATACGATTCTAGGAAGTGGCCTTGGTCGTCGATGAGAACCACGGTGTGCTTGTTCCCTCCGAGGACACTGGTTAATTAAACCAACCAGATAATAATCTGCGAGTAGATTATCAGTCAGACTAAACGATCGTCGTCTGCAAAGCTCGGATATTATCGCGGAGATAATATTGCTGGATGAATATACGTTTGAACGTGTCTGTCGACACACGAGTATCACACCGCGCACGTTTGTCGCATGTAATTTATTCAAATCGGACTAGTTTATATGTCCGCAGTGCGTTTCTTCATGGTTACGCGTTCGTTCGTATCAATCGGCGGTGAACGAACTTTCGCAGCTTTGGTGTCGACGACCTTGGTCCGCGTAGGTGTTAAAATTGAACGGAGAGCAGTCGCGTGAATTTCTGTCATTTCGCAATGCCTATACAAGCGCGAGGAATCCTTTCGACGCGATATCTCTGCATCCTCGACGACGCGAGCTTGTTTTCTGAAGCGCGAAAATCGAACCACGACAGCAGACGCTGCTATCGACTGGAAAATTTATCTGAAATGGAATAAAGCAGAGGAAAGAAGATGCGGAGAAAATCGCAAGTTGACGATTCTTCCAATTTTTTGCCAGCATAGAACGTATTGAACTCGCAATACGTACTTATCTACGGTACCGATGATGTATGAGGATGCGAGTTGCTCTTTGCGAAGATGAGAAGCGTACGAGGAAGAAAGTCTAGTTGGATCGTTGCTGTATTACCTAAGGAAGTCACAATAACCACACTCGCGTGTTATTATGTTCTTATTAGGATGATTAGATCGGATCCTTGAGAATCGGTATGCGAGGCAACTGACTACAGCGTTCTCGATTTACAAGAATCTGATTTGCAAAGAATATGAAACGATGATACAGGTTCTTCCTGAAGCACGACAAGCAAACGATGCGAACAAACAAACGATGGATCAGTAAAGAGCTCGGTTAACGACTGGCCCTGCGTTCTTCCAATACGAGGCTACTCGTTAACAGAGCTCTTTATTAATAGCGAGGGATGCAACGTTTTGGCGCGAAAAGTGAGAAACGCGCGATCGAAAGAAGACGCGTCATCGACCATCCGATTCGCCGTACCGCTCTATCTATTTTAAATTGTATCTTACGATATCGCTGCGATATTTTCTAGGCGACGAGAGTATCGTGTTCCGAATTTTTCCGACGATCAATGTCACCGACATCGAAGGACGATCCCGATTGGTAACGTCGCTGCTGTTCTGGTATTCACCGCGCGGATCGGCGTCGACTCTGGAATTTCAATGCTGCCCGTTATACAATCGATGCGCCACTGCCCTTATCGATCTGTAACACCATCCACGGATAAACAATACCGATCGATCGGCTTATTAGGCGGTTGATTTCCGGCGAACGTCCTTTCGTTTCCTCTCGACCCTGTGGCTGACTAACGAGCTCGTCCAATCGTGGCCTTCGATCGAGCTGCACGATTAATCAGCCCATTAAATATTACTTCGAGC
This sequence comes from Bombus confusus, assembly GCA_014737475.1. NCBI lineage: Eukaryota > Metazoa > Arthropoda > Insecta > Hymenoptera > Apidae > Bombus > Bombus confusus. The sequence continues at coordinate 3,224,295 of JACXIV010000045.1, forward strand.
CCAAAATCGGCCATACAAAATGTTTATCGGCCGCTTGTTCGACGAATCTCCGGCACCAACTGTCCGCGCTCGCGTTTCACGTACAACACAGCAACGAGAAATGAAAACGCGAAGCGAAAATATTACGGTCACGAGTTGCAAATTATTCTCGTCGAATCTGTCATGAAATTCGCGTTTAAATTAGTTCGCGGGCCGGCAGATAAATTTCTGGGGCGAGAGATTCGTTCAAAGGACGGTCCTATCGACGAATTTATTATTGACGAATCTGTTCGACGATATCGATTTATAGCGTTTTAATTCAAATTTGCACGCGTTTCCTTTCTCTCTCTCTCTCTCTTTGTTAACAATTTTCCTGTAGTTAACGCAAACGTTCTGTTTTCTTTCTGCGCATTTAGGACGAAATAGCTTCTATACGAAGACTAGGGGAAACGCAACGTTTCATTTGCGATTCAATTTATTTGCATCCTCCAATCCCATCTTCTTAGCGTCATGAATCGAAGTTCCACAGATTTGTTGAATATATTTTTCTCCGTTGTTTCTTCCATCTAAATTCTACGATTTTTTAATTCTCCTGTTTACTCACAAAGTAACGTAGCGACGAAGAAAGACGTGCTTGTTATATTTTTCCTCTCTCATCTGTATATCGTTCTTTTTTTCCTTCTTCTTCCCTTTCCTCGTCGGAGAACCGTTGCGGAGAGGAAACAAAGGTGTATGAAGACGAGCGGAGGAAAAAGGAAAATCGAAAGAACGACGAGAGAATGAGAGTGCATTATCCGATAAACAATGGGCTAATTATCGAGTAACTGGCTGCTTCGATCCAATTACCGTCATTATCATTCCTGTGCGTGGCAAACGCGTTCTCCGCGTCTTCTTCGGGGAATATTTCAACTCGCTCGACGTAAATTACTTGGCACCGGCTCGCGCCGCTGTCTACAAAGTACGATACTTTATTTCAATTTTAACGAAATTTCCCGGGTTATTCTTGGCTAACAGACGAGAAATATAAGTCTATTAAAAAGGGGCGTCTTTTATGATTATACTTACTCGAACCATCAGGGAACAGCGTCGCAGTAACGCTACGATTTATTTGCAATTTCTCTTCTGCCAGTCCACGTTATCGTATTCCTTTTTAGATATCGCTACGGTTTTTCAATAGCTCCAAGAATTTGTTACGTAGTTTACGTAATTTACCTCGTTCCGAATAATATGCAGAAATTAATCGAAAGGCAGCAGTATATTTTTCCCTTTGAGCGTTAATTCAATTGGACTGGAGAAACTGGAGGAAAAGGTAATTTTCAGAAAACTCCGACAAAGCAACGTACTTAGGCGGACGTTTTTTCCCGACGTCTCTTTGCCTTCTTTCTCGGTCGTCTGATTGCACGTTCATTAAACCTTGCCAACGCTCTCGATGCTGGACTGAACGAACATTCTTGGCAGGTCAGGACGATGCCAGAAACAGTCAAACGTCTTCTACGGGAATCGGCGATTAAGTCCCGCAGCGAAATTTATCGGCGCTTTTCAGATTCAACTAACCACACAGGAATTCTCTCGAAGCACGCAGTTTTACGTAAAGAAGAAAAAAAGAAAGAAAAGGAAAAAGGCAGGTCCATTTGATTTGACGAGAATCGTAAAGTGTCAAATTTATGTTCGTATATTTGGTTCGTTGATACGACTGTTGAATTTAGTGCGTGGTACTCGTGTTGGATCGTAAAATTAACTGGATCGGGGGTATAATTATCGAAAGTAGAAATGAAATAGGAGCACGAAGCAATAACTGAAAATACTCGAAGATTCTCAGCTCGTGCCGTATAAGAAGCACATAGAAAATTGGATCAACGCGTATGCTATGTATTATTTATGCTAATTTCTATGAATGTTATCCAAAATTTGGGAATTTGTTTCATAGGAAAATTGCAGCTGGGAAAATGTGAAGATAGCAGGAGAAGGATACGATAAGGATAATTTCCTTGATTTCCTAACTTTGATGTTATCTAGCGATTAAGCGGTTGCACTTTAATATAACGTAGCTAAAAAAAAAAAAAAAAAAAAAAAACAGGAGAATAATCCATCTTGTTCAAGGATATAAGTCTTTTAGCAAGGGAAGATAAAGTTTCCTGAAGTTTCGTGGTAAAGCTAACGACCCGTATAATACTTAAAATATTAAAGCTAAGAACGTACTCTCGATATGCCTCTAAAATTGACATAAATTTCATTGCACGCAAAATACGGCGAAAAATTGGCGAACAAATTGCATCCGAAAATTAAGCTAAATTGCATCTGACATTCACCCAAATCGCTGGGAAAATTTACCGATACCTCGTTCCTAAAATCTATCTAAATTGCATCGAATATGCATGTAAAATCTACATATAAACTGCGCTTCCAGTACACCTAAAGTAACCTAAATTGCAGCCGAGGTACGTCTCGAATACGCTCTCAAAGACAGCAAAGAAGCTGCAAAGGTGCACAGCTCTGCGATGTTTCGAAACGCCCTGCAAATATACAACCTGTTCCATCGGCAGACAAACGCGTATCCCTTTTAAATGGTCCATTCATTCAGCTGCAGACAACTGGACTCTTTCAACGTTACCGGCTCAATTGCTGTTTGGCCGACAATCCGCTAATTACGAGCGTGCCTCTTCGTTAAACGCCGTCCTTGACATCGATGCCGTACGATTATATTCGATAGTCCGTAGAGCAAGTCGGCGACGCAAAAACTTGTACAAGTGCGTTCCACGAAGCATTCGAAGGTTGAAACCTATCACGAAGAAGTTCGAACTAAGTCGAACGCAAGCAACGTCGAAGAAGGAAAGGCGATCCGCGTTCGAGACCTCTGGGACACGCTTTTTCTCGCGAGTTACTTACGAAACTGTTCCTTAAAAATAGTACGTCAGTTTGCCGTGACGAGCTACGAAGTCGACCAGCTCAGCTTTCTAATTCGTTGGCGAGACGAGATCTTTCGTGGACAGAATCCTGTCGAGCGTTCGCTAAGAGCTAATGTTATAACTCGATTACACTGGAATAGGAAATTTCAGACAAATTTAAACTCCGTTTAAGCGGAGTCTTGTACACGGTGCGTTGAAAAAGTTCTGCGACTAATTTCATCACGAGCACAGCTTTTCAGGCGAATGAAATTTTCTTATCTATCAATTCAACGTACGCGCCTTTTCTCTTCGTGCAAATTTCAGACCGCTCTAAAGGCGTGTGCGTGGTCCTCCTTTGAAACTGTATCTCACAAATAGCCGCCACGTGCTTCCGAACTCTTTCTACATCGTCAAATGGCTGCCCTTTGAACGCCACCTTAGGAAACAGGCGGAACTCAGCACGAGTCAAATCCGGCGAGTAGCAGAGTGGCTGGTTAATCACGGCGAGCGATTTTCCAGCAAGAAATTGCCAGGCAATCAGCGAGAAGTGTGCTGGAGCATTGCCACGCAGGAGAAACGATTCTCGTGATCGGAGCATGTTCCGCTTGATCCCACGAATTCATCTCAAAAGACGATAAAATGGTCGCGCGTAAAACGATCCACTCGCGGAGAATCAGTTCCCTTGAATGAAAAAATGCGATCAACGCTGTTTGCACTTTCGATCCTGCGACCCTCGCTTTCATCGATCCGACGTCGGCTGTTCGACGCTTGGTTGACGGGTTGCCTGGGACCCACTTGTCGAACAAATAGAATTTCCACGAAGACGGAGCTAAGTCGAGTAACGTACAGTGGAATTTTCTTTCGTTTCAAGCTGCGTGCTCTCAATAACATTAACCGTGGAATTCTTACCAACGCACTGTGTATGGTAGAGCTTGTAGGATGGAAATCTCAATCGGAAGTTTTAGTTTCTGCGAGCTTCCACTGTAATTACGTTAACGCAGAACGGTCGAATGAATATTCATGGGCCGGCGCGCTCGAAATTCACCGCAAACCTTCGTAATTCGAGGCGTAACGCGAGCAGTCGAGCGACAATAGATGGAAGGTGAGTTACTTTTACTTGGTCGCCACTCTGTGCTCTGGCAATGGTTTCCACGTCGATCGTTAACTATTCCGACAGTCATAATTCAATAGCTCGGCGTTACCATTCCTAAACTGCCTTGTATCCGTGGAAAAAGATGGGAACTTTCAAGATTCTTCTCTACAGAATCCGAAAAATATGACTTACGATAACGTATAATTAGCGATGATAAAGGCGACGTTCCTGTCGTGACCTTCGCAGAAAATAGGAACCAAAGTGGAAGATAAAATGTCAGACAGTCGTCGTACGATCGATGCAATCTCGGAATAGGTAAATTTGATAAGAATAACGAGGTCAAAATCGTACGTCGTCCATCCGACACACTACTCACTCGCCGCGGTTCATTATCGCAAGTTACGAGATAATCGCGAATGAATTACGAGTACAGACACGTTTTGTCTGGAAATAACCATAACCGTTGAATTTCCACGGTGTCGATAAGAGCACGATCGTGTAGAACGTTGGAAACTCGAGAGGGCTATGTGTCCGTCAAGGGAATCTCTTAGCGAAGTTGCCATTTCAGCGTTTCACATGTTTTTAATGGTTTAACCATGTCGCAACACACGCCACAGACATTTACACGTACAGGTTTTCCTTTGAGCGACGAAAAGTCGTACACGACTTCCCTTTCCATGGACACGCCTTCTCTTTTGCGACTCTGGCACGTACGCAGCCCGGAGGAAGATTAACCTCGAGCAGAGGCTCGATGAATAATGCAACTGTTTTACATATTTTCCAGCTTTAAACAACCGCCTGCTAGATTAAACTCAACGCTATCCTCCTCCCCTTCGCTCCGAGTCTTCGTGTCTATTTATTAGTTTTAGGCTCGGTGCAGAGCAAATTTTCGCGCGGTCGTTTCAACAGTTCGTTGGATTATGCAGATCGGCATGCAAAATACGCGCAGAGTATTTGCAGAGTGAACTTTGTAGACGCGAAGAGGACGAAAAAGATTCGCGTGGAAAAATTTGGGAAATATGTGGCGAGTTAGGAACGATGGTATCTTGCGTTGGAAATACATCGACGTCGATAAACCGATGGACGAAGCTTTCTTTCTGTGTCATTTCGTGTTTACGAGATATTTAATCGTGTACAGAAAATACCATTTGGTACAGCTCGAGGCAATGTTACGTAGAATTGTTGGCGTTTCGCGGTGCGTTCACCGCGCAGCAAAAAACCAAAAAGTCAACTTTTACGGTGGCGCTTAAAAGTCTCATATGAGTGTGTTGCTGGCTATGTATTAATGGGATTAGAAGTGTTTTCGAGGCAAACATACGAGCGTTCAATCGTGTCTGCATATACCGTTTGCGAACATGCAAATGACAAATTTCATTTTTCAAGTGAGTTAGCGTGTCTGTTTTATGGAAGTGGAATTTTTTTTTTACTATTTTCAATGGAGAATGTTATCGAAGTACCGTTTGTTTCGGTAATTTTTTGATTCTTTCTTTCCACTTTTCTGGAGTGAAATTTTGCTAGCTTTAATTCAGCTCTTAAAAAGTACTTCTCAAAACACCTGTGATTTTTAGCGATTTTTAGTGAAAATACGCGTACATATATCCTGCAAGAGATCACGAAAAAAATTGGCTGCATATAATTGCACCACTCTTCTTAATAATCCTTTCTCTGGGTCAGCGACGATCTATCACGAATAGATCTATCTTCGATGTGTACATATTACATATACGTATATCTTTGCGTTATATTACATTATATTTACGCATATTTACGGTATTGTATATTTATAGCAAATTTGTTACCTAACTGCATTTTCATTGACTATTTATAAAGAGAGCAATAATACGATCATGATATATTGAAATATGGATAAATCGTAAAACACCAAAGTTCATATATATATAAATTTTGTATATATAATATGTATCATTTGATTTCGACAAAAATATCATATTATTATAATATATATATATATAATATTATATATGTATAATATAAGTATAATATATATATTATAATAATACATTTTAATATAAATATAAAAAATTTAATAACATAATGTAAGTATAATATATATTATAATAATATAATATAATATAAATATAATAAATTTTAATAATATAATATAATCATAATATATATATTATAGTAATATAATATTTTAATATATTATATACTATTATTCTTTTTACAAATAGTCAATAAAAATACGGTTAGATAATAAATGATATACAGTGGATCCTTTCTATATGGAAGGGTTAAACATGCAAAAGTGCGTATAATATGTAATAATAAAACGATATAACGTTTCTCTTCTATGTTTTATGGTAATGCTTTTTCAATTAGCCGCAAAATTAACCCGAGAATTTTGGGATAATGTCGAAGGTTTACGTAGACAAGAGGATCCGTTGTTCGTAGCAGATGCAAGATGCTTCGTGGTTGCGGACAGTAATTGTAACGGAGAAATCCTTTTCTATACGAGAACTTCGTGTATGACATTTGGATGAATTTAATATTTAATATTGAATATTACGAATTTAATATTATTGATGCGTGGATATGTTGTAACGTTGAAGCATGCAGGGATTATCTTCGGTTCTCTTCATTCCATTTTTGTACGCATTCTACGTTTCTCGAAGGAAATATTGGAATTTTCTAATTTTCTTGAGATTTCTTTTTAGAACTTTGACTACTCTTGTCTGAAGGAACGGAATATTTCGTTTTGCATTTTGTTTCGGTTTCGGAGTAGAATCAAAAGTACCGATCTCAATATCGAGACTTTGAAACTTTCTCGAAGTTTTTTTTTGACATTCCGCTTATGTGATTTTGTCGTTATCCTAATAAAATTTGCACCCTTCGTTGCGTGCCTTAACATGTAAAAACTGGCAAAAATGAGAAATGAAATTTACCATTCGGATGAAAATTTCCCTTTCCATAGATTAGCGTTAAACGCCTATTTCCGTTGAATAAACGATATCGTGTTCGATCTATTAGATACCGAAACGATCGTTGCTAATTCGTTCCTTTAGCGGTATCAATATTTCCATACAATGGGGAATCGTCTAATTGCGGCGTTAACACATAATAGAACAATTTTATCTCCCCTCAAGGAACATCAGCTGATGGAACGACTCAAATAGCTGTCTGCCAATTATGCGCGAGATTAACATCGATATGGTGTCGGTCGAATTAAGATAGTCGGCATATGTACGGATTTACGAGCTTTATCAACGGATCAAATCTTAATTCGAATCTACGTCGGCCACACACGAGACACGCGTTACTCTCATTCTTCAAGTTCGCAATGAAGTTTGAAATGAACTTCGAAATTACTGAAATATAGCCATAAATTGGAAAATTGCTTCTCTATAAAAGGCGAGAGATCAGAATTTGTTTCTCCTGTAATTTTCACTCGAAACTCGTTGCGCATAATGCGAAGACTGCGTGGGGGAAAAACACGATAACTCTGTATTTGTTGACTTTCTGATTTTTAAATCATTCGCTGGTTGGAATGAAGTATTCCAATATGACTTACAATTGGTGGAAAAAAGAAACTATATTTTAAAAATAGAAAATAAATCCGAGAAGTTCTTACAAGACGCAAAAAATAATGTAATTAGCAAAATCAAAATTTTGGAAATATTCAAGAATGGTAACAACGCGTATTCAATTCCTAGACCAAATAAAAAACAAATAATATTCATATGAATAATATGAAACTAGTTGACAATGCCTTGAATTCTAAAATTTGCATAAAAGACGAAATACGCGTGTCTTACGTTCCTCCCCTGTCAGCTTCGAGAGATAAAACACTATTATTTTCATCCACGAAGAATCTAATCTAACAAGAGAACTCGTTCTGCCAGCAACAATTTTCCCCTTTTGCCTAATCTCGCAGCTCGAAGCCAGATCTAGGAAAATGCATACATATTCATAGGAACGCTGTCGGATTAAAATTTCTACTCGGTTTATCGGATTTCCACAGAACGATCTATTCACCGGTTGCAGCGATTCGCATCAGATGGCCCAAATTGATTCGAGGAAAATCTAGCGTCGCGATACGTGAGCAGAATATAGGGCAGAACGTCGTTCGCTGTTCTTTGGCATTCTCTCAGTCGTGGCTGTAACTGTCAGGACTTCGAGGTGGACAGGCGACTCGTTGGCAGACAAGGGAGCCGGTGAGGCAACCGGTGGAACGCATCGGTACGGTCTGTTTAATATTCCGCCGCGACTTGAAGCGGAAACGGTATCTTCCGTGCGTTAAACGAAAACGACGCTCGAGGCTCGTCCCACGAGCAGAAAGGAAAAATTCGTACGAGTCCACTGTACTGATCGAATTTGTACGTTGCGATCTGTTGCTCGAAAAATCTCTCACTCGAAACGTCGAACTGATAACTTCGACATACCGCATGTACTATACACGTTTTTCGTTATACAACATCTCTTTGTATCATCTCCGTATCCCACTACTTCTTCCCTCGTGTCATAAATAATCTATCGAATTTATCTAACTGTATAGTTGTTTAATAGAATTTCAGAATAAGCTCAGATAGAAATAGAAAGATAATATAGATAATAGAATAGAATAAGCTCAATAACCAGCGTGTCGAAAGCTGGTAACTGTGTAATAGAGCAGAAGAGCTCCTCTGCGTTACGTCTTGCTGTCAGCGTGTCCTCTCCGACGTTACAAATTATCAATCAAATGAATTATCCGCGCGATGGGAAATTCTCGAGTCTCGGCCGAAGATCAAGAACTGCCCGCAAAACCATAACTTGCCCACTATTTCTTCTTTGCGCGTTATGCGCATTCTTTGCATCGCTGCGTCCTTAAATCTCGCGCAATCGCACGAAAATCCACGGTCTAGCGATCAACAGCCGCCTGCAACTTCAACAACCATCGTGTCAAAAGAGCCTGAGTCATAGCTAAGTACAGTGGAGAAAAATGAGAAGCCTGCATCGCCACGAACAGAGCTATCTCGAGCCCACGCTCGAGACTCGAGACACCTCGAGTCCTGGTTCTTTGTTCGGTCAAACCAGCCTCTCCTTCCACGCTCACCTACACAAGCGCACATGTATACGTTCAATCCTTTCTTCTCTCATCCGGTTTGACCAGCGATTCCCGAGCTACAACTTTTATCTTTGCTGCGTGTTTCAGCATCTGGAAAGGAGGAAAGGGAGACGAAACGTGGACGGGGCCGGGCGGCTTATCGTTCGAAACGGCTAATAATCGACTCGGAGAACACAGTGGACGGTAAAAAAATCGCCAAGATCGAGCGCGTGGATCTCGTGCACGGGTGGCGCTCGATCCGCGCGTGAATCAGAGCGTGACGTCTGGATGCGGCCGTTTCACGATCGCAGAACACGCGCTTTTCGCGCCTTTCCTCCTGTCTTCGCCTAACTTACCATCCTTTGGTGCTTGCACCGCCTCGGCGGTCGTACGCACGGAACGTCGATTCTCATGTGCGACAAATTGTAATTGCGCTCGTTTGGAAAAACTTGGTAAAACTGAACGCTCGGCGACGGGATCCTCAGGGAAGTTTCTGTTGTTTCGTGTATCTTCGCACGCCGCTAATTATAGTAGCCAGCGAGCGTGTTCGTCGTATACGTAAATACGGAAATTTCTTTGACTCGTTTCGCGAGTCACAAGTCAAATAATAAGTCAGATAGCTCATATAGATCGTAATTAGAGGCGTGTCGTCACAGGTTTAGAAGAAGTCGGACCGGCTTCCTCAAAGTATCTTGTAATTCAGATTTTCGGATTCTCGAGAATTTCAAAGCTACATAGGTTGGAATATGGGGCGAGAATAATAACGAGATAGAACACGAAGCAAAAAAAAAGCAGGTTTTCGTAAAAATTATTTCGTAATAAGATATTATATCTGCCGCTTACTTCGTTATTGCCTTTGCTGCGTATCTCAGTCTAAGTATAACTTTAAAATTCTCGAGAGTCTTAAAAGCTGCCGAGAATTCCGGCAATCTCGAATTACGAGATACTTTTAGGAACCCAACCCGATCCCGAGAAAAATTCTGATGCAATCTGGGGACCAGCAGTTTATGCGTAAGTATCTATTTCAAAGTGTTAATTACGATATCGCCCGTAGGACCTCTCATTTCCTTTATTTTTCTATTATTTTCAACTCTTTCGCTCTTAACTAAAGTAGCGAGATACGGTAAAAGGAAAGTCGTAATTTTTAATAAAAGTAACTTCCCATCGTACTGTTCTTTTTCAAGCCTTAATCTTTAACAAAAGTAACTTCCAATCGTACTGTTCTTTTTCCAATCAACGAAGATAGCAATTGAGCAAAATTAACTCTGCTAAAGAAAAAGAATGTTAGCCGTATAATAGCAATAGCCTTGAATCACAGCTCAAGCGTATTTACGGAGCTTTCGTCTCGCCACAGCCGAGCGGTTAATGTCTCGAATGTTAATTCTCACGCGGGACAAATAATTGTAATTGCGCTCGGTTCCCCTTTGCATTTACGAAGCGCGAAAGTTAAGCAAGAAAGAAGAAAGGAAGCTTTGGTATTCGTGGTGTGACTTCGTTTGACTACGGTTTGGAATGTTCCGGGGAATTGGTGAGGAATTTTGGAGTGAGATTTACAGGCAGAACGGTAGAGGTGGCGTGGGAAAACGTTTGGTTGGGAATGGTAACGCCGAGCTAATTAACACGTTTGGGTGTGTACGTCATGCGTTTGAACGCGCTACGTGGAACGTTGGTTCAGCCTGTGTGGTACCGAGACAAACAGAAAATAAATTACGAATCTTGAAAAATTCCCTTTGAATTTATAGATAAATTTTGAAATAAAATATACCTACACAGATTTGATATGAAAATCATTTGCTAGCACGTAACACAGGCGATGGAAATTCGATCAGCTGATCAATGAATGTTAAAGATGTCCCGTTTTAAGTATCTCATGTATAATTGTACTTTATAATACAAAATTTCGAAATTTTAACTTGAAAGTTTGACGTTCGCGGATACGAATTTGAAGTTTCTTGACGGGAGTAATAACAGAAGCGCATTCTGGAAGATTAATGATCCGAATGATTCACTTATTGGAAGTTGAAACTGCGGATTGTCCAAAGATGTTTCGAACAAATGCGCGACATTAAGGAATTTTAAACGGAAATTTAATTACGTAGGTTTTTAGCAGATGAAAATGGTAATATGGTGCTAATGGTCGGAGCAAAATTGAGAAAGGTTGGTCGGTGAAGTTATGAAAGTAAGAAGAACGCGGTTTTCTTATTGTTTCTATGGTAAATTGAAAACTCTGCAGCGAGCCAAAAAGAAGCAGAATAGGCGCATAGTTGTTCTCTTTGAAAACGTTCGTAGAATGGAGCTCTGGTGCCAGAACATGAATTAATAAGACAAAATCTATTAATCACGATATTGCAGCTCTCACCACTCTACAATTTCTGAACCTTATTCTCCTAGATCGAGAGAGTTACGAGCGTAAGTGATTGCCTGTTGCAACAGAAGATCACGAAACTCGATAAGAGGTATAAAGAAAAATTTTTAAATTGACGTGAGGTCAGTTCAATAATTGAATTGATTGACACCAGTTTTGTTCCATTAACTCGTCTAACAAGATTTCTGACACCGATATTTTCATTCTTACGGTACCTTATCGTCGACCTACGATACAACGAACATGAAAGTTATATTTCACTCCTGAAACGTTGCGGGGAAAAAAAGGAAAATTATAATCGCAATAATAATATCCCGAATTTCGATATATGCAATGAAAAATGATTTTCCACGTCCCAAGCTCTAACTCCGCGACATGCAGGTACAACTAAATACAAATTCCCATTGTCAACTGCTAGTGCCAAATGCACGGTATCGAAACGAAAAGTGCCTCGCAGAATTGCTACATTAAACTAGACAGAACTCCAATCGTTGGTTACTCTAATTCTAAATACGGATTATCGAAGCGAGAATTGTCTCAGCGAGTTACATATAAACTTCTCGATCGAAGTGCACGCGCTACATCCAGGCCAGTTATTCGTTCTAATATCAAGGTGAACGCAGAGCCAAGTCGGACGCATACGCGTGATAACGTGTTGGAAGAGTAAAGCGAGTTGGACACGCGAGCCGCGTGCGTAACAACGCTTCGCTACTTTCTCGTCTGCGTATCCGCACCAGTGAACGTCACTTTCTCAGACTGCTGCATACACGCCCTTCGCGATTCCACGTCACTTTCTCAGGGTAGCCAGCCGGCGTGTTCTTCACGGACGAAGTCGTGCCTTCCTCCGGAGGAGACGTGCACCTGCGTGCAGGTTACTTTTTTTTTTTTAGGAAACGTACGTACGTGTGCGTCATGCACGCCCTCGAGAATAAGCCAAGTTCGTGCATGAATATTTATGTGGACGTTTTGTGGGAACTGTCGTTCATAAACTACTACTCTCTTCTGCAGGAAACTTGCGTTTTATGCAGCGTGCTGGTCCAGCCAGTCTTTGCAGCAATTCTTATTCTACTTACGGATGATTTACTCTCGTAATATGCATTATAAATTTGCCCTACGGAATTTTTCGAGTAGAAACAAACGTTACGTTGAAATACGAGTAAATTTTTCAAATACAACATTCACTTCCACGAATATGTATGTTTTCGTAATGTCGGAACGTAACGCGTGTTCCTGCCATTTTCTCCTCTCCGTTTACAAACAAAGATGACGATAGAACGAATCTTTGCTACAACCTAATATCATTAAAAATAGAAAAAATGTAGAAGAGCAGAGAAGATATTCGTCGTGAACGAATACCAACTACGCTAATACGAATAATAAATATACCTTTGGGAATGAACTCTACGAAAGAAATTGCCCGCAGTAGAAAGCTATCGCGAGGGAAAAGGTCTAAATACAAAGCACATCTGATTGACCTAAAACTTAGACACATTTGTCTACCATCAACCAGCATCGTGCATCACGATTCCACAGAAGATTCAAATGGAAACTTCCCACGACAGATCTCCGGATAAGACAGTAAAGTCTTTGTTCACGTTGGAGAGAATCTTCGATTTTTATTACGATGCGTCGTGCATACCGCAGGGACGTAGAGCTGTTCGCGTTTTGTTATTCAACGAGCAGCCGCTGCGGGACGCGAGGAATTGCGCTTTTCTTTTCCTTCGTTAAACTTTTGACGTCACGCGTACGTGCATTTTCGGTTTAACGACGCTGAATCAACCCTCTCCACTGGTTCATTATGATTTTCAATTAATCCTTTCTCGAGAGGAAATTTATGGGCATAGCGTGGATTTACAGGCGAGATCGTCTAAGCAATTTTATACAATGATTCAACTTTTATCGCTGGGATTTTATCGCTCGTTAAACACCGTATACCAGGTGTATTAATCGTAAGCTTGTGCGTGGGTCTGATATCATGCGCGACAAGTGTAAATACGTAAAATCGAAGACGCGAAGAGTAAACCACGATATCGCTAACAATTACCAACTAACGTTAATTTAGTTTCGACGAAACTGCAATTCGTTATGAGAGTGCGAACTTCAAGTTGCGCGTGCCTTTCGGTAAAATCGTTAAGCGAATATATAATACAAGCACGTGATAAGACAAATAAACAAGCGAATATGGATAATTGTTAAATAAATAGCGACAATGAAACATCGGATTAAACGATCTGCTAACACGGAGAAACAATATCTTTCATACAGTGTACTTTGCTTGTATGTGTGCAAAGTTCCATTGAGATCATCAGCCTCGAATTAGATAATCAGCTTGTTGCAAGCATAAAAATCACATCTCGCAATAGCAACTTCTAACACAATGACCTCTAAGCATAAATTATATATATATATATACAAATTTTGCGTTACTAATTAAGATGCTAATCACACGCGAGCGTGCGTACCGCGGCATTAATAATTCCTCGGACAATGCTCCGCGTTGAACTCGGTTGCAACCGATACCAAATACAAGGCTACGCCATATCTGTCTAATTAACACTCGCTTTCGATGCGTTCGCCGACTTTTACCGTTTCGACATTTCTCGACGTGCGAACGTATCATCGCGAACCGGCTGACATAACAACATATTTTTAGCGAATACGCAGCGGTTGGCATAACATTCCACGTGAACGAGCGTCGTCATTTATTTGGATAAAATCTACTCCGATCAAATTCAATTTCCTGCTTCGCCTTCTTTCCATCGAACTAATCCCAACGCCCTTTGCACGATCTTCTCTATGATGTACAGGATGTTCGGGCTATTCATTTTTATTTGCTCCTTTCGATCGATCTTTATCGTTATTCAGTTATTCCTATCACCTTCTACAATCGAACAATTTATTGATCTTCCTCGTCCGATTGGCGCATTTGCGAGAAAAATGTTGGACTCGTAGGCGAAAATTCGCAGCGTTTGCCGGAGCGGTAACAAAATGTTCGTGAGGCTGTTCGCTGCGATCGAGCTTCTCAGATGCAGCAGATGTGGTCGGGAATTTATCCATCAGCCGTCGTTTATAAAATATTCGCAAGATATGCAAATGCGTCGTAAACAGATTGCAAACTTTTATTTATAGTTGTTGGATCGTTAGTTGGCCGGTCGCGTTGCGTTGCTTACAAACCTAAAAATCTCAATACCAAATAGCCATTCTGAGAAATTCAGCCTCTACAAACATTATTAACGCTCTATAACATCAAAAACCCACTGCGTCTCGCGGTTAGTATCGTTCCAAGAATAATTTCTACGCTCGTATCCTCTCCCTTTTAATTAATCGTGCAACCGTCGTGAATGTTTACGATTGTCGTTCCCAATCGATGGGCAGAGTGGAAAATAAGAATGATATAAAGGAACGTACATGCAGGCGATAAAAATAACAGTGGAACAGGTCGCGTTAATAGAGATGAAACGCAAATAAGTTGCGCGCTACATTTGCACGCCACGTATGTTTCTACGTGTGCGTGTACAAAAGGTGTACAAAGAGTTGCACGAGAACAGATGTTGCGCGCGGTGGCAATTTCGAGTGGCTGTCGAATGCTTGCGCAATTCGCGAGCACCTTATTGGCAGAGGCGAAATGTCGCACGGTATGTCGTTTAATTCGTCGTATTTTCATCGACAATTTCGATTGCCTCGTTTATAAACGCTAACGAGGGCCTCGGCTATGCTACTGTTTGCGATTGTTTGAATGTCTTCAGCTGTCGGTAATTTGCATTGAAAATACGTACAATTAACTTACCATACGGCCGGCATTAATCGTTTCAATAAAGATCATTCTCTGCTATCATAAAACCGGCGCGAGGCATGAAAAAGAGGAAAACGAAAGAACAACGCGTTGTTCGAAGGAAATTGACCACTCGAGCACCAAGATTACTTCGATCTTAAAAGGCGTCTAATAATTTTATTGCGCCGTATCTTTACATCGATAATTGCTGTTGCGAATTCCTATCAACACAGAAGCTAAAGTAATATAGATAAGTTGCAATCGCGGAACATTCGCAATAACAGTAGCAGATAAGGATCGAACTTGTTCGCGCTAGAAACATCTTTCCCACGTTAATTTCCTCGTCGTTGCCAAGCATTTCTTTAACGCGGTTTTCTCTCCGATCCTCGTCAAATTCTACGAAATGAACGAAGCTCTGGCCTGCAAGGAGCAAAAGTAAGGAAAAGAAACCAGAAACACGGAAGAAAATTTATTTCCTCTATAGCGGATTCTGTTTCTGAATGAACGAAGCGAGGATGAGAATGGAGGAGTTTGAAAGATCGATCGTACGAGGAAACACGTTACAAGAACGCAAACTCTATCGGATGTCGGGAATAAGGCACACCGGAAGCGATTGCTCGAGTCTGGCAACGAAACTTTTCCTGAACACGTTGGTGGTCGTTCGAGGAAAACGCGCGTTTCGAAGTCGACTCGCGCGGCTCTTTCGCTCGTATTCCACGGCCATTCTTTCTTTCCTTCCGTACGGAAGCACGATCAAAGAGCAAAAAACAATTTCAAGCTGCTTCGAACTCATTTTTTCCCTTTCTCATTTCTTCATTTCTCTCTCGAAGCACGCCTCAACCAATTAGGATCGTTTCTTCAGTTCGTGGAAGCATTTCATTAGGAAAGAAGAAACTACGTTGTTTATTCTCCTTTGCGCGTTGCAAACGGGATATATTCTTCTGCTTGTTGCAAAAGGCAGCGCAGCGTTCTGCGTTTCGCAATGAAACGTCTTGTTCCGTGATTAATTAATTGGAGAAAAGATGTTCGCTCGTTACTTTGCATTTGAAAACTTCCGCCCGTCGTCGGAGGGAATTTCAGCATCGCGGGCTTCCACGCGGAATTCAAACGCTCGCGCAACATCGTGCGAATCGCCGTGAGAAACATCGAAAGAGTGGTTTGGTATCTAGCAAACGCGGCAAATAAAGGCTCGGATAGAGAGAGAGAAAAAAGAAGAGCGGAGATAATATAGGCAGCTATTTTAAGACGTTCGACCGGTTTTCAGGAGCAACCAGTGGTCCCGATAAATTCCTCGTGTATTTTTTTGCCTGCGACCGTATCGATCCAGCCTGGCAATTTGTTCATTATTCTAATCCTCTGCAACCGAAAGCAGCGTTCGTTTGCAAAATGCCACGTTGGAAAACCTCCCTCCACGAAATTTATTTTTTAAACGTCAAAAGGGAAATCTCAATTTCTCCCACGCTAGAAAAACATCGTGGGTACTAAAATATTTGCGTTCTTATGCTCTGTGTTCTGAGTAAGTGTACGAAGAACAGACAGATGTGTATACCACATGCGTTATGCCAGAGAATATTTTCTAGGTATCGAAAGTGCAAGTATTAAACGAGATGCGACATCGCAAGCGATACGATAGCTATGAAAATAAATAATTTCGAGACAGATAGGTTTAAATATGTTTAACGATCGGTTGAAAAGAGCGGTCGTCGGGATGTTAAACAAATATCAGACGCCTGAATTTGTTTTTCTATGAATACGTTATTACCATTTGTTTAATTAATCTGCGTAATAAATTTATTTTGTCCATAAATTCCAATGTAAATTTATCTATCTATGCGTTCTCTACTCCACAACATTAAACAACAATATTTCTAACGATTTATGTATTTGTTGTCTCGCAACTTCCGACTGAAACGTCTTTTCCTATCTTCAATATTCCTCGAGATATTCAATCCGATCCATTTAAGCGAAATACGCTGACGGTAATTCGCAGCAATTTCTCGAACAAAGAGAAGCGCCTTCGGAACGATACGAAGACGCCCGTGAAGTCTGATTCAGCGGAGAAGAATTTTTCTTCTTGCGGTTTTTAAGAAACGAAAAGGATAGATATCCTATTTGGAGCGTACAGAGCTCCAAGAGACGATGTAACCGGCGGCTGAGCCGTGAATCAGCCGGCGCGAAGCTATCAAAAATTAACGGCTGCGGATCAATCGAATAGAACGGGGAGAAAGATGCAGCCAGCGGAGAACCGACGCTGTTGGATTACCGACGTCGAAACGAGCTCGTAATTTTTCAAGGAGGGAAATGAAAAAGTGCGAATGTGTTACGGGATCGACCCAATTTCCCCGGTGAATTTTCCTCGTCAGCGGGAAAAAAAAACAGCAGAGCCTGGTCAGCCAACCGAACGTTTCCTTCTCTTCTTTCATTTTCTTCTTTTCCCGCAAACAATACGCCCTCTCGGAATAAAAACTGCAAATTCCCTCGATTGGCTTGTCCAACAACGTTCCTGGCGCCTCGTGATCGTACGAAGTAAGGGAATTATCGTCGAAGATGTTCAGAGTGCAATTTCGTCTGGTCCAATCGATTTTCAGTTCCTATTAACCGGCGAATTTCATTCATATACGCGGTGTTCGCGCTATCGTTCCTTGCCATTATGTAACTTCGTAAACGGATCGATTTGTTCAACTTAGTTCTCTTGCAATTTGCTTCCACTTTTCTTAGAGACCTACCACTCGTGAGAAAGACATTGGGAATTGGAAACGTGTGTAAATAGCGCTGCTAATCGCACTTAAACCTATTCGAATGCAAGTCAAACTTAATCGTACATAATCATACCCGACCTAAACTTAACCCGATTTAACTATATGGATCCCGAATCTAACCAGACCTGTCCCTATGCACCCAAATCACATTGTACCGCTCGAGCGTAGTATCATTAGTATACTACTATTATTATTATTATTATTATTATTAGTATACTATTATTATTAGATTGTCCGGAAAGTATCTTTCGTTTCATAAGGAAACAATAGACTCACGACATTTTTCGTTTACGATTGTTTTACTCAATTACGTACCATCCATTCTGTTCCGTTTCCATTATTACGATCACACGTAATTCGATAAAATAATATGAAACAAAAAATGTCGTGAGTCTGTTGTTTCCTTACAAAACGACAGAAACTTTCCGGACAACCTGATATTAGTGCACGAATATAGATACAACGCGTAATTAATATTTCGTACAATACGCGCCCAATCGCACGTCGTCGACAAGAAACGTCGATGTCCAGCATATTTTCTACTTACAAGCAGATGGCAAGAACTGCGAAATCTCGAGTGAGCTGGCTGTATGCGCGTACGATGCTTCAGGTCGACGGTATAACAGCTCCAAAAGGGTTTGACTGCACAGCCGTTTGTTCTCGAGAAATTAATAAGTTTTTTCATACCTTTCTAAATTCTCGTAATATTAATGTTACGCTCGTTTTAATATCGAATTTCTACAATTTACTTTGATCATTTTTTGATCACTTTTATTTGTCACAGCACTCTTGCAAACTCTTACGGTTCTACGGATGGAAATCGTAAGAGGAACGTTTTAGAACGTGAGAAATTGCTGCACCAACAACACGATTTCTCGATTAATTTCTCGAAAACAAAGAGCCCTGCATTCAAATCCTTCTGCGACTGTTTCAGCAACAGCCTAAAGCACCGACTGCGCATACAGCTATCTCATTCGAGATTTCGCAGCTCTCGTCTTGTCAAGTCAAAATCTCGCCACGTGAAAACCTTGACGTACGAGGAAACGATCCGCTCGTATAACGTTTAAACGAGAGTCGTAAAAAGTAACGCAATGACGTAATTAGAGGAAGCGCGAAATCAGAAGATACAAGCGTAATTTTTTCACCACGGGATTGGGGAGTAAATAATGTCGAAAATAATGGTTTCTTGCTTCTGGATATTTCTTTGAAGAGGTTTAAGCCGAAGGTGCCACGCGAGGCGATTAGGGCAGATCGATTGCACCATGATTTCTCGACCTACGTTTGATTGTCAAACCGATGGGGATAATTATGCCGATGCTTGGAACAGCAATAAAATTAGCGTTTAGTTAGCAATAAAAAGACTGAGTAATCGCGCGACGAAGGTTACGTTTTTTGTTGCGGCAATTAAACGATCAAAACATCAGTGTCGAATGATATCTGCAATCGTTAATTTGACACGACTGGATTTGATGTCGACAGCCGACACCCAGGTAGCAGAGAACAATTACCAACAAGTATCGGCGACGAGATTAAAAGATCAACAACAGATCGATAATGCTTGTCTCTGTGGCTCGATACGTTGTTTTCGTCCGTCAGAAATTAAAGAAAAAAAAACAAGAAAAAAAGAAAAGAAACAGACGTATTTGACGAACCTTCGAGTGCTGCGAGTAATGCCGTTCTTACAGATAAAGAAAATAAATTTCCAGATAATCGCACGCAATCACGGATAAAGAAAAGCCGGGAGGAGATCGATATCGAAAAGCAATGACGCGCTATTGACAACTCGATCCACGTTTCTCCCCGCTTTTCGTCTAACACGGCCGACCGATTGCGTATGATTAGGACGACTCTTACGATAAACGCACGTTGAATCACGATGTTCGATTTCCGTGTTTAGAGATGCGCGGAGAAATCGTGGGATTACCGACCAACGCACGGGGAAACTTCAGAAAAATTTCCCGTCTTAGGAAACCCGCGAGATTGGACACCGATACATACAAAGCCGTTAACCGAGATTTTCTTCCCGGTTTCCCGTGTTCCTGCGTTGCAAACCTCGCCATACTGTTAAAGAAACTAACCGTTTAAGAAGCAACTTTATTTCACGAAATTCCGCTGATCCTGTACCTGATCGCTGTATCAGAAACTTCGCGACAGTTCAATGCTATCAATGATACATCGTAATTGGGATTGCGAAATGGTTGGAAAGCATGATCAAATAATTATGATAATTCCCCTGTCAAGGGCGCTGTACTCGCGAAAATGAAAAGAAAAAGGAAGAAGTTAAGAAAGAGAAAGAAAATGAAAGAGAAGTTAAGCGCCTATTTGCGGTCCGATTTATTTCTATACAGGAAGATGCGTGTAGGTTCCTACTACCGCACGAAAAATTCCCTTTAACATCGGATAAAATCAGCGCCTTGTGTGTCTTACAAATACGCCGACGTTTCGGCTTATCGTTATTTCATTCGAAGAGTACGCAACATTTACGCACACCCGGTATACCGTAAGATTCACGTATACGCGTGCCATCGCGTGGCTAATCTAGAAAATTTCCACGGGATGCTTTGTCAGTACTCAACGAAAGATCGAAGAATGAAAGTCTGCGTACCAAATTACAGGATCTGTATCGCGGCGCGCAACCGATTTATCCGCGAGACCGGATGACGTCAGGTTTCGATGCAGAAATATTAACGGTTCTAGAGAAACGCGTGCAAATGTTTTTATCACGAGGCACTTTCCACCCAGGCTACGTAATACAAACAGATCGTGCTAGAATTCGGTTGGTAAAAGCGTTGTATACGCTATGAACGAGGTCGTTATCGCGGACGGTAATGCGACTGTCTGACAAGTGACACGATTACCGGAGCCAGGATCGTGGCTTTAACTTCGCGTCGACTTCGCTAAATATTTACACGGTGCATCTGTCTTGCGATTTTTTCTCGGCAATCAGATTCACTCTGCTCGCTACTGCAACCGTGCGTTCTTCTGGCGGCGATATAACACGAATAAATATCAAAATAACAAAATCGCGATTCCTAAACGCCTTTCCTCCGCTCCGCAACGTTCCTGATAATAATCTGAAAACTGCAACTTTTGTTCGATATGGCAGACGATACGACAGAAGCGCATGATACGACTAAGACAAGTGAATGTTTTGAAACTTAACGTTATTAATCGTTCACGTTTGTTCAGCGAGGAAAATATCGTTTTTCCTTCACAGGATTGTGTACCGATCTCTCGAGCTTCCGTGTTTCTAACGAAATATCGTTCACGCGTGTCGTTCGCTGTTGAGAGAAGAACGAAAGTTCAATTTTCAAATCGCCGCGCTATCTCATCCTAATAAATAGACTGCTTTGGAGATTACAGAGATTAGCTTGCGCAAATATCTCACGAGCAACGAATTTGTAGACGTATGGTTGCTGCTACGGCGAACGAACGATGTTATACGATAGAGAAAAGGTTCACGTGGCAATTTATTCATCTGGTTTCCATGGGAATAAAAGCATTGCGTGTGACGAGCGGGGAAGGATACCCCCGCGAAAACCGGTCCCGCTCGAAATTATCGATGCGAGCACTACGAAACGAAACTTCAGCCGGCCAACCGTACAACGTTTGACGGTCGGTTTTACTTTATGTCTACGTTTTTATCCGCGTTGCAGCTCGACCGAGCAATTTCGTTTAAGTAAAAGCGATTTACTTGCACAGGCAACTTTGAAATACCGCGCGCCTTACGAAAGACAAAACGATTCGATCATCGATCTTAAAGGACGCGAAGTAGAAGAGCAGCGGAACGCGAACTGGTAAATACCTGGCGACGGAGTCAGGTACGAATATGTTCCACCAGGAAGGCCTCTTCTGTCTGGCCTGCGTGTAGAGTCCATCGGTGCTTGCGACCTGTGTCGGGACGCCAGCGATCCCTTTCCTCCTTTTGCGATCGAGTTTCGGCGGCCTGGCGAGGATATGCCACGACTTTCTGCGAGCCTTCTTCCCCTCGACGTCCGCCGCCTGTATCCTCTCGTTCTCCAGCAGCTCTTGGTTCTCCTCGAGCAGGTCCTGCGACACGTAGAAGACCGAGCATCTTCGGCCACCCTCGCTGGCGCGTCTTTTCTCTTTCTGCACTTGTTTCGCATTTTCCTTCTCCTCGACCACGCTACCGCGTCTCGCTCTCTGAAACAAACTGTCCCTTCTCGCCTTCAGATCCTCCAGCACGCTGTGGCGTCTGCCCTTATTGTCGCGTAAAATAGCGTTCGACTCCCTTCTGCCAACAGCGCCGATAAGTTTCGCGAACGACGACTCCTTCTCCACGATCGAAGGAATCGAATTGGTCGAGGCGTATTTGGCGGCCGAGTGGCCGTTGTTCTGTGGCTCGTTGCTGATGTACATCTTGCTTTCCATGCTACGTATCGATCGAGATCCTGGAAACGCGTATCCACTGTATTGCCGAGATCAACAACACCGAGACACCCGCGACCACTATACCAGACGACGAAGACGAGGAAAAACCATCTGGAAACTCTGCACTGCACACTTAGTCACCCGAGATCCGCGATCATTTTCCCGCTGGTTCGCAAGGGAAATACGGAAGGCATGAGTGGCGTACCGTTAAGGCGCGATCGGCATTATTCCGTCGCCGGTGAAAGCAGCCACGACGGCGTACCGAGTGACCGCCTTTTCACTCCTCGTGAAACGTGCTATCGGCACGAATACGCGCGTATCCAACGAACGCGACCGAACCACGAACCTATATATATATATATATGTATGTGTGTGTGTGTATGTATATATCGTATCGACCGGACCTGTCCACAGATACGTGTATACAAACCGGGAACAGCTCAAGCGCGAGATCCACCAACAGATCGTTGACCCAAGAGAATCGTGAGCGCGGAACCAGCCAACGGTGGTCGACCGACTACCTTGCACCTCGCGCGCGCCTTTTGCTCGCACGCATTTGTTTCTCTATTTTCTGGTAAGTGGAGAAGAGAGCTGTCGTTGGCAACTCGTCTTTCTACGTTTCGCAACGTCAACCGAATCAACCTTTGCCTCGTCCTCGAGCAGTCAAAGTGTGGTGCGGTGCGCGTGGTAACAACTTACAACCGGCCGATTGTATTTGGAGCAACTCGGAACGAATTCGATAACGGTTGCTCGCAGCGAATCTCTCTCGCTCAATGAGAGAAGGAGAACGAGGCGGCGAGCGTGGTTTCCTGCGAAGCCAACTTCCTAGCGGCTTCGAATCGTTTCTAGGATTTCCATGCGCCAACTACGATCGAGCTTCGCTGGCGTCTTCTTCTTTCGCCGATGGAACGTTTTCAGCTGAACGACTCGACTTTCCGATAGCGTTCGGCCACGGTGTTCCTTTCCTTCCTTCGACACGCTGCTAACGATGGGCAATCGAGGCTGGCCCGCTGAGACCGCCGATGTCGGCCACAATCGCGATGTCGCGATGCCGACACGTATACGCGCACGGGCCAAAATCCAGATTCGTTTACCACGAAGAGAGAGAGATAGAGGACACACGTGACACGCGCGATATTTAACGAATTAATAGGCAGCTTTGACAAAACGAAATTCGACAGCGATACAACAGGCGTCTCGTGTTGAACAGAGAAGGAGAGACGCACAACCGGCGGAAAAACAGGCGACTTTCTCTCGCCTCTTCTTTTCTTCTCTTGTTTCTTTCTTCGCGACTTTATTGTAATGCGTCTCGATTTTGCGCGCACGTGCGCACCTGATCTGCTTACACTCCACGACGATAGCCGGTTTTCGATAAACCGAGATATCGGGGTACACAGTTGACAGTGGTACACACACGGCGAATCGACAGGCCGTCACGAGAATCGAGTATCGCAGCGACTAAGCGAGAACCAAGCCGACTGCTTGTATTTATACACGTCGAGGCACTCGGCCGAGACTGTCTCTTCGGGCGCATCCCCCACCTCCCGTACCCGAGTAACCCAACAAGAAGAAACACGCATCGAAGACACACGACTTTACGCTCTTCGTTAATCGTTTACAAACAACCTTTCTTCTTTTTTCCCCCCCCCCCCCTTAATTCTCTCGATACCGTCTCACACGCGTCCGAAATAATTGCGAGATTGAAGGAACACGGCGTGCGTGCGAAACGCGTACTCGCAAGATGGAGGACTTTAAGGTGCGCGGCACCGTACATGGGAAACGCTGGAACCGGGGCATGTGTTTCGCGCTAGAACTATCGGCGTGACCGAACGAACAATTCGTGATTTGTCGTAGTAATTTTGGTAGGTTCATTACGACGATGATTCGAGAGCGGATTTCTGTGAAGTGCTCACGTGTATCGATAAACGCGCTAATCTTTTAACTTGTAACTCGTCCATACGTGTCGATATGATCGATTCAGTGAAAAATGACTCGAACTTCTTTGTATGTTTTCTTTTTTTTTTTTTTTTATTTGGGCTCGGGGCGAATAAAGAATAGATCGTAGATTTCGTTCGAAGGAAGCTGTTCCGTTATTGGTAAATGTGCTCGTCAGGTTTTTCAATGGAAAGAATTCAGGAGCAATTCGGAATTGTCGTCCTCATTTCTTACGTCGGAGTGGAAAACGTGGATCGTGGATTGATTTTTCAAATCGGGATGAAAATTCATGAAACACGTCGACGACTGTAATAACGTCTTACTTGCAGCTTACGAATAAAGAAAATCGCGATTGAAAATACTTTGAATAGCTTGCAATCGATGTGATACAATGTGTCCATGAATATATACGTACACGTATATAATATGTATGTCTTTCTGACTCATTTTTGTGTTACATTCATACGATTCGTAGTTTTCAATCGTTCAATTAATTGTTTAAACGAACGTTTAATCGAGTGATATATCACGCAGGAGCCCGTGTAAACGAATCAACAATGCGATGATTCTTAAGTAAATAGTGTC
Organism: Bombus confusus; assembly: GCA_014737475.1. Lineage (NCBI taxonomy): Eukaryota > Metazoa > Arthropoda > Insecta > Hymenoptera > Apidae > Bombus > Bombus confusus. Next base: position 3,249,104 of record JACXIV010000045.1, read on the forward strand.
AACGTGTCTCGATTCAGTATACTCGAAGAACACACAAACGCGGATAATTATCGCATGTAACTAAACAACGATGGAAATTAGTATCGTCGGTGTTCGTAAGAAGCAGTAAATAATCGTAGATAAGCTCAATGTCAGAAAACTTTCGGGATACTAACGCAACGAATTTCCAGCTCCATAAATTATCCTAACTAAATTATCCTTCGCTTTGCATCAACATTTCTCACGTGCTATATTTCTTATAAATGTCTTCGTATTTATTGAACATTTATTAAAAAATATTTTTATTCCGACTATCAAGAAACAAAATGGAGAGAACTCTATGTCGAACGAAATCACTTTGTCTCGTCTAATCATGGATTCCTGTAAGCGTGAAAATCTCACATACGCGTACACGGGAGGGAATAATCGAACCTTAGGAGAAATAAATTTCTGCCCAGCATATTCGTACGTCGCGTATCTCGAGTGGCGATAAAGATTCTCATTGATAACGACGACAAACACCTTCTTGAGTTTTTCCTTCTTTCTCTCTCTCTCTCTCTCCTTCTTTGATTAACTGCTTTTCGTAGACAAGATGCATACAGCGAGGAATAGTCTGATTCTTCTCAGACGAAAACATAGAAAATTATCACGGCAAAGGAGCTTTCAAATGATCTAGCAATCGTAACTCATTTCGTAATCCACGTCTAACTATTCGTCACGTTTGAATCGACGAGCCTCGGTTACCTAACCGCTCTTGCCGGCACACAGATTAATTTTGTTGTGGAGCGTTATGGAGTTTTATGCACTCGAAACTGCGTGCAGTTAACTGGCTTGTATGTCGGGAAGTTTCCAATGTAGCCTCGTTTATGTTTTGACGAGTTCTACAATATTTCCAATGGCTCGCAAGTTCGTAGGAAAATGTTCATCTTTCGCGAACTACGATTCGAAGAAATAGCAATTGACAATGGAAGCGAAGCAGCAAATTTTTCAGTCCGACAAAATTCGGGCTACGAGGAAGCTTCGACCATCGAGAATTTATTTAAGAAATCAGAAATGACAGTTAACGTGGTCAGTATTATCGATTCGTATCTTTATGAAACGAAATCTACGTAAAAATTTGTTCTAGCCTCTAATTTGTAGTTCTATTTTTAGATATTACAAAGAATATCTCACTTTAGATATTTCGAATGTTCTACGCATCCTGTGTAGCTTCCTGTATGTAATTTAAATTTCCCACCAGCGGTCTAATTGAAGCCCTTCTTTTACCCCGAAACTCCAGCTTCTACAACACGTCCAAACTAAATTCGATTATGCAAACCGCGATATATATTTCGTTCGTATGATTCACGATCGTGTCGCGAGACACTTTTTTCGTCGCGATACACCTTTGACCTAATTCCTGCCAACGACCGGATGAGTCGAACTTTAAACTGCGCCACAATCGCCAGCTACAACTGTATCATTTACGTAAATTCGCTTTACACGGATCAAACATACGCCGTCAGGTGTCTTGCTGCGTTTCCGCGAATGTTTCAAATTGGTCCAATTATGGCAAAAATAAGTAAATTTCAAATTAAAAGGAAGAATTCACAGGCATTGGTGAAAATATACGTTTAACGTGCTATTATGGCGATTAGAATTTTTCTTCTTGCATTGTATGATTCTTCATGTGTCGTTCTTGCTTTGATTTCTTTGTTGCTAGTGTTATATTTCAGTGGTGGATAATTCTAACGTTACATACACACATAAGCGTGTCTGTTTTCGTGTTTAGTATTTAGAGATCGCTTCGAGAAACTCGGCTGGCCGAGTGAGATTATGGTCGTCCGTAAAGGGACAGAGAAAAAGAGATAGATAGAGAGAGAGAGAGAGAGAGCGAGTTAATTGGCTGAATCGAATTAAGAGCCAGCCAGTATTTTCATCGTTGCAATTCTCTAATTAGCCGCGTACGAATTGACCAATTGTTTCCACCGGTTTGCACGTCCGCCTCTTGTTAATCCCGCGAGTCTGCGTCCGAGAGAGCAGTCGCAAGATTTCGTACAAAATCGCCTTCCGATATCAGCGAAAATGCCGAATCAATAATTCACACAACGCACTATTATACAAATATTCCTCAACGACGCTGTCTCACAGAGATCTAGGAAATCGACCAACTTTTCCATCGGACTGACTTCAATCAAAACGATAACGTCGCCAAATTCACCGATTAATCGAATCAGCGTAAACATCTAATTTCAAATAATAACGACGACGACTGCACGCAAAATTTCCCTGAGCACAATAAAAAAAAAAAAAAAAAAATGAAATTATAACGAGTTACAACTTTGGCTATTTTATCTATTTTTGTGTAGGTTTCTAGCATCGTCAGATTTCGCACAGGTGCATAAAAATCCGCAGCCTGCTAACACTACCGATAGAACGCCAATGTTCGGCGACGAGAGGCAAAATGCGCCTATTGGCAAAAACAAAGGGAAATTCCCAAAACCGTGGAAGATCGCTCACGAATCCGCAATAGCAAGAAAGATGACAAGCCATCGGTATTCAACGACTCACGATAACGAACACCTCCGAGAAAAATAATTCTCGAACAAAGCGAAGAAAGAGAGCAGAGAAGTTGGCAGAGAGCGATTTCAAAGGAACGGTGGTTTGATGCATCGAGGAAAAGACGAGCGTCTCCGCTAACGACCTTATCAGTCAACTGCTTATCACCGACCTCACGTAGCCGAGGACAGGTTTATGACTCGACTACTGGAATCGCGAACGAGTCTATCTCCGTTACCTCAAACGGTTCCCCTTTTCTTCGTACCACTTCCACGCAGGCTCTTTCCTGCGGCGTTTCTCGTTTCGCGGACAGCCACAACGACAAGAACAAAGCGGCCAAGAGTGGTGCAAACAGAGGCACGATTTTCGTCACTACGAACCGAACCGTAGTTTCGCCGCTGTTTCGTGATCGTAGAACGAGATTCGAGGCACGCGTGTCGGCGGACAAACAGCTCTGATTCGATTCCGTGCGAGTTTCTTCGACGCCGACGCCGCGTACAATCGTCGAGAGGCCACATCGACGTGCAAATAATCTCGTCTCGCGTCTCTGCCTTTTCTTCCTTTCATTCAGCATTTGCTTTTCTCCTTCTAATAGGATTAGTAGCTGATTCAATATACGATTACAGCCAGCTACGATTGAACAAGTGATGCAAATTTCCGACCAACAGGGTGTACTTGACGCAACGAAATTTCCTTCTATTTTCATGTGTATTTTCAAGCGGACAGCACAGGATAAAAACGCGTGCAGTGGCGGTAAAAAGAGAGTTTAACATTGATCACTGTGAACTTTAGTATTGGTAACAGATTATTATCTATTCTGTGGTATGGTATACGTACATTGTGCTTGTTCGGTGTATTTGGTAAAATTATTATTATTACTATTATTTGTTTGTGCACGGCAGACACGCTTTGATACAAAGAAAAAAGATATACAGTAATATAAATGAAGAAATAATTGCGATCGGTAATGGCAACAGGTCATAAATGACGCGGAAGTATCGTTGAATTACATACTGCATTTCTAATAATTTTCTTGATCCGCAAAAGAGGTCTGGTCGATGGGCGAGTAAATTAGCACGTTGCAAGCGCGATTGACGCAACTGGTACGAGCAAATTATCGTGTCTTTTTGCATTTCCTATTTCAATGGACATTTAAATTTCCCATAAAAAACATAAACATCGGCAGTCGTTTCATTAGGCCCTAAACGCTCGTTCGGTAGACTTTACGATCCGGTCTGATTCTAACGCGTGTGGGATAAACGATTATGCAGGCGAATAGCGCGATTCCGCGATTACCACCAGTTACATCGAGTTGTTCTATCGGGAACGACACGCGATATCGAGCGTACAATCGCGCGGCAAATTGCCTGTGCACGATAATGCTCGGAGAAATAACTAAAACACCGTTCTCGGTGCACCGACGTGAAAATAAAAATCAACGAGAGAATCGCGTTTCGCAAGAGCCGAACGCATATAACCAAGAGAGAGAGAGAGAGAGAGAAAAAACACGGATCAAAATTCGACTATCCTCGATTTAACTCCGGCCAATTTCCAGCTGAAAACCATCTCTTAGCGATCATGAAAATTACCGGTTACCCGAATGACCCTGCGTGACGAGTGTTGGGATTCAAGCGTACGATAACTCACGGAAATATGCCGCCATTTGTAGGAAACCTTTATAAACGTATTAAAGTGTGTTATATTTGGGACATTTTGGAATTTCGCCAGCGCCATAATGACGCGGGACTATCGTGATCATATCGGTAAAATTTAGCAGAGTACAGGATATTTAGCGCGAGTTCATATTTCGCAGAGATGAGAAAAATACCTAGGCTCGTCGATTACCTGTTATAGCAATCAGCCTCGATGCTCACTATTATTACGTTACGAAGCATACAAATACTTAATATTTAATACCTAGTACTTCAGTTTAGGTATTACGTGTTAGTACCAGATATTAAGTACTAAGTATTACGTATTAGGACACATACTCGTTACATTTACTGAAAATCTCGAGCAAATTTTAATTCGTGTAGTGTTTCGCATTATGAGGCACATACAATGCGTGCGAAAATTACGGATTTACAATAAAGTAACTAGAGAATAAGAAAATAAGAAAAGAAGCACCTAAATACTTAATATTTATTACCTAGTACTTCAGTTTAGGTATTACGTGTTAGTACCAGATATTAAGTACTAAGTATTAAGTATTAGGACACATACTCGTTACACTTACTGAAAATCTCGAGCAAATTTTAATTCGTGTAGTGTTTCGCATTATGAGGCACATACAATTCGAACGAAAATTACGGATTTGCAATAAAGTAACTAGAAAATAAAATTAGTGGGAAACATCCAATTTATACCACGTGATATTTGGTATACATATTGCATCGTACATCCTATATATAATCCATATAAACGAAAATGACAGTGTAGCTACAACATAAATTTTAGCAGAGATTTAACTCTGACAGTACAAATTTTTGAAAGCTGCAAATGTTCGTCCTGGATTAATCCAGCTTGTAGAGATGAAATGCTTCGCAACATTATCGTACGAATCATTACGATCTCGCGAGTAACATTCAGGCCTGATCGAGCGAACCTTCAATGCTGTCTTTGATCTGAATTTCTAAGTACACATCGGACTTAGTCCCATCGCTGGAATCACTGGAAGGGAGCCACGTTTGATCGGCACTGAAGGACGTCGAGAATTTTGTTACGCAAACGTACCTATATATATATATATAAATGAAATTTTCTTGGACGAAGAAAAGTCGGGTCGACATAATTGTTAGGCTGAAACGCAGAACTCGAGCGGACGTTTGGTACGCAACTTTCACTCGCGTCTCGGCGCGTACCGAGACGCGAACAAAAACGACTAGTCGCACGAACGTTTGCCCAATCTGGCTTGTGATTGTTCCTGTAAGACTCGATTTATACGAGACGCGAGGTTTTTCGGCAGCAGATTTCACGAGAATCAAAGCGACCACATGATCTGCGGACGAGAGGTTATCTTGGTGGCGAGATATTGATATTAGGTTGACGTAAACGTATTACGGTTGTCTCGGTTGATATCGTGACGAAGGTTCTGTTTTCGAGCTGACTGTGATCGAAAGAAATGTTAAAGCGGCGTTATCGTATTCCATGAAATTTTCTCCGATTATTAAAAATAATAGGACGAAATTCAGGTCAAGACGACTCCTCGACTCGGTGCACGAAGTCATTTCAAAGAATATCATTAGTATAGAATTCTAGCTACTTATTAGCTAGATTAATCTTTAATTAATTTTCAATAGCGTTTTCTTGTAGTAGTTGAAATAATTTATTCTATTAACGATAGAGAAGAATGTAAGATATTATTAACATAAATTTATAGTTACCTATTAACTATACTAGTATATATTTATCGTATCAAATTTTAATCACCGCATTTTTCTCGCAGCGTTAATTATTAATTCTCCAGCCTAACAGCAAATGATCTCCGAAAATCTACGGTTATTCGAAGTCAATTACGCAAGATTGGTAAGACGAACTATTCCGCATGACTAAATCAAAGAACTTTAGGAAATTGATGGATAAAATCGTACGATCTAGCAGACGTACCATTAACGATCCTTTCATTATTAAAATCACCTGCGTATCACGACAGGATCTACAATCCACGTTGAAGCTGATTTGCAAACTTACTATACTTAGTATCAGGAAACAGCAGTAATCCATTGTCTATTATTCCGGACGTTACGTAGAAAAGTTCGTGAAAACATCAGAATCCCCACAATCGAAACCAGACTTCCTTTCATTCGTTCACTGAAATTTGAAAAATCATCTAGCACAAATATACCGTGTAGATTCAGGCTGGAAAGTAACACGCTGATTACGAGAAACAATAAAAATCGCTCATAAAAACGTTTCTCGAAATCGAAAGTTCGTATAGTTCGCGTTTCGACGAATTCTTACATCTCCTTTCTTCGTCACGAGAATTTTTGTTCACGCGTTCCACGACAGCGATGGCCCACGATAAATGTCAGAGATAAAAGAAACGTTTCGTCCGATGGAAGCTGCGTTTCAGAGAAATACAGCTTTTCGAAGCTAGGTAGAGCAGCTGAAGAAGATTTATTTGAGAGAAGCTGCAGCGACGAGGAATTAAATACAATCGCTGTTTTTCTTTAATTAGCCCGCTGTAAGGAAACTAGGTCGGTTGGTGACTTAAGTGAAATTCCGTTCTGCAATTTCTTTCTCTTTCGACTTCTTGTTACTATTTCGAAGAAGCTTCGAACTATCGGCTATTGACTTTACGAACAAACGAGTAGTTGTATGATGTAGCAGGAATAATATAAATAATAAAAAGAGATACATCTTCTTCCGGGAATTTGTTCAAATTTATTAAAAACGGTACAATGATCGAACTTGGGTACGAAGCAGTCACGTTGCTCACGCAATTTGGAAAAATATATTCGTCCGTAAGTTTCTTAATTTCATTATTGTAGTCGGCTCGATTTCAAGTTCGCTTGAAAATTTTTCGTTTTCGTTCATCATTCTCATTTTGTCGTATTCGCGGAAAAGTATTTGTTCAAACGAGATATTAAATTGGAATTACTACAGAGCGCCGGAGGACGCTAGAAATTAAAAGACACCGAAGCAATCAAAGATAGAAAACTAAAGAAACCTGTAAGAAAACCATAGAAAATTAAAGGAACGAATGAAAGAAAAACAGTATTTTCATTGAATTTCCGATGCCGTGGTCCTCTGCTGCATGCGTCCGGCCACACGCGATATACAACACGTACGACAGAAAATATCCTTATTTGTCGGATGAAGTTAAACTGCGTTGATTGTAATGACCCGACGATGACCCACGTCGAGCACAGAAAAGGCATTAATCAAAGAGCACGCGTTGGCCAATCGTTTCGTGGATCGTCGTCCAAACCAATCGATAGTTTAATCTTTATTTACGGCTAACGTGAATAGAAGCTTAACTGGTTTTCCGTCACGTGACGTTTGCGAGGCTTCTCGGAAACAGACGGACGTCTGGCGCGTAAATTTACCGTGATAAGCGATGAAAAAAGAAATTCGAAGCGGTGGTTGTCGTGCGAAAGATAAGCTGGCTCGGCGAGGCTGTTGCGAGATGAATTCGAACAGAAGATGTTCTACGTGACCAACCGCACATCCTCGCTCCACGTCGAGAAAAATCAAATTTCTTCCCGCCAGGATATATTCTCGCGCGACGATACGATACTCTGTTCACGCTCACGCGATTTATTTTGCGCCTGGATGAGCCTGGTTTGGGAAAATCGACGAAGAATTGTCTTATTCCGACGAAACTCGCAGATGGGTCGATCGCGTACGGTGTTTTCGGCTTTTCCTTTCAACTTCCGGTCGTGCTTCCCTTCGATGGCCGCGCGTTTATTATTTTTAAGAGAAGCGATCGACCAATCTCTGCACGTACGATCATACGTATCCGCATACAGCCGTCTTGGAAGCCAAATCGATCAACTCGGTGAATCGAAACGTGTAGAGGAATGGCAGTTACAGATATCACGTTTGGAAATTTTCCTTGGAATTTTCAATTATTTATGCCTCCTTCTTACGACAAACAAATTATCTTGTAATAAGAAAAACTCGTTGTTTAGACGTTGAATAGAAATCGTGCACCCGGATAATGTGAAATTGATACAACGTTAGACAAGTTAATCGATGTTAATCAGCGACTACCGAGAGGCTCGTACGCTCCGGCTGGCAAGAAGTCACTTGAATCGCTTTATAATTCTTCGCGCGTGGAAAGGGCTTAAGGTGCTTCGTGCTCGGGAAGCTTTCTCGTAAAAGATTCCGAATTGACAGCCGATAAATAGAGGAATTTGGAATATTTTCGTGTTGAGAAGTTTCTCGTCCATGGACACGTGCCTCTGCGACTTTGCATGAAAGTAGATTCGATTTAATCAAGCGTGGGTCAGTCTTGAAAGCAAGCTCCTTCGCCGGCGTAGGCATAAAACCGAGAATGAAGGTTTACCAAGGGTCATTAAGCACCGTTTCTACGCGAACGACATTCTCGTTTCTGGCAGTAAACGTCGACTAGAAACCGTTCGGAGAGCAGCTGTCTAGAAATTTCGCTGTTTATTCGAAATTCTAGCGGCTTGGGCCGAGCGACGACGATCGACGTGGCAACGTTACGGTAAATTTACCGAGTAACCGGCAATGGGAAAACTTGCGATCATAAAAGCGACGTTGACGGCTATCCTACTTGCAGAATGAACTAGTCCACGTAGGAACTCCACTGGACGCAAAGTATTATCTAGCAGCGCTGGTAATTGTTCCAGACGCTTCGAAACCCGATGGACGTTCATTTCGAAACTGAGATTTACGACGCGTACCATTACAGTAAGCTTGTAATAAAGATCGTATCAATCATTCTGTCAGGTGTATAAAAAGATCCTTGTGATTTTAGTTTAACGCCGTGGCCGCTGTTACGGACGAATTGTATTCTTATTTTTAGAAATTGAAACGTTTTCAATCATTGCGGTATTCTCGCCTCGTACGTAGGAGAAGAATTTTCCATTAAAAAAAAAAAAAAAACAGAAAAAAAGTGAAACCACACTGTGTTTTTTTTAAATATCGTTATAAATCTTTCTTTGTACGTCGATCGAGATATAATCGAGATTTTAATTTGAGCAGATTTTTTTTTATCCCATAGTTCAAGGAAGAAAGGTACGTAATAATGTCGTTCGAAAGACAGTAAGGTGATCTCAGTGTCTTGCGAAGGAAATATGCTTTCGAAAGTTTCGTTATGCTATTATATTATATACCGATAATCTGCTAGAGTCGGCCGAAACATCGTGCTGCACTTCCCGTGCATTTTCCTGCGTCTACGCGACTATTTCTTGATGAAAAATGCATTTGATCTACTTTTCCATTCAATCGGAACCGGCAGCTGCGTGAGATGTTTGTTCCTAACTGGCCAATAAATTTCGAGGAAATCGTCGGAAGGCGGGAAAATCGACGTAGAAAATCGAGCGGAGTCGCGAGTTCTCGCGAAACGAGCATTTATCTCGCCTCGTGGAACGATAAAGCGCCAGTTGGTCGTGTAATGTACGTGCGTATAGGCAGATGCTACACCGTGAAGTTTCACGAGCGTCGTGGCGAGTCGAATAAGCGGCGTGAAAAGAAAGAAAGAGGAGGAAAAGGTGCATCGAACGACGATCGAATCCGATCGAAACCCGATTGATCCGTTGCGCAATTAGACACGGTGTGGTGGTTGCACGAACACGGTGAAAGTCGTCGACCGATAAAAACGAAATTGTTTCATCCTATAATATCTCTGGACTTTGCAACGCGATACGATACATTCGAATTAAACTGCACGAACTCGCGACACCTGATGAATCGTGATGAGCTTTTATAATACTGAAACCGTCAGAATGATCGAAATAATCTCGTAACTCGTACAACTTTTAAGTTAGCGAAATAGCGACGAGAATAGCCAATTTATGATCCTTCGTTTTTCCGAGCTTTGCGATGTTATTGCGACAAGACTTAATTTAACGTGGTCAAGTTGCCAATTGCGAAAGTAACTAGTTTATGGTCTTTCAGGATTTAAATGAATTTCTGGAAAGTATTTAGATTAAACCTGTGTTCAATTCTTTGATACGAGTCTTACGTTTTATCTGTCGTATATATAATCGAAAAATACAAATTAATTTTGTCACGATTATCGAAATTCCCGATAGACGCTTAAGGATAAGAATGGTTTGAGGTTTGAAGTATTTTTATCTGACGAGTCAATTGGAGATTAATTCGAGCGCACGTGATGGTGCAACATGCATAGCGACTAGAATAATCGAACAATTAGCCTTCATCTGTCGTCAGACTCTTCTAGACTCTTTTCTACTTGGTTTAAGCAAGTAGAGAAACAATCTGCCACTTTCTTATCTAAATTTCATTTAACAAGATTTCAAGTGGCTGCTTGCTCAGCCGAGAATTAGTTTCGCGATATGTGTTTGGAATATAATTTTTCTCGGAAAGTTATCGGAAGTTTCTTGCATTGATCAGATTCGTTCGATCAAGACCCTCTTCACCGATCCCATTATATCATCGATCATCTTAATTACGTCGATCCTAATCTTTACAAACACAGATATAATAGGATTTACTTTTAATGCAAGTGACACGACACATTGTAGAAGACAAACAGCTCTTAGATAAGTCAATTATTGCATTCGCAATCTAGACAATTGAAATCATCGATTTCAGTTTGTCAAAGACTCCGTTCTGCACGACGAAACCCACCAAGAAGTCGGAGAGACGGCCAACTCGGAAGAAAAAACAAATGGTCGATCAAGAAGTTAAGAGTTCCGAAGGTTATCGCGAAATCATTAAGAAAATGAATCTTTCAGGCTGAAATGTCTCCGCTATCGAGTATTCACGTTTATCGCTAGCAAGATTGAAGATCAACCGGAGCCTACGTGGATTTTCCTCTTTTATCGCGGCTCAAAAAAACAGAAGCTTCGATCGAACGAGAGCGCATTGCAATAAAAAAGGAAAAAAGAAGAGAAAAAAGTGGAAAAAACCTCGGAAATATCATGTATCGAGCAAACAACTATCGCGAAAGGATTAAGGATGCGATTCACGGTAAACGCTAGGCGGAAAGCTGATAATCGTCTTCTTCTTGAAAAATAAATCGATCGATCGGTCGAACGGTCGTTATCGCGTATCTCGCGCAATCTTACAGATATTTTCAGTAATCGTGCAAAGAAAAGAGAACTTAGTAAGAACCCGTGACACCGAGCAAGCGAAAACAAAAACACATGTTTTAATTCAACGAATTCGATGCCGAAATAGATCTCGGACCGGGTTAATCGTCGCCGGAGTCGGCAATATCATCGATCGGTTGCTAATCGTGTCGAGTTAACGAACTGTCCAGAACAGCTATGTACATGAAAAAAAAAATATATCGAATGTTACGTGTTTTTAAGAATTTCTTTGGAAATTGCATTTATTTGTGTCGGTTTCTTGCAACGAACGAACTTGCCGGAGTAATTTGTGTCGCTCGAAAAGTTCGATAATAACATAATATAGGAAAATATGTAAAATATTCAAAATAGAATGTCACAGTTTGCGATTGGCGAAACAAATCTCCATGTGAGTTCTAGTATTTTAATTGTGGCCATGAAAATATAAAACTGTACAAACATCCGCAGTCTGTCAATTACTACCCGGATAATTATATTGAGAAACTTCGCGCTCCTTGTTTCATATAAATAACGTTCTACTTCATAAATTACCAAGCAATTGATAAATAAGATAAATGCATTTACTTCCCGTATAATTGTCCTTGACTCGAGGCCTGCTCTTCCTTAAAAACCAATTTCTGAAAAATGTACCCCTGCCATTAATAAATAATATTATTAAAAAGAAGATACTTTTACTAAAAAAAAAAAAAAAACTATGATCCTAAAAGAGTTAATAATGGACAAAAAAGAATTTTCCTATAGCCCAATAAAAATTCAATCTTGAAAGGGTCGATCGAAAGTGCGTCATCGAACAGCTTGGAAACGAATTAGCTTGTTATACAATGTGTACCATAATAAGTAGGCCCTTTGAATTCTTTCCTGTCGAATTTTTATGTCGGGTCACACACGCCTTATAAATTATAATAGCGTCACGCATCCGTTTCAACATAGAATTTCACGTGTTTCCTCGTACAGGTTCGCACACGTTCACCATTCAGGGCCTTCCCCTTATTTGTCTAACGCCATTATCGAATTCGTTGTATCGATTCATACAGCGGAAGCACACATTGACATGCACGCGTTGTATCATAAATAAGAAAGCGTTATTCGTACGGGCCAGCCACGTACGAAATGTTATACGCATATTTTTCATCAAGCGCGGAATAAATTAATAAGAATATATTATTGGACGTAGATCCACCAGTTAACTGTTTCGTTTTCACGGTAGTCGTTGGGCTATGTATTTGGAATTATAAAGCAGAACGATGCTGTCTCTTATCGGAAACTTATCGTAGAATTATATGTAGACAGACTTTTGCAAGTGTTTGAATATCAAAGTGTTCGTTGTACGTTTTGCAATAGCCAAAAAACTTGCGGATGAATGGTTCGTGGCTTTCAAATGATTTAGACACGAAGGTAGAATGTTAAGAGACGTAGATCTACTTGAGTATCCCAATTGGTTGATTCCAATTTTACTTGTACTAATTAATTGTACGACTATTCGCCATCAATAACTCGCGGATTAACCTGATTCTTGCTTATTACCATATTATACTTCTCAGCACCGAGTAGCTGACAGTTGTCTGAAATCTGATAAAGTCGCTCAACTCGAAAATCGTTGAGACGATAGAAAGTTCGAAAATTCCTATAATCGGTCGAAGATCTTAAGTACGTGCAAATGAAAGATTACAGCAGCGGACATTGGAATTCAGAATATTCCAGAACGTCGCTCTTAATCGTCGAAAAGTATTTAATCCAACCAATACATATGGTTAGTCTAAAAATAAAAAGGAGATAGAAAAATCGCTATCGCACGAGCAGGATTATACAAATATGTTGACTCAGCATTGTTTGTTCTATATTTAATATTTCCCACGTTTAATCGATAAATTCACGATCCATCGAACAACTGTATACTTATTTATTTATCTCATCTACGATCGTTTTCTGGTCATTAGCGACCGCGACTACCAAAATACGTAGGAAGAATGTACAAAAAGAAAATGAAGCGTAAAATACGATAAAACGAGATACAAACATAAGTAATAGTAACATAAGTAATAGTTCGTATTCCATAAGAATCTGGAAACGCGTATAATGTAACCTTTTCACGAACGAAAGAGGTAAAAGCAAAGACGATCGTATATTAAATTAAACGAGTATTACGAAGAGAAAGAAAAATCAATTTCGAGATGTTTCTTCGTAGCAGTCAAGTAGCTGGCGCTCGTGCTTCTGAGTTATACTAATTCCTCTGATACAGCCGGCTTTAACCGTTGATTATTGCAGCGGAATTGCCGGATCCAAATACTCGACGATAACGTATTCGCACGCGTGCGTTTCGATACAAGTGAATCACGTGTCGTGACTCAGTACTCGCGAATGTTTCCCAGCAGATGCGAATTCGTATCCAGAACCTGTTCTTTTATCATTCCAGCTTCTGTTCGAGTAACTTCGTAAAACCCCTTTTTTTCCTTAGGACACGAACATCATTCTTGCGAACAACTCGCCAGAAACAGGCTGTGCTTAAATTCCACTTAAACTGTTCTTTTTATCTAAAAAAAAAAGAAAGAATACATCTTCCTCTTCCTTTTTTTTTATATTAATCTTTAACTAGCGTGTTGCGAGCGGGATTATTTACGAACAAGCTACAAATAATGAATTGACCAACGAAGAGCTGGTTCAATAAAATTGATCTCTCAGTTTGGGAATAAAGACGGGAAACCTAACAATTTCACGCGGAGCCAATAACGTATTATTCTTTCTTTCTTTCTTTTTTTTTTTTTTTTTTTGAGTTACGTTCTTCGAGGAGAGTTTTCTTTTTTCTTCGAGGAAAAAATCCAGAGTCCAGACTCGCTTCGATCTTTCCCCATTCGAAAGGAAGCGACTTAAAACTCGAAAGGAAGGAAGCGATTAGTTCGCGGAATAAATAAGCAAATATCCGTCAATTTCGACCTTTGTATTCGCGAAATCCAATTCGATTCTACGCGGAGCCGAGAAACCGATTAAACGAACTAACCCGAAACGCGGAATCGGTATTCGAATTCAAAATTAATGCCGCCGCTTAAAATTAACAGGAAAATGCAGGGAATAAAACTGCAACGCTCTGTTCTGAACGTTTCAATTGAACCATTACGCCAATTGCTGATCGTTGACTGTTTATTTCAATTACGATCGACGATTGTCGTTTCGCTTCCCACCAAGTCCTCTCATTATATAATTCGCCGCATTTCGTCTTGTCTGCATGCGTCGTGTATTATATCGTGTCTGAAAAGAATCGATGGAAAAAAAGGCGAACTGAGAGAAACGAGAGAGAGAGAGAGAAAGAGAAAGAGAGGAGAAAGGAGAGAGAGAGAGAGGAAGAGAAAAGAAAGTGGCCGTTGTTCAACCTGGTTTTCGCTCGCTGCTTCTGCGTAAAGGTATCTCAACGGCGGAGAACAGAAGAGAGAAAAGACAAAAAAGAAAGAGTACCACGAACCAGACTTTTCTACGGTGCTTCCAACGAAGGATTCTTCGTATAATGGAATGTCAAGTTGCATACGGCAACGAAAAAAAAAAAAAAAAAAAGAAAAATAAAATAAAGCCACTACGAAAAATAGTTGTGCACTGCATTACCGGAGAACGAGACATCGTTTCTTTTTTTTCTTCGTTCTCTGCCCTTTTTCCCCCTTTTTTTTTCAGTCTCTCTGTTCTCCACCCTGTGCTCTTCTAGTTCTTCTGCCGAAGTATGCAACGTCTTGCGGATGGTAAAAAAACATAACGATAAGATAGAAAGGTAAAAGTATTGGGAATATAGAGTGGCTTGTTAAGTGAAGTGGAAAAGATACTCGAAGACGAGAAGTATGCAACGCGCGTTGGTATGTGGATTAACGTTTGTAGTTATTGGGGGCGGCTGAGGGGATAAGTGATCGAAGTTTATCACGAGGGTTCGGGGAAATAAAGCGGAAAACCGGTCGCCGTAATATCCTTCGTGCGCTCTAATTCTGCGGCTCTTTCGGGGCTCCGAGTTTCGGAAGAGCTCGCGGCGGGGAAAGAGAAGCGAGGGGAAACTTTCGGCCATTCAAATTTTCCAATCTCGCAATCTACATAATTTTTTCATTCTTCAACTTCCAAAGGCGCGAACGCGTCCCGATCTTCGAATTTTTCAGTTTGCAAAATTCCACAAGTCACAAGCACTCTCGCAGCTCTGAACTTTCGTCTTCTACCGGCCTGCACTGCAAATGTCCTATAGCTGAGTGCTTCGAGTTTCAGACATAAATCAAATACACTGGCCAGCTTTCACTTTATTCGAAGCCCCTTTGCCATTTCTCATTCCCTCGTCTCGCTGAATCGTTCACAACGCCACGATGCAGCGAAGGAGCGCGATAATAACGGACAAATCAGCGCGCGTCGCTGTCGCAATTAAAATCCCATTTGCCTGGAATTAAAACAGTAGGATCGGCCGTATAAGAAGCATCTCGAGCTTCCTGTATCCTTGTTCCAGTATCAAAGCGATTGTTCCTCCACGGAAACGCTGTTGCATTGTGCTCGTCAACGATATACGTATGCCGAATTATTAACGTGCCCTAAATTCTTTGCCAATTATTACTGACCGATTGTTAATAAAAAAAAAACAATGGTAGGAAAACCGAACAAGATGTAAAAGGGGAAAGTGTTGGCAACTTTCTTGAGGTTCGTAACCGTTTGATTAATACACGGTAGTAATCATTGCCACGAGAAGTTCCGACGAGTTCAGCATTCTAAAATTAACCCCTGAATGCGTTACGTGCGGTGAGAGTGGAAATATTTTTGATCGATCTAACGACAGATTTACTTGTCGCGCATATGTGGCGTGGCGACTACGATGTTGCATTTCCAAACGAAAATTCCATCTTTCGTAACAGGCTGTACTATTTTCGAATAATTTATTCGACGTCGGATCGAATGGCGGATGAAAAATCGGAATTTGGTGTTAATATAGGAACTGTTCGAGTTTTTAGTGAAACTTAGAATCCGAGGAGGTTGGAAGCTTAGAATTTTAAAATCTTAGAGTAGTAGTAGCAGCTTAGCATTCTAGCTGAGAAGCTTAGAATGTTAGAATCTCCAAATTTTGGAATTTTAGTATCTTGGAATCTTAGAATCTTCGAACCCTGAAATTGTAGAACTTTGGTCCTCAGAGTTTTCGGATCTCGGAATCTTAGAATCCGAAGGTTTGAGAATCTCGGAATCGTTAGAATCTTGGAATCTGAAAATTTTGGAATTTCAGCAGCTTGGAATCTTAGAATCTGAACCTTTGAGAATCTCAGAATCGTTAGAATCTTGGAATCTGAAAATTTTGGAATTTCAGCAGCTTGGAATCTTAGAATCTGAACCTTTGAGAATCTCAGAATCGTTAGAATCTTGGAATCTGAAAATTTTGGAATTTCAGTAGCTTGGAATCTTAGAATGTGAACCTTTGAGGATCTTCCGATCTTAAAAATTTTGAATTTTAATATCTTAGAATCTTAGAATCTGAACCTTTGAGAATCTCAGAATCTTTAAAATCTTAGAATCTGAAAATTTGAGAATCTCAGAATCTTTAGAATCCTAGAATCTTAAAAATTTAGAATCTTAATGTCTTAGAATTTTAGAATCTGAACCTTTGAGAATCTCAGAATGTTTACAATCCTAGAATCTTAAGTATTTATTCAGAAGTGTATATTTTATTTATTACAGTACAATTTAGATTCGAATGACTGCTTGTAAAGTATGATATATGGATAAAGACTTGTTTTTCCATACACCTTTCATTCGAATTCCTTTGATATAACTTTTACGTTGTAGCTAATAGCTCTACTGTTAAAATACCACATCAGACAGCTACGTTCTTTCTAAATAAATTTACGAACTACCAGTTCCCTTATTTATGAAAACTACTTCTCTTATTTACGAAAGGTAAATTTCGCCTTTCGACAATTGAATTCGTTAATCCATCGAGTCCTCAGTTTGTCAGTTGCATTCGAAACCTGCAGAATCGCCTGGTTCGCGTGCAGTAAAAGTTCACGTTCCAATAAAAATGAGAAAAGAAAAAGTATCGCGCTTGCGGTGTTAAATTTACATCACAGGCCACGCACTTCTGGCAAAATAACGGTAACGTTTCCGTGAAAATTCATAAAAAATCCTATCAAGTTTGTTTGCAGTTTCGCGCCGATATTTCTAAAGAATCGCCGCCGTTCGTCAAAGACGAATTTCACTCGAGGAGCTTGGCGTCTGGAAACTTTCTTTACGTGCATAGAAACGGAGAATCTCTCTTTCCTCTTCTTTCCTCTTTCTTGCCCGCGACTCGATGAAAACGCAAATTTCAGCCACTATAACGTTCTGTAACTTAGAAGCTACACGCGTATTTACACCGTCGACCAGAAAATTATAGTTGCGGGTACTCGGACATGTCGAATTTCTTCATTTCACTATTAAACTTGAAAATATCGCCGTAAATATCGAAAGTAATTTCACTTACCTCTACGGATCTATGATTAAAGAAATATTCAAAGTGGCAAGACGTCGACGTGTTCTTGTCTCGCTTCATCGATTGCACCCGACGATTCACAAAATTTCGTTTAAATTTTACTTCGTTTATTGACCATCGTAGCACGGTAGTTTCAAACGTGTCCACGTGTTTTACTAGCGTTCTTATACGATGTACTCTCTGCTCTATTCGACCGAGCAAATTCCGATTACAGGAATTTAATACGAAACTAACAGCGTTTCGACCATCGAAGCAGACCACGACGTAACTAAAAAGCTGAGAAGTGGCGCGAATGCGACGGAATTAGGAAAAATACACGGCGCCGAGGAAGCCAGAATCACAGACATTAGAAAACCGAGACTCGAAGCTGGCAACAGCAGAGAAACCTTAAATGTACCGACGCTATGAAGTGATCTCACCGCGATAAGCACGACAATTATTGAGGATTTTATACGAATGGGAGCGACGAACGAAAGTGGTAACGAAGAGGCAGTTTCTCGCAGCGAAGCATTCGAAGGAGAAGTTGGATGGTTCGAAGTACAAAAAGAATGCAACTCAATGTGGTTACGTCGAAAGAATTACGTGACGTAGCGGCCAAAAAGATACGGCCACAAATACTTAACACTGAAAAAAACAAACTAGAGATAAATAGCGAAGAATATATCGTACGCGTATTTAACGAAAAGTCGTAGATTAGCAAGCGATGTGATAACGATTAAATATGGTAAAATTTGTGTAGCAATTTCAAAGCGGTCAACTTGACCGCAGTGCTAGGTTTAGCGTTAAACTATCGATTAATCCTAATCTGTATTTGAGTAGACGAAACTTCATATGGGAAAAGCGATTGTTCTATCATCCGAAGAATCCTTTGTGCAAACAGTTTTGTCTTCCGATTATACGGCAGGCTCTACTGTACCTAATTAATTTACCTACGGTATAGCTCGGTAATAATTTATTTACCTTTCAAATGGAAGCGTAGAATCGCAATCAATTAGAATTGTTCGTCTTCCAAGCAAACGCCACTTTCATTACGGAAGATTAATCGTCGCGCCGAAATGTCAAAGCGATTCTAATTCGCGAGTCGCGTGAGTGAAACCGGCCAACACGTTCGGAACAGTACGCAGCGCCGGTTCAGCAGGATATTTGCATCGCGAAACAGTTATGCTCTTATAATTACAAATATAATGAAAGCCGTGCAACCTAATGAATATTCAAGTCGATTATCCCGTGCAGAACGTCTAAACCGAGAGCGTCGTTCTAGCGACCGACTGCTGGCACCGTGAAAAGATCGTTCGATTGTTAATTTAACTCGTTGACGAGCGCGTCTCTATCCCATTTTTATTTTTTATTTTATTTTTTTGAATTTTGATCGACTGCGTACGAAGAATATCCTGATTATAACATCGCAATAAATTCCACACGGTTTAATTCATCGAAATTCTGCTGCTAATTTCGCGAATTAACGCGCGATATTTTTAACGAACCTTCCCGCCGAACATCGTAATTCCAAGTTAAAATCGACGAGTGTCTTGTTTCAGAAATTTCTCCTCAAGCATCTATCGATATCCCTGTGCGTAATATCCTGAACCATCCGCGTTCTCACAAAGCCGAGTATTTAAATCGTTATCCGAAAGAAACCAATGATTCAGCGCACTGATAGCGGAAGCGATGTCGATCAGTGTGTTACAGATCTGCTACTTCGATCGAAACTAACGATACTATAATTGTGGAAATCAGAAGGCCATTGTCTAGACACGTTGGCTTGAACGCGTTAAATCCAGAAATGTGTCTTATTGAAAGTATCGCGACGAACGACCGAAGGAAGTGTCAGACCGAGATCTCTGATTGACTGTTTAAAATAGACGCGGCGTTTAATTGGCAGCTCGCGGCAACGCGCGTAAATGGGAAACAGCCGTTCGTGTGCGACCCATAATCGGCCAATAAGGTCGTTCGGCTGCACGAGTCGCAGGAATTTTCAAATATCCAACGCACCTTCCCGGATGTCGATAAACATCGCCGAGTTGCCACTGGCCACCGTGAACTTCGACCCATCGATCTTGAACCTGCCTTCCGTGCAGTTATCGTACTTCGCTGAAACTTAACGACGAATACCGAAACACGTATTTTCTCTGTGCTAATCGATCGCCGCTATGTTCCACCAGCGGAGAAAGCTCGAAAAGGCTGCAGAGCGCTTCCTTCGATAGGTCGCGAAGTTCGGTGGCTGAGCGATCTGAATACTCTGATCCGAGCTCGATTTATGCTAATTATAGGATAGTGATTTTTATTATCCACGAGACAATGACGAACCTTCTCTATTTCTTTTTTTTTTTTTTTAAAGTCACCTTCCTGATCTTTCTGATTTTTCCGATTAAAACGAAAGCAAACTCGATGCAGTTTAAATGGCATTGATGCGAATATGCGACAGACGACAGAAGGTAAGAGCAAGTATGCTACATATCGCGTTTGGTTCTGTTTTAGCGGGAAGAATCTCTCACAGCTACATTGGTAAAAGTTTCATTCAATAAAGATGGAGAATGAAAAGTTTGCGTTGTTGCATTAACATTGTCTTTACTTCGTTTTTATCAAGCCGAGCCTCGCACCTCTCTCCTGTTCATTCACGCTGCCTTTTTGCCGAGTCTGGCGAAGTGGCAATGTATTACGTACAATCGAGTCCTTTGACAGTGCGAGATGGAATTTTTTTTTCTTTTTTTTTTATCCTATACACTTCACTTTCACGGTATTTACAAATTTTTCCAGCTATACGAAAATGCTACTAAGTAATACGAGACGCGAATCCAAATAACGTGAAATTTGATGTAATTGAAAATTTAATCTGTGAAATAATACATCACTGGAAATCATGCAGTTTTGCCAATAAGATTTGTTACGACGTGACACACGCTACGTATTTTTCGAACGAGAGAGAATTTCCATCGGAGTCGCGGAGGATAAAAAACACAAAAGTTGCATATAACGTAGGAAAAAATAAAAAACAGATCGACTCGTAAACGATATTATTCGAACGAATGTTTACTTTCTGTCGGTAATTTAAGCAAATACTGCATAGCAATGAAAAAGGATTTAAAACGCGAGACAGCAGATTTTTCAGAACGAAATTGGTCGCAATATCGTGCCGACTCGTCGCCGTGGCCGTAACGAAGGATGGATCGATATTTAACACGGCACAATACCGCAAACGATATACGTACAGTCGATTACGAAAGTGTTCACGTGCCACAGAAATAAAATTCCAGGAAATTTTGTTAAAAAGTAGCATGTAACGAACGTTGCAACGTGCGTTTTCCGAAACGTTTTGCGTTTTATTGGTCGGTACCGTAAATAAGTTCGGCAGACAAAGAAAACTATCGAGTTCGACTTACTTGCGTTACAACGCCAATAATTATCGGCGCGTTCGTCGTCCATCACGATGCAAATCGCCGTAAAAATTCCTTCGCGAGGGAGAAACAAAGTTCAGACGGCTGAACCACACGAAAACAAGAAAACGTTTATCCATTTCGCGATTTAACGCCGCTCGTACGTCTTCCTCGATTTTATCGACACCCGAGCAAATCCAGTTTCCGATCGTTTCTGGCTTTTTCCGCTCGTGAAAGAACGTCGTCGCTCGTAACGTCCGCCGCTCTTTCTCTTTGCGTCTGTCGTTCACTTTGTAATTTTCTCTTTCGTTCCTTTGTTTTCTTTTCTTTTCCTTTTTTTTTTTTTTTTTTCTTGTCGTCGCCAGGGAAAAATGCGAGACGCGCCGAGTAAATTCGCGATAATTGGAAAAGAGAGGACGAGCGTGTCTCTTTGCGCGTGAAACGCAACAAGGGGAGGAATTTGGACGAGGCGCGCGGCAGTGAAATTTCACGCTCGAAAGTTTCCGACCTCGTGTGTCCAGGTAAAACTAAAGTCGCATCGCGTTTCGATGCCAAAGCGTTTCCGTGTCTGTCGATCGCCCGTTTGACTGAAAATTTTCCGCGAAAAACTTTCATATCGCGCAACACTATTTCGTTACATATCTGCACAATTCTATGCCAATCTTGCAAACACCTGCGTTTCTATTTATTTCCTGGTCTATTTATTTACTCGATTAGACAAAGACTCGTAATATTTCCTATTTTATCGGAGACGTACACGTTTCGCGATTGAGAGCGAGCCGCGGGTTTATTAACAGATCGCCATTCGATCGACAGTTTCAATCGAAATGTAACTGGCAATAGACACGATGGCAGATGCTATCTGTATTACAAGTAGCATTGCCCGAAGGAAGCGGCTCAAGTAGAAAAGGACAGCACGCGATAAGACACGTTCCAAGCGAAACTATGAAATTATACTTTTCTTTCAAGCTTCGTCTGTTTACGTATCGGTTACGAAAGAAGAGCACTTTTGTACAATGGAACTCTGCTGCTATTGTTAATACCGACTATGTAATATCATGCAGTTTCACAGTTTTCACAGTTCTCAAGTATCGCAGTTTCAACCCGCTGGCTACTGGTAATTCTACGCCACTTACGGTATTTACACAAGTAAACAACAACAATAATTTGGAGCTTCGTCTGTTTACGTATCGCAGTTACGACAGAAGATCATTTTTGTACAATGGAACTCTGTTGCTATTGTTAACATCGACTATGTAATATCATGCAGTTTCATAGTTTTCACAGTTTCAACCTGCTGGCTACTGGTAATTCTACGCCACTTACGGTATTTACACAAGTAAACAGCAACAATAATTTGGAGCTTCGTCTGTTTACGTATCGCAGTTACGACAGAAGATCATTTTTGTACAATGGAACTCTGTTGCTATTGTTAACATCGACTATGTAATATCAGGCAGTTTCATAGTTTTCACAGTTTTCAAGTATCGCAGTTTCAAGCTGCTGGCTACTGATAATTCTACGCCACTTACGGTATTTACGCAGGCGGCTGTAAACAACAGGAATAATTTCGCGACAACGTGCTGCAATATTACCAATTGCAGGATTTCGACATTGGACAATTGACTGGCGTTAATGCTTAGAATTACAACATTGCAAAATTACCAACTGCACGTGTGTAATAAACATACAAACGTTTACCATGCTTGTGTCACACGAATCGTCTTATCAGCAGGCCGAATTTCCGTTGACGTTTCCACAGTATCTTGCCGCATACTTACGTGACGGAAGTGGCTGCACGCGTGCATAGCATACGGGACACAAAGAGTTTACTCACCTGCAAACAGAGAAAAAAAGAAGTTAGTTCGACTAATTCGGGCTTCGTTTCGAGGACGGACGCGCAAAATTTGCGACGATCGATCGGTTTCGCGTAAGATGCCAACGCCGTTGCGATTTCGCCGCTGCCACGCTCTACGATTCAACGGTTGTGCATTTCTAACGACGCGGTGCACGCGAGTGTACGATTAAATGGGAAACGACGAACGATTACAGTAACGTAGGGAAATTTATACGGAAAGAGGAATAATTCGTGCTGTAAAAATGTCAAGTGAAATGAAAGACGACGTTGAGGGTAAAATATAACGAATATCGTTCTCTTTGTATTTCGCTGTTTTTTTTTTTTTTTTTTTTTTTTTTTTTTTTTTTTTCATATCTTCTATTTTTCGTATATCTTTGATCGGCAACATTTTTTTACTTGATCGCAGTCATAAAGTATATCGGCAAGGTTGGGTTGTTAAGCCGCGCGGCCACGTGGATAAAAGTTTCGCGAGCAGAAAAAGAATAGGCCAGATAATATGTTAATTTATCATCGATAAATGCGGTGAAAAATCGTGCTTTTATATCTAGTTGGCAATTTGAATGTTAAGTGTGCTTCTAATGATAAAGATGTTATCAAGCGCGAATGTTAAATGAGTTCTGTGGAAGAAGGTGGTGGAAACTGCCTGATAAGGAGAAGCGGAAATATCTAATAAAAAAGACGAGAATTTTTCTTCGTATGCCTCGCATAAGGGAGCAGCAGTTCCTTGCGGGGCCGACCGAGGCAACGTTTGTTCTCCAGGTTTGTTTTATCGTCTCGCGTGTAAAAAAAAGTTAGAAAGAGGTTGATTTCTACCGCACGATATATGAGGGATCGTGAATGGGCGGGAAACCCTGCTTCGTTTAGGAATAGCGCAATTATTCAAACTGCTGGGTGGCGACGAAATTCGGAATATCAGAAAAATAACGTGGAGAGAAGAGAACTTTTAATTACGCTACGATGTAACGTATGAAACTGTATACTGATAAATCATACTTTGTACGTAACAATTTTATTGTTTATAAATGTCCACTCACCCGTTATTGAACGTAGTAGAAATAACATTTTGTACAATGATTTTCTCATAATAAAAGTTCATGTTCAAATAAATATATTGAACCAAGGAGAAGAGAATTTTTAATTAGTCTACGATATAACATATAACGACATAAACTGACAAATCATGTTCTGTGCACAATGTCGTAATTGTTCATAAATGCTCGATCGCTCGTTGTTTGACGCCTTTTTGTACAATAATTTTGCGTTCATATAATTGGAATTCACGTTCGAATAAACAGGTTCAAGCAGAGAGAAATTTTCTAGTCCGACAGTAATCGAAATTTCGTTCGAATAAACGTAGTTCTGCTGCAATTTAAAAATAACTGAGCAACGTGATTAAAACTCGCACAATATTCCTATTGTGCGTCCCTGGTTTAATTTATTAGCGCGCAAAGCAGCAAAGGACGCGTCACCTTGCTTTTAACAAAACGAAGCTTGCAAAAAAGCCTCCTAGGTATCTTTGACATTTTTTCAAGAAATATCTAAAACTCAGCTGGAGCGACGTATGGAACAAAACTCTGCAGCCTCGTACGCGTTCGAAATCAACGAAGAATCTCTTCAACAAGGACCCAGTTATCAGGAACCTCGATCGTCGAGGCAAATACACCAAGTTCTATTAAACAGATTTGGAATTGATCGCATCAGACTCACGCGACATCTGATCTGAGAAACTAACCCATCCACCAATCTGCCG
The DNA here is from genome assembly GCA_014737475.1 of Bombus confusus. Taxonomy (NCBI): domain Eukaryota; kingdom Metazoa; phylum Arthropoda; class Insecta; order Hymenoptera; family Apidae; genus Bombus; species Bombus confusus. The sequence goes on from JACXIV010000045.1 coordinate 3,273,810, forward strand.
TGTCTGCAATTACCAACTTACATTTTCTTTTAAATCGCCCTCAATACGATTACCCTCGCAACAGATACCTCGGACCAAAGGAATCTTAAGTAAAAATCTCTGCGCTGGAAGACAAGTTTCAAGCGTTTTCTCCTTTCTGAAGATCTTCTGAACATCCTTCTGAAGATCTTTCTGAAAATCTCACTAGTAAATTTCTTTCTGTTCATATTGCAGTCGCTAATTACTGCATACAGATGCAACTGTTTTATACATATATATATGTATAAAATATATATAAAAGTTATAAATATATATATACTTTAACTTTAACTTTAATATATAACTTTTAATATTATAATATAATTATATTATTATTATTATTATAATTTTAATATTATAACTTTTATATATATTAAATATATATATATTTAAAAGAATATTTTTCAAAACACCCTGACAAATATCAGATAGAAAAGGAACCTATTGTATAAAGAAATAATTTCTTGTCAATTTCTAAGCTGCATGGAAAATTGGAAAATTACGTTCGCTGATACCTGGTGGTACCAACTTCCATGGAACATCGTGGAACATCGTGGAAGACTGGCAGCCGGACGATGTTTGACGATATTCGACAATGTTCGCCAACGCGACCAGACTACATGCGGCAATCACGTCGTCCCTCTATTGTTTTCTACCGACCTATCGAATAATACAACGCGTGTCTAGAATGCTGTCTGTCTGCTGGCGCTGTTCCCCTTGTTTCAAATGCCGCCGTTTCCACCGGCTTCAGATATGCGCACATGCCATATCTTTGTTTTGTATGCCGGCTGGTAGACGCGTTCCGGAAAACAGAATTTTTCAGACTTCGAGACAGGGACGAGACACGAGGCGACAAACGAATGCAGATGGAAAAATCCTTTTCGATTTTGTTCCGAGCAAATGCGCTCCGTTTAATTCAGCCCGCAACGTTTCATGGCAAATTTTGAACGAAAATTTGCCTTTCTTTGAGTTCGATGCATTGGCTAAGACAAGTAGCTCGATCTTCGCGTATTTTAAATTAGTAAAAAAAAAATTGCTATTTAAATTATTGGATATTCTACGTAGTGGGAATCTTTGCAAAAAAATCGTTCTTCTTTTGCGCTTTACCAAGGAATATAATTTTAAAGACATACGCGAAAAATTCCAAACCTGACTAATTCTTGAGATTCAAGTTATTTTGTTTGGAAGATGTTTATACGAGTAATTATTATTGGTACACAAAACTTGAAACGCGATTTTCACCCATGTTCTATAACACGGATTCTATAAAATATGGCGTCCATGATATCTTAAAATATGCTTATTTTATTAATCCAAAATTTTGTGTGCATCTTTGTCAGCACAAGTATCATATATACATATAGCCTGAATGAAATTTTCTTAATATCCCGAAAGATGAAAAAACACGAGAGAGAATCAAACTTCATAGTGGCGTCATGTTTTTGATCATCGACATCTTTTCCTGGTACCTGTTATAGCCAGACTCATCCTAATTAAGAATCTCCCCCAGTTTTTTATTTCAGATAAGTAGAACAGCCAGAATCATGGACACCATGAGACAAGGATGTTTTTTCGCAAACTACGTAGGTTGGCACTTAGTGCCAGCAGATGTAACTTTTTCTCGACAAAAAAACGTGACCGATGTTATTAAAATATGCCGAAGCATAATGTGAAAGTTTGACTGCGAAAAGCATTATATTTTCTTTCTAGAAAAATCACCCAATGCAACTGGAAAAACGTGTTCCACGCTAAAACACTCCCAAGTCAGACGATGTTCCCTCACTCATAAACAGGATATATACTTTTCCCATTTACGAAACTCATGATTACAGTTAGAGAAATGGACGGTTCTTTCCAGAATTTCTCCTTCGAGGAAGATTCGAGAGAAGACAGTGTTTTATCCGTGGAAACCTAACAAAATAACTTTGCTTTGAACGTTTACAGCAGTTGGTGGAACGCTGCTGCAAAATTAAAAATGAGAAGCATTCGACGGAGTTTAGGATCTTCGAAAGACGTATGCATCTGACATTCTTTGAGCAAGTGTAAAATTGAAACGATCTAAACGGCGCAGTGTCTGGAACGTTTCAAACAAGTGCGGAATTTTCCTAGATAGGCGCCTTGCAGTTTCTATTGTGGTAACGAGATTTTATTATCCTATAGTTGCTGTTATGCCGCAATAGAACAATACTACGCAGCAGAATATTTCGATCCGAAATTTCCAGCACTTGTTCCTTATCTATGTCTCTATCAGTTATAATCCATTTGCAGGAAATATCTCGTAATTTCAATTAGCGTCTGATTAAACGAACTCCTGTGACTGCTGAGTCCGCTTATCTGAGAATGCATTTCATCATCGCAAAATCATCGTATCTCTACTTCCGCAAGAGACGAGATGCATGTTCTCGTGAATTGTGCAATGTTATGTTAATAATGGAATACCCGTACGCCTATAGACAACAATTCGATATAAAACCCACTACAAGGGACAGTTTAATGGATCAATAGAAAAATTGGCAAATTATCTAGAATACTCTAAATTGGTACAGTTCTGTATAACAATTTATAATCGCAACTTTTCTTCCTGTTTTCGTTGCTAATAAATATTCGAAGAAAGAAAAAGTCTCTTGATAGCAGCAGAGTTGAAGCCCACGTTCTTCCGAATTGTAAAATGTTACGTTAATAATAGAATACCTCATCCTCTCCATCTGCAGACAGCAATTTGATATAAAATCCACCATAAGGGACAGTTTAATGGATCAATAGAAAAATTGGCAAATTATCTAGAATACTCTAAATTGGTACAGTTCTGTATAACAATTTATAATCGCAACTTTTCTTCCTGTTTTCGTTGCTAATAAATATTCGAAGAAAGAAAAAGTCTCTTGATAGCAGAGTTGAAGAGCTTGAAGCCCATGTTCTTCTGAATCGTACAATGTTACGTTAATAATAGAATACCTCGTCCTCTCCATCTGTAGACAGCAATTCGATATAAAACCCACTACAAGGGACAGTTTAAGGATCAATAGAAAAATTGACAAACTATCTAGAATACTCTAAATTGGTACAGTTCTGTATAACAATTTATAATCGCAACTCTTCGTCCTGTTTTCGTTGCTAATAAATATTCGAAGAAAGAAAAAGTCTTTTGATGGCAGAGTTGAAGCTCACGTTCTTCTGAATCGTACAATGTTACGTTAATAATAGAATACCTCGTCCTCTCCATCTGTAGACAGCAATTCGATATAAAACCCACTACAAGGGACAGTTTAAGGATCAATAGAAAAATTGACAAACTATCTAGAATACTCTAAATTGGTACAGTTCTGTATAACAATTTATAATCGCAACTTTTCTTCCTGTTTTCGTTGCTAATAAATATTCGAAGAAAGAAAAAGTCTCTTGATAGCAGAGTTGAAGAGCTTGAAGCCCATGTTCTTCTGAATCGTACAATTTTACGTTAATAATAGAATACCTCGTCCTCTCCATCTGCAGACAGCAATTTGATATAAAATCCACCATAAGGGACAGTTTAATGGATCAATAGAAAAATTGGCAAACTATCTAGAATTCTCTAAATTGGTATAGTTCTGTATAACAATTTATAATCGCAACTTTTCGTCCTGTTTTCGTTGCTAATAAATATTGGAAGAAAGAAAAAGTCTTTTGATGGCAGAGTTGAAGCCCACGTTCTTCTGAATCGTACAATGTTACGTTAATAATAGAATACCTCGTCCTCTCCATCTGCAGACAGCAATTTGATATAAAACCCACTACAAGGGACAGTTTAATGGATCAATAGAAAAATTGGCAAATTATCTAGAATACTCTAAATTGCATAGTTTCGTATAAAAGTTTACGATCGTCGCTTGTCATGCTACTTTCGTTGCTAACAAATAATGAAAGAAGAAGAAGAAGTCTTTCGACGATAGAATCGAAGGGCCCAGGCAAGCGATAAGAAGACAGAGTGCAAATGTTTCAGTCGTACTTATCGGACGAACGTCGTTCATCCTGGCGAACGTTAGCTGAGTATAAACTCACGGCACGTTTCAAAAACCATTCGACTGCGATCGATTTCGAGTTGTCGAATCAGCGGGATGTGGAGCGCGGTCTTGCCAATGCAGCAGCCACTTCAATTAGATAAATTTACGAACGAACTCTCTCCTATTTATATGATCGCCAAGCCAGTGCGATATATCTGGCAAGTTAACGCAACACGTCGTGCCAAGGCAAGCGACAATTCCTCGCGCCATTAGACAAAACGTACAAAATCGCTGCCGCGAGTGACGCGTCCGGCTGGCCTGAAATTTCAGAATTTCGCTCGCTTTTCGTGTTCGTCGTTGGCCGCCAGGTGTAGGGCGTAGCCCATATTCTGCTGCGTCGTAGGATCGACTTTTCTCATTGGCTTCCGGGAATTCTATTTATAACCGGGCACACCTGAATGAATGACTGAGCCTGTCTGCGGGCTTTCAAACAGGTTCCCATCGAGTTTTACGGGCGTCGCCTAATCATGCATGCAAGAAAGGCCAGGCTGTTGTTGGCCGGTGCTTTTGTCCATGGTCATCGAGCCTCCGAGACCAACCGAGCGACGTATCAACCTCGACAATTAAGGCACGCTGTCCGTTGCCGAAATAACAGAGGACGCGATCGACGGATGCTTTTTGCCGATTCTCGCGCGTCTTGCAGTTTTGCTCGTGTTTCCTCGCTGATGATTACGTCACGAGCTTCTCTTCCTCTAAGTGGTACGGCGTTGTTGGATGAGCAACTTAAACCTCCTGCGCGACAATACGATTAAACCGGATATTCGTTCGGTTCGATGATCTTCAGCTATTTATCGTGCGGTGCCGTTATTCCATTTATATAGAATTTCTCTTGCTTCTGAAAGGAGAAAACCCAACCTCACTGGCAACCCAATATCATCGAAATCTCGGTTCATTTTTATCCGTCGCGACACAGATTCCTTTCTTTTTTCTTTTCTTTCCTTGATTATGCATGCAGTGGGCCAGGAAAGTAAATACTTGAACTTTAAGTTGATGTTGATTATACGTATTGCAAACGGTTAACGTATAAATCGGTCGACTTATCAGGTTTGGAAACGACGATTGCGTTCGTTTCTTCGAAGTGTCAGACGGACCTTCGTATAGTTTCGAGTCGCTCGTTGCAGGAACACCGTGTGATCGATGATATCAGTTTGTTCTTTCGTCGTAAGCTGACGATGAGCTTGAAACTGAAGCGAAGTAACAGGTGTGTTGCAAAAGCTGTTCACCATTATATTCGAGGCTGTTTTTTAACGAATAATTTAGACGTGTCTTTTTCCAAATACTAAACAAATATCATGAAATATCACGAAGAACAGGCTGAACTCACGAAGATTTTATGAAACACGAAGCTAGAATGCTTCTCGAAAACGAATTATCACATGTGTCGATAATATACAATTATATATTATCATTAATCATTATATGAAAACTGCGTAAATTCCAACGTTGTATCCGTAACGAAATTAATCATGGCAAGTGTTTTGTAAGAAATAAAGGGAAAGGACCCGAGTAATAATCGAAAGGCAATTTGTCTTCCAACGCGAAAGTGGCATCCCCGAGAATAACGATCTTTGCGGTTGGTCATCGATTTCTTGAAACATGCAACGAACGGTTCTCGATGGAGAACAACCATGGCTCGTTAATCTCGTGTAGGAATCAGAAGCTCGGCCGGCTGTGAAATTTCGCGAATACACGCGATCGAACGATCAGCGACGGTTGCATAGTTGCAAGTTGCGGAACAAATGGCTCGATCGTCGATCCTGCCGCGTTTCTGTCGCGTTTCGGCCGATTCAAAATTAGAATTCGCGAACGGCCGAGACGTGGGTGGCTCGGAACGCTCGTTAAATCTGAGAAAAACAGAATTCGGGATGGTGTTCTTCGTCAATGGAAAAGGTCGAGCCTCTAAACCGAACTTCCACTGTTTTGCTTGGCTGGTTCTGGAAAATAAGATCTTTCCTAGGAATTTTAACGAGTCGCCCGAACGATCCAACGAAACTGCAAGATCGCTCGAATGCTCAAGGAAGAATCTCAGAGAAGACAACTCTACGAGAATACTTTCGACAGGAAGCAGGTATGAACAAATAGTACGATGAGGATAGGATAGAAAATAAGGATGAAATAATACAGAAATAATCAAGAGCGAATATTAAATAATACTTGAACTAACCTACTAACACTAAACTCGCACGACAATTTTGTCTGCAGCGAATCGTAAAAGGGGAACATGGTCGGAATATCGCAACAAGATATCTGTTCTTGATGTTCCAAGATCCGGATTAAGGTTCGCACCGAGGAATTAATATCACAGAACACTCGAAGTGCAAAGGATCAAGGTTCAGGTTAACTGAACTTAGCACCGAGCGAAAAATAAAGAAAAGGCGGATAATGGAACGAGATAGAATATCTCAAAGGTAGTTCCAATTAATCGCCTCTCTCAGCCTTGGCTCACTTTCGACGTTAACGGCTGGTCGAGAAATTTACGTAAGGATCAGCGTGCCACGGTTCGCTCGAATTTGTCGCCTCCAAAATACCAACAACCTTCTCTATTTGCAATTAAGAACACACATATTGCTTTTAGAAACGCACAGTGCTTATACGCTGTTCGACGCGAAAAATATCAATCGTGAAAACGCAAGGCGAGCCTGACCGCTAACGAGTTAGCCCAGAAAGAAAAGTTCGCTTATCCGACGAGCGATCAGAAAATGCACGGCCCGTAGGGGGTCTGTCTGTCTATCGTTACACGGAATTTACGTGCAAGGACTATCCTCTACTGTTCCCAGAAAGCCGTCTGCGAGGAACAAGAAGATTAAGAGGCTCTGGTCAGGCCAACGCAAACTTAACCTACGACTTTCCAAGAATTCCTCGACGTTCTTCCGAATGTCGCGGGAAATATTTCTTTCCAACGTCATCTCCGTACCGGTGAAACTGGATAATCGCTGCTTGGAATCGGTCGGTCGTCGAAATTAAGCTACAGTTTATATAAATCTTGTCGAAACGAGGATCCTCTCTGTCGTTGATCGCAAGACGAATCGAACTTCGATCTGCTGGAAAACGAGTAGGTGTAAGAAGAAATTCACTTTGGAAACGCGCGCAGCCTGTTCGTCGATGAAGTTAAAAAGGAAGGAAACGGCTGGAGGAACGCGGACGTCAGACCTACCAAACTGATCCGGAATCTCGTGAAGCTCTAACAAGGTCGTGGACGAGCGTGGCCAGATAAAAGCCACGATAAACTGGAAGGTAAACTTTTACAAGATCGTCTACCTCGGACGTGGACTTTTTCATTTTACGAGTTTGCTGCTCCTGATCAAACGCGGTTGCGCCGCTGACGAGGATGACGCGTGTGGCGGAGGAAATTAACGAGCTCGAATTAAATCGAAATCAAAAGCAAATCGAACGAACTTTGCCGAAGGACAGGCACCGTCTCGCCTTGATGAAACGGTAGATATCTTTAAGCTCGTAGAAACTGCCGAAATTCTTCACTTTCGCGAATTCTTATCTTCGTGTCCGAGTATCTTCCTCAAAATTGCGAGAGTTCTTTCATTTTCGAAATTCTTATCTCCGCGTCGACGTGCTGAAAGAATAGTCGTTGGCCACGAAGTACCGCGCACATATTTAAAGAGAAAAGAAGTCGAAGAGAGACGACCTCGACGAGAGGATCTTCGCAGAGAGCCGAAGCAAAAATATAGGAACCGCTGTCGAGGATAATTTCTGTTACACTACGAGTTCGAGATACTAACCTAGAAACTCGATAAGTCTTGTTAGAACGAGGACGCAACTCGTTATCGTGGAAAAATTACTCGTGCACCGTCAGAAATCCGCCATATCCATCTATACATGCATATTCTTCTTTTCGTTCCTTCGATCCTTTCCGAGGCTGAACATCTTCACCGCTCAACAATCACTCGTGTGTACAGTACATGGCGCACTGTTCGAAGGTTTCAAGGATTTGCTGACTCAAGTGGGTATTTTGGCGTAAAACGCCAAATTACTTAATATTATAATAGAAATTTCTAATTATTATATATAATAGTTAAATTTCTTCTGGCTTGTTTACGTGATTTTTGTTACGAAGACGCCATAAGGCACTTTTCGCGGTCCGACTTTCGAGCTATATTTATACATATTTGATATTTTATACATGTTTGTCATTTCTTGTGGCCGAGGAGCTGCAAGAGAAAAGAACTCTGTGATCTCGGTCGTTCTGCTTATGGAAAATAAAACACTGCAGGAGATTCTTGGTTAGGACGAGTTTGAACGAAAGGAAAAAATGGATAATTAAACATAATTACGCTATGAGGCGACGCTATAAACTCGATCGTCAAATTTTTCCATGTTTTTTCAACTTTCGGAAGTTTAAAAAAAAAAAAGAAATCTTTCGGAAAAAGGAAAGATACAGAAAATAGAATAACTGTAATTTCAGGAGTTCAGGGTTCATTGGATTGCGCGCACATATTTTTGGGATTATAATCTTTAAGAAAATGCTAGATCTATGGCTTCCTTTTTCAAAGGTTCTCGGTAGAATACCCGTTTAAGCACTCGTTCGATAAATCTATAATAATTGAAACAAGTTCGACATCTTGCAGAGGATTAATGACCTGGAAACGAAGGGAGGAAAGAGGAAGAGGAAAGAGTAAGTCATTAGGAGCAATACTAATCTTTGCTCCTGCTGCTACCCAAACTCTACCAAGAACAACCTGATGCCTCTTTCGTTAAATTCTCAATCGATATCGTTGAGTAACACACGATCATAACCAGACTTTTAAGCATTTGTGAGAAACTTAAAAGCGTACAGAAAAATGTATCGAATGCGCGTGATATAAAAATATATGAAACATTCAGAGTATAGTATTTCTTAGGACGCGTAATAGGCAGAACGAGGTTTCCACTTTACGTTTCAATTGTTTCAATCCTGTCCACGAAAACGGGAATTTTCATAACCAGGCTGTGGATTTGTACGCATTTGTGAGAAACTTAAAAGCGCAGGGAAAAATAATATAACAATAATATATAAAAACATATAAATATTCAGAGTATAGTATTTCAGAGTATATTACGACACGTAATAGGCAGAACGAGGTTCAATTGTTTCAATCCTGTCAACGAAAACAGGAATTTTCATAACCAGACTGTGGATTTTTACGCATTTGTGAGAAATTTAAAAGCGCAGGGAAAAATAATATAACAATAATATATAAAAATATATAAATATCCAGAGTATAGTATTTCAGAGTATATTACGACACGCGATAGGCAAAACGAGGTTTCCACTTTACGTTTCAATTGTTTCAATCCTGTCCACGACACAGGAATTTTCATAACCAGACTGTGGATTTTTACGCATTTGTGAGAAACTTAAAAGCGTAGAGAAAAATGTGTCGAATGCGCGTAATATAAAAATATATAAATATTCAGAGTATAATATTTCAGAGTATATTATGATACATAATAGGCAAAACGAGGTTTCCACTTTACGTTTCAATTGTTTCAATCCTGTGCGTAAAAACACGAATTCGCATGAGTGTCCGCTGGTAACAAGCCGAATTACCTTTAATTTCAGAACCCGCAGTTCTATCTGGTATTTCTGCGCTTTACGCCTTTCTATTCTGTCGCTATCGTGGTTTCCTATCATGTAGAACACGGAGCGATAAATAAAATGAACCTTAGAATTGAGCATTCCAACACAGTCGTACGAATGCAGGGTAAAGTCTACACACGGTCACGGCTGATTTATGGCGTACGCGAGAAATCTCTATAGTTTCGAGCAATCGGATTGTAAAGCTGTCGGCGTTTAATATCTGTCGAACGTAGTTAGGCCGCGATCAAAAATATTTCACCTATCTAGCACGAAGATCTCGAGAAACTGGAAATAAATCTCCTTCGCGAATTCGTATTTTCCTTATCTCTCGATCGTCTCGATCTCTGGCGCCGTCTTAACACCGTTTCCATCCGCAAGAAGAAGCATCGCGGCATTAAACTCTGTCATCACGTACACGAGGAGTTTCGAGCAAGGCTCGCCTTGAAGCGTCTCCTCGGCAGAGCCCTGGGAAGAATCTCGCGGAGCCTCGAGGCTTCGCAGATTCGGCCGACTAGGACAAAGCTGTAACGTCGTAAAACTATTTTCGTTGCACGTACAGCGACACACTTTCCGAACAGGAAACTGGAGCACGGCGGCGTAGGCTTATACGGGTCGGCCCACCATTGTTCCATCGTTTTCAACAACCTATATTTTACGGCAAAGGACACGTAACACGCTCGTTTGGAAGCCTCCGCCATTCCCGTGTAACGAATGGGTTACGCGGGATTAACGATTCGCACAACTTGTAATTTTATTCGGTCGGCTGAGATCGGCTGAAACGAGAGTCTGAATTTCGGCGATCGCCGCGCCGTAGAAAGGGAACTTTTCAAAGAATCGAGAGTAGAACGGAGAGCGAGAGTCGGGCGATGATACAGCGAAAGTCGTTAGTTACAGAGTCGTTTTGTAATTAACAATTCGTAGTTTATTGTTATTTTGCTGTCAACATCTCGACGCTTGGTATTACTGTAATTTGTGATTTTTCCATGTTTCTAGTATTAACGCAACGTAAGTTTATTTAAAGTGTAGGCTTGTAATCTAATTATATACAAGGTGAGTCAGCCAACGTCTGAAACAACTCGTTATCTATTGACCTTATCGAATGATGTTCGATACGTTTTCTCGTATCTTCTATTTTTTCAGGTACTCGAGAGACTTTGAGTTTTGTAATGGTCAGCGCGTATTTCTCGTAACGTCGGTCGCGATCCAGCTGGACATTGTCTGCAAAGGAGTGTTAACCTATTTACAGCGAGAAACCATTAGTTTAGCGGATATTTTAACTGCAATTTGTCGAGTTTAACGCGCAGAAGGCGGAGACAACGTAAATACAAGAATACAAATTGAAGTTGAAACATCCGCTGAACTAATGGTTTCTCGCTACAAATAGGTCAACACTTGCTTGCAGAGGATGTTCAGCTGGATCGACGAGTGTGATAAAAAGAAAATACATACGGTGGCAATTAAAAGACTGAACATCACCTTGGAGCTCAGAAAATACACGGTATTAGAAAATCAATAGATCACCGGACACTTCAAGTGGTAGTTTCTACTGATTCACCCGGTATACATGACCCTAACAGCAGAAACATTTTTACACTATGCTGATTCTATTAACGTTCTACTGAATTGTTCTTACAGTAGTCGAACATTACAATTACACGAACTCGTCACACGCGTCAGGACCAAACCAGAGGAAAAGAAACACTGAGATTCTTTCAGGTCCGATAATGTACGCGAGACACACACGAGAAGTAGCGCAGCATTACAGCCATGCAACCATGTTTAATGTAATAAATCAAAACGTTTAATTTTTATGGTTGAAATAAAAATTGTTGATCGTTGCGTAGTCCGCTTTCTATTTTACAGTATTATCCAGTCAGGTGTTTATGTCCGAACATTCGTCTTACTTCCGACACTTTGACAATGTAATAAACGACGGAGAAGACAGGATGAACGACTGAGAAAATAATTAGCTCTTTATCTTCCGGACTTCCTGTATTTCCAACGTCGGGCGCGAAAGAAAACACCTTTTATCTTTTCTCAGCAGATAAACATTTCTCGGGCTACGCTGTTGGAATATTGTAGAAAATTTCATAACGTCGTTTCCAGACAACTGAAGCTGTATATAGTCGCTGTCAGATCGTTCGACATTTCACGAGCCAATATCTACGTACAGGGTGCGAAAGAAACGAGCGTAGAATCCACCGTGGCGTGATTTCTGATCTTGACCTTGCGTCCTGGCGTCAGATTCCCGGAGAATCTTCGTTCTACGTATCTGCACCGACCCGAGGATGTAGAATCGCGCCACGATTTCTACGCGTACTTTCTTTACGCCCCGTACATGTGCTCCAACGTTGCTACGGCAAGAAGAATGAAAAAAAAAAAGGAAGGAATTTTTACAAACTTCACGATCATGCAATAAAGAATAACGATCGAATAAATCATCGAGAGTATAAGTAGTCACAGAGATGAGAAAAAGATGAAAAAGGGAGAGGGCAATGTCGAAATTTCGTGGAACGACATCGAAAACCGGGATCAGACAGGCTTCGGGCACTTGGCGCGAGGCCTTCGGGCTGCAGGCTTCGAGGGTCGCCGACAGATCCGCAAAGTCCCCGATTACCCTTTATGAATTTTAATTTTCGCCCGGCTAAATCTTCGCGGAGAGCAGTTTGCTCGACCCACTGAGCCGTCTCCCCACGACCGCGTTATATTTTATTTATGTCGCGTTCCACCTTCGTTTCGAGCGCACGCTCCCGTTGCTTTTCTCTCCCTCCTTTCGAATTGGAAAATCCAAGTGGATCGGCTTACACGTGAATTATATCTCCAGATGTGTGCTACGTCATTGCAGACGTGATATATCGTCGCCTTAGGAAACACGGTGACGTTCGCGTCAGAACCTCGTGAATTAACGTAACGTAGTTACAGCGTTCGCTGTTCATTTGAATTTTTATTCTCACGATAGCGACAATACCTGTTTGTAATTAGCGAGGAACAGCAGTATTATTATTATTTATTCATCCACGGGAGAAAAATTCTTTTTCGTGTGTACGATATAAGAACGAAAACGAACACTACAAAGCTGTAAGTTGCAGGAAAATATGGACATAAAATTTAGACGCGTATCAAGCAGAGTTTTTATGAATCAAGGGGCCGGCCAAATGGATCAATCGTCGAATGGACGCGCCTCGGCATGAATAGCGATGCGATTCGTACGACTAAACGATTATACACAGTTCAGTTCTGCGATTGAAATAGCCATATGCCGTGCGACGTTGTTCGGAATGAAAATTGAAATTCCTTAGACTTCTGAAAGCAGCGTTCGGAGAGAACTGTGCCGAATAGTGTGAGAACAAGGTACAACACCCTCGAGTATCTTGCGAGCAAAAATACCAACAGACGTCATCCTTCTATCGCTCGATGACCGAAGACTCCAATTACTAAGAACTATAAGTCACAAGCGTGAGAGACTCCTGTCTGACTCTTGCCTCGCGGCAGACGACGGTCGCAATGTCTAGCAGCGAGTCTAAGGAACTTGTATAGAACACCCTGAATTTTGTGAAGCATGCGATTTCAGTGAAACTAACCAGGCGAGTTGGAGTAAAATGTAACAATGGTGGATAACAAGTGGCACAGACAAGTTGACCGCATTGCAAGCTGATAGTTTGGAAGAATCGCGAGGGTCTCAATTGTCAACATTTACGAGGTTCTCAACGAAAACGTGATTTGTCAATAAATATTGCCAATGACGTATTGACAATATTGTATCGACGATACATATTGACAATGCATATTGATAATTCTGGTCGAGAGTCTTGAAATATTGACGATATATACGGATAGTCTGATGCCTGAGGGTGCAGCCAAAAGATTTGCGAAACAGGTCGATGGTATTGAGATACTGGTTAGCAATTATACTCGATAATAGGTTGTAGTATCGAGTGGCGAGCGATTTTGCGTGAAAAAATACGTCGAAAGTGTATAGAATAAATTTTTCTCGTACGAAGCTTGGTCCCCGAGAAGATCAAATTTGAAAATCTGACGAGTGTAGCTAAAGTTGGCTAATTCCGGACTGAACAGAGGCAAATGGTCGACAGCAGGTTAAACTGCGCGTGAAAATAAGTTAGAACTGTAGACTAAAACTTCTTCGTAAGGTGCCTCGCCTTCGAGAAGAATAAATTTGAAAATGTATCGGGCGCGTGCACGGGACCAGGTCCTAACCAAACGTGTTCAAACTTCATTTTCTTGAAAACGAGACTTGAGATGGAAAAATTTTATTTTACATTTCTGATTTATTTTCACACGTAGAGTAACTTCTTCTTGATTGTTTACTCGTACCTAGTCGCTACTTAGCCATAGTTTAGGTATATACCCGACAAATTTTCAGAGCCCATTTCCTCGGAAACTAAATCTTATATGATAAAATTGTATTCTACATTTTTGACTTATTTTTTCGCATAGAATCACCCCTTATACGGTTATATCACTCGTTACAGGACACGCTGTATTTTGTATTTTGATTTTAGGACACCCTGAAGATTTGCGAAAAAAGTGGATAATATTACGAAATTAATTCGACGGGATTCAAATCTAAAGAGAATTTCTAGGGAGAAGAGTAAGAAGAAGCGTAGTTAATATAGAAGAGATGATTAACACGATAATATTGATAATAAATAATTTTAGATGTTTTTCTCGTATATTACACAACTTTACTTGTGTGTTTTGGATAAATCAACGTACAAGTTTCTTTCAAAATTTCACCATATTTCATTTGTGTTTCTCCTGTATTTGGATCGTATTATTTTCCTTTATAATACTACGAGTATATTCTGTACAATATTTCTTTAATTTAATGCTCTGCTATAACACTACGTACCCTGCTGTTATTTTCAAGAAACATATTTGGATATTTTGTAGAAAAAATATCGTTGTACGAAAGATAACAGTGAACACAGTACTACGATTTTCGGTTTATTATACGAGGAAGATCAGTGCCTGTAATTAATCCAATTAACATTCTGTTAAATTTCATACCTTTGCCAAAGGCAATTTTAAAACAAAAGAGCAAAATTCTCCACATTTTTGCTTGATGCTCCGATAATTACAATTATTTACATAATATCATCCGCTTAAACAGCTATATTATTATTATAGAAACATGTTATGTAAATATGTTACGTACAAAATAATCCCCGCATGATGAATTTCGAAGCATTTTACTCATTAATTTTGTGACAGATGTGCGACACACGATGTTTACAGTTGCATCACGCATGCAGCAGCAGTTTAAACGCGCTGCTTTCGCTTGCTTTCTATTTGCACAGCCTGTTCTCTAACTCGAACAGAGAAGATTATTCGTTAACTTTTATCTTTTTAAGATAATTCTGCGAATCTCTGGATCTTGCGATGATCAAAGAAGCAAGTGAAAAGAAGTTCAGAAGAAGTCGATTGAAAGAGAAACGACGTAAAAGAAATAAACGATACACGAGAGATAAGATATTATTCCGGCAGCATTTCTACTATTTACGTATAGTTGGATAATCCAGAAATTTTTATTTTATTTTAGAAATATACGCATAACTTACGGGAAAACGTCATACTAATTAGAAAGAAGATTCGAACAATTTTTTCAGCGAATGGCGATATCTCCTTAACTCGAGGTTACGTCGTTTCAACGTAGCAATTTCGATAACGATATCACGTTGATTAAGAAGACACGGGTAAACGTTAAGAAGAATGAATTGGGATACTTTTCATCGAGATCGCTAACGAAGCGTGAAACAGTGCAAAAGGTTTACATCGTTCGAAGTATGTGTTAACAAGTGTCGGTAGACAAGTGTCAAATCAGCTAATAACAGTGGGGTTCAAAAAACGGCCAGCCAATTACGTTGTTGGCGACTGGCACGTTTTCCGCGAATTAGCACGATAACACTTGACATCCGGATGAATGGCTCGGGAAAACAGTTGTCACGCGGTCGACGATGACGGCGTAATTTGCGGAAACACGAGGTTACCTCGAAAACGAAGACAATAGCGACATTTAGCCTTCTGTTGAAACAGATGAAACGAAGAAACAGTTAGAAGAAACCCTATTGTCTATCGGAAGAGCGCGCAACAAGGAGATTAGACTTTGTAAATTTATTACACTTTGAAACATAATAAATTATACTGTGCAAATTTTCGCGAAATTTTCTACGAATTTTCTGACGCTCCAAAGTTGAGATTCTCCTGAATCGAAGCAGCGAGATTTTAATAGTTTCCATTGATTTCCATTAATTGCGAATGAGAATTTGTCAAATTAAATAATACAGTAGAGCCTTCTTTATACGAACCAACGATTCATAAATAATAATAATAAATAAAGTACGAATAAAATAAATAAAATAATAATAAATGAATGAAACTGTGTGGATAACTTTCGGATAATAGAACAGTTATTCAACAGCAGATTAGGGTTAATCGATAGTTTCTTTAAATATTTATGGGTCCTGTATTTTTATGGTCGCCAACAAGGTAACTGGAAAATTAAAAGAAACTTGCAACTCTTTTTTGGAAATGTTGCTCGCGTGATGCTAATAACGGAACAATTTTTTCCCTGGCGAAATACCTGGAGTTTAAAAAACCTCCTCAATATAATCTGAATTTTTCATATTATCGTGAATATTTAAAAAAAAAACTATATAAGATAGAGGGAAAAAATAGAATTAAAAGTTTTAGTGTTCTTCGCGATCTATATCGTGGATGTGAAAAATATCCGAAAAAGAATTCCTTTTCAGAATTGGCCTCTGCCGCTCGTAATTTTTATCAGTTTAATTTCTTGCTGCCTTCGAGCAGCTCTTTGCGACTATCTAAATAAGTCGAGAGAACAAAATTTTTGAAGACAGAAAAATCACAGAGTGTGACGTACAACGTTGATGCAATGTAAAGAGCAACAAATTTTTCTGCGACCATAACCAAACATAAGATCGTCTACAACGTATCGTACGATTCTTTTGATATCTTAATCGCTTGAATTTTTAAAAATGTCTCAAATTAATTTTTTTCCAAGGAAAAATAATACTTTGTCCCTGACAAGCCACCGTCTTCTTATTTTTCAATATTATGGAGAAATCGTACGCCACATTGAAGATGATCTGTGCTCCCTCAAAATTGCAGAAATTTTCCTACTTTTTACGTTCCAGTCGCATTTCTCGCCGGATGCAAGCAAACGAGGTTCCGCCGCATATGTAGCAAGATTGTGCTATGTTAATCCGCCACTTGGTAATTTTATGTAACGAACAAAAATATGAACGCAGAGTTCGGATGTCGCTTAGAGTCTCCTTGCAAAAATCTTGATCCCTCGCCGTACGCTTGTAGGCGAAGGAATTTTAATATTTGCCGTATTTTCCTTAGGCTGCAAGGTTGCGTATCCCCTTGAGCATTCGGCGAATCCATGAGCCGCTTTTCCTCGGATCAATGTCAGGTTCACCACTCGACCCCAATGAAGCTCGATCTTGACTTAAACATTCTGTCGATCTCATCGACTTCCGGCCGTCTAACGACGGAACCGTTCCACTTACTCGCGGAGGCCTGCAACTCGGCTGAATCGAGTGCAAGAATCCTCTGTCGTTGAATTACGATCGTCGGAAAGATCCGACACGATATCCACGCTTTATTTACATATCTACACGTTTATCGAATCCCACGAATCTGCGCAAACGTACAGAATACTTCGAGTTGGAATAATTCGGTTTAGACTTTTCGTTGGAAACTATCTAACACGATGTTATCGTAAATAAATGGATGTAGAAACGTCGCGGTATTTCTACGGATGATTTTCAGAAACGGAAGCCTTTTACGACTTTCGCGGCATATCTGTCCTTTTCACTGAAAAAATTAAATTATCTCGACAACTCCATTCCAAGCATTGGACGATTCATCAGTCCTGCTGTCATAACTTTGTCCTCTCGTCCTCGTCTTATCGTTCTCTCGCCCTGTAACTTTCTACCCTTGGATTATTCAATTACCGTGAAAACGTCAGCGATATAAGAAATTCGTTCGACTTTTAGTAGCAAGTTAATTTTGTTTATTCCGAAGAACGAAAGAAACTGAGTGGAATACGACGTTACCGTGTTCCACTAGATTGTATTACGCTCGCTGAATTGAAAAATGTATCGAGTATCAAGAACAGAACACAAACGCAATTAGTCTGGACCATCGGAGATGATTTGGCAACGTTTGCCCATTTCGAAACCTTCTGCATTTCCACGACAAAGAATTTTCCATTCGATACGAACACAGAGAGCGCGCAACGTCTCGCCACAATTCCCTCGCAGTTCCGCATTAATCAAACCCTTGTGTCCTCGATCAGACCCATAAAACGAGACACTGTCACAATGCTGTACGAACGATCGGCCACCATATCGTTCTTCCAGTTAAAGTACTGAATTTCCAGCGTGCACAGTTTCCCAGCCGCTATAATTCCGCAAAGCGCACAAACGTGCGAAAATTCTGTACACACGGATATTCGAAAATCTCGCCAATGGTTCACACGATACATAATGGAAACTCGATGAAAGCGCACTTCGATCGAACATCCTTTTGTGTAGAGAAAGGATTAAAGCTCGCGTTTGTCCAGCGTAAAAGCAACAAAGAGGAAAATTTGAACAAACAAAAAAAAAAAAAAAAAATACAAAGGAAAAAGAGGAAACGAGAGATACGATACGAGTAACGAACGGTGCATGGAACGAGACAAGAAAATGAATCGCGGACTCTGGTTTATGTCACGAGGCAACCTTATGCAAATTTATGTACGACATAATATGCCACTGACCTATATTCCTCACGGTCGCCGCTAACATTTGACCAGGATTTTTCTATTTCCATACAGACCGGTATTTCGCTCTTAACATTGCACGCGAAGCATTCTTGGACTCGTTGGTTTCAAGGTGTTAACACTGGCACTGAGTTAGCCAGTGAAAAAATTGTCGTCGCGTTCAGTGTGCAATTCCATGGTAATAGAATTTATGAATTTTTTTCTTAAATCTTGCGTTCCATTTCTTGGAGTATCAATTTAGCGCGTAGAATCTATGGTGATTATTTCAATGATTGGTCGCGTATATATTCTATAGGTTCTTCTCTAGGTAAAGTATCTAAGGATTCTTCGAGCAATAATTTATATTCTTATTTACGATGGAGGATATCTTACGACCCCATCTTTCTATCAAACGCTGCAGATATTTATGAAATAAAATTCCAACGGTAATAATCTCCCATTTCAAATATCTACGAATTCTTTCGACCATAACTTATATTTTTATCAACGGTCGAACGTGTCTTGCAACCCTACCTCTCTCTCAGAACCATTTATAACGTAAAATATTCTTATTAACGATCGCAAAGATACTTTACGGCCGAGGATGTTTCCATCGAAGTGGGAAATATCTACGAGGTAAAATTCTTACGGTAATAATTTCCCATTTAGAACATCTACAAATTATTTCAGCAATAATCCGTATTTTTATCAACGATCAAGAATGTTGTACGATCCTATCTTCGCATCAAAACCCGAGGCATTTACGAAGTAAAATTCGTACAATAGCAATTTCCCATGGTAAAGTATCCGAAAAAAGTCTTTAAGCAACAATTTATATTCCTATCGACTTTCGAAAAAATATCTTAGGATTCTATATTTCAATAAAATTGAAGAGAAATTTGTAAAATAAAATTCCTACGGTAATAATCTGCCATTTAGAACATTTACAAATTATTTCAGCAATAATTTGTATTTTTATCAACGATCAAGAATGTTATACGATCCTACCTTCGCATCAAGTAAAATTCGTACAATAGCAATTTCCCATGGTAAAGTATCCGAAAAAAGTCTTTAAGCAACAATTTATATTCTTATCGACTTTCGAAAAAATATCTTAGGATTCTATATTTCAATAAAATTGAAGAAATTTGTGCAATAAAATTCCTATGGTAATAATCTGCCATTTAGAACATCTAAAAATTATTTCAGCAATAATCCGTATTTTTATCAACGATCAAGAATGTTATACGATCCTATCTTCGCATCAAGTAAAATTCGTACAATAGCAATTTCCCATGGTAAAGTATCCGAAAAAAGTCTTTAAGCCACAATTTATATTCTTATCGACGATCGAAAAAATATCTTAGGATTCTATATTTCAATAAAATTGAAGAAATTTGTGCAATAAAATTCCTGCGGTAATAATTTCCCATTTAGAACATCTACAAATTATTTCAGCAATAATCCGTATTTTTATCAACGATCAAGAATGTTCTACGATCCTATCTTCGCATCAAAACCCGAGGCATTTACGAAGTAAAATTCGCAAAATAGCAATTTCCCATGGTAAAGTATCCGAAAAAAATCTTTGAGCAATAATTTACATTCTTATCGACGATGGAAAAAATATCTTACGACCCTATCTTCCATCAAAAGCGGAGATATTTGCGAAATAAAACTTCTACAGTAATAATTTCCTACTTGAAACGTCTGCAAATTATTTCAGCAATAATTTCTACTATTATTAACGACCAAACATGCCATACGATCCTATCTCCTCGTCGGAGCCGGCGGCCGTTTATGAAGCAAAATTTTTATAATAGCGATTCCTCATACAAAATATATATATACATGTATATAGTAATACGAGGAGGACATGCGAATGTTCCCATAAAAACCATTCAGCCCGTAAAACCATCAAGAGCACCATTTCCGTCGTATCACCTTTTCCACGCGACACAGTATGTCGTATGGAGGTACAGCATGATCATGGGAGGTTTATTCCTCGTGGACGTTTATTCCCCTATACGCACCTCGGCCATCTTGCTCGATTATTCTTTTATGTGCCGCTGCCAGCGGAAGCATAAACGCTCGTGACAAGCAGATGGAACTTTTTGTTATCATAAGCCCAGTATAAAGAGAAGCAAGCAAGCAAGCGAAATGTCAGTAAAAAAATATTACCGTGTATTTCGCTGCAAAATTAATTAATACCTTCAACCAACGCAACAACAAGCATTTTTTCATTAATCGCGCAGCTTCTGTTCTTTTCTTGTTACATTCGAGATGAAACGCACTATATATCACATTAAACGCAACATATTCGAAGGAATACGACTAAGAGAGGGAAAGAACTTAACGTCGCTAGAATGCATAAACGTTTCAAATTGAAGATACAAAAGGAAATCAGTGTCGCGGAAAGATATTGCAGAGGAACGTGCAATAGTAAATTTGATATTTAATATACGAACGAACGAAATAGAATATTGCAGGAAGGAGAGAGGAATAGCTAAGGGCAGAAAGATGTTCGTTATATCCAATTGCTTTCTTAAATCAGCTCTCGCTTCAGCCGTCTTCTCAAATTAGGTACAAACATTCCGCGGTTGTCTTTCGTTCGCGTATTTATATCGCATCTCGTTCAGAAAGCTCCGATTTATGTTTCCCTTTACCGATTACGTAATATAAAAAAGAGAATATTACTTTTTAATAAAATTCACCAACAGAGTCTTGAGAGTCGAAGCGTTCGCTTGGACGCGGATTTTCAAGGAGTTCGCCGTGAAATTTCCTGAAAGTTTCTCAACCATGAAATTTACAAACGCGCAGCACGAATAGCGCTTAATTTTTCAAACGATCGAGACTCTCGCCGGGCAATCAATCTCAATGAAGCTAATCAATTTTCTTCCTGTGTGACTCATTTGTTATGCAACAACGTAATAATTAATAATAAAGCAGCAAGGCAACAAGACACCGACGAACCACTTAAGCGGCTGACGAATAAAGAATAAAGAATAAATTCGCGTGCAACGGCAGTTTTATCGAACAGACGTCGAATCTAATCGAGAAAAAGGAAAAAATATCGTGGTCGAAGTGCGTCATCGTTGAATATGGCCCGTCCCGTTGCTATTCTCGGCCGAAGTCGACAAAGTCGCTGCCGTCTCTATCGATTACGCCCGTGCACACGTTTGTTTTGCATAAGCATGTGCGCGGAATGCGAGCGGAGGATGCGAAATACCTTATAAACGACATCGATGATCCACTCCCGTTCCGATGGAGACACCCTGTCCGCTCGAATATTCCGGATATGTTCGAAGAGAAATATGGCGGATCGATGGACGAGACACGCGACCCAACGAATCAGAATTATTTTCCACCGCGATGATGGAACTTGGATTAGCATCGAAATGCTGTCGGAATAAATCCTACTTCCGATTTATTTCTCTCCTGTTCTTTTTCCTCTTGTTCACTTTGAAATGGAGAATAGAAGGAAATGGAGGAAAACGGAAGACCGGTTTGCCCCGTTGGAAAAGTTTGGAAATGATAGCCGTTACTTGGAGCGAAGAGTGATCGATCGTGAACCGCCATCGTGATCTCTCGATTTCTTTTTGACATTAAAAGTACGAAAAAGAGAGACTTTTATATTGGACGAGTTGAGAAATGGTAATTTTCAGTTAGACAAAAGAGCGATTATTAACGTCGAAGTGCTATCTCGATCTCTTTTTGCAGTTAAAAGTAAAAAGACGTAAAGATAGTTTCTTTCTTTTTTTGGAAAATTGGAAGATGATCATTTTTAGAAAAACGTTTTATAGAAAGAAAGAAAGAATGAAGGAAAAATGAAAGACAGCTTTACACGGAAAAATGAGAAGGTAGCAATCATTGCTTAAGGAAAAGTGTACATAATTATCAAAATAGCATACGAAGTATTCTATTTCTGAGATCGGCAAGAGAGGGAATGGAAAAAAAGAAAAAGCATACTGATAATTACTACTTGGAGAAACGAGTAACCGACGTTGGACGAAATAAAAGGAAGAGACTGAACGGGACTTCTACTTTCAGCGATTAGATAGACCACCATGTGTTCCGCTTGGCAGAGAAAAAGAAAGAGGAAAACTCGGAGGAAAGTGCGTGAAACGAGGTCAGCGTGTTCAATTTTTCTTCAACGTTGAGAAACGTTTCGCGATTAAATGGCTCGATAACGAAACGCGCCTTCGATGGCTTTTCCGCTTGTCTAGCGCTTATTCGCGGAGGAAACTTTGCTCGACGTGGCCGTAAAAGAAGAGGGCAACTGTCAATTAAATTCATACAGCCTACCGTCTTTCGGCTTCTTTTTACGAAGTTAATTAACCGGCGGATTGAGACCACGCTTCGACCTGCAACCCAAGCGTAACGTTAATCGAGCGCGAGGTGAAGAGCTGACAGAAACTATCAGCCTCTAATCACGATCAATTTATTTAATGATTCGTTCAGACACGATACCGCAATTACTGACGCTCGTTTTGCGTCTCCTTATATATTCGTTATTTACATAACGTTCATCAGCTGTTACAACGATGCATACGCAACGTCGTTTCTGTGAAATTCACACTCATACCGATAGTGACACCGAGCCTGGTCTCGAGGCTGAGACCGACACTGAGACAGCAACTGACACTGATATCGATACTGCAACCGAAATTGTCGCTGAAACTTACATTCGGATTAAAATTGACATTGATACTGAGACTGAACTGGAACCGATACCGATATTGATACTGGAACTACGACTGAAACTTACGTCGAGATTAAAGTTGAGATTGATATGGAGACCGAGACTAAAGCTGACTTTACGCCGTTTCATTCTCGAGGAATACGGCGGATGAACGCTGCTTTCTTTGATCCTCGTCTCATCGGCGTATAAAACAAGGATAAAAGCGGCGTTCATTCGCCATGTCCCTCCGAAACGAAATAGCGCAAATTCAGCTTAACACTAAACCTACCACAGCGGTCAAATGGACCGCTTTGAAATTTCTACACAAATGTTACCATGTTTAAACGTTATCAAATCGCTTCCTAATCTGTGGCTTCTCATAAAATATGCATACGATATATTCTTCGGTATCTATTCCCAGTTTGCTTTCTTTTTTTTTCTAAGAAGAATTTGTAGCTTGTCCTGCCTATCCCGAGCGGTCAATAAGCATACAAACGATGAAGCTGATACGAATTACGACCTAGTGTCGATTACTACCAATCGCATAATCCCTTTGCAGACTAAGAAGACGATACGTCCCAGTGCAACTTTCAGAAATATTGTTCAATTCGGTCAATTGTACCTTTTTCTCTTACCGCTGTAACCTACTTAAGAATATCGCAATGCGATCCTATTAATATATTCTATTTAAAAAACAGGTTCATTGACAAAAAAAAAAAGAAAAAAAATACGTCGCAGGAAGCTTAAATAGAACGATAAGAAAAATTACCGCGGACAGGTCTGAGAAGCTTTCGGTGGATACGAGTTTCAGCTGGTCTGCTCCGCAACGTGCAGCGTTTCGACATCCGGCGGAACAGGCGACGTTACGCGCCAATTGCCGACCTTGGCACGTTTCGCACGCGTAAGACACTTTCGCCGCGTGTGCCCACGCGACTTCTGCCACGAATGCGTGGCAGCTGTTTGTCACGCGACACACGCGGCCTTCCCGTACCCGTCGATGGATGCGATTGTTACCTCGCGAATCGCGGTCGCGTCGATCCCCCGCCACCTGGCATATTGTCCACGGAAAAACGAGGAAAAGCCTCGAGAACCTTTGCACGCGTATTTGCATCCGGCGGAGAATCTGCGGTCAAACGAGAAGTTTCTCTCGTGGAGAAAACGTTCGCAGGATTTACGTATTTCTTGGTGCGGCAGAAAATTTATGGACTCTCCGGACCCTCCAGAATCAAAATCTTCGTGGGGTTCGTGGATTCTATGGTGAAGGTCTCGTGCATGAAATCGCGAGTCTCTGGTGGCACGCAAGATGGCGAAGGGAATTTCTTACAGATTTCGCTGACATCTTCTTTTAACACGATTCTATTATTTTTGCGCGTTCGCTGGAAACATAGGAAATACGGCAGCTTGCCAGACTACGCGCTGGTATTGATGAAAGACTTGTGGAATCGTGGCTCTTTGTAATGAAATATTTCTAGTAAAAAAAAATCCCTTCCACAGAGAAGAGAGATTTATCAGTTTATTCTACGATAGAAACGTTACGACTTTTGAGAATCTTGCGATAAGATCTTTGCGGGGTGTGTGCGTCTCGCAGCAGAAAATTTGTGAATTCACGCGAAAGAGTATACTCGTGGATTGGCTCTGCAACAGAGACGTTGTATGGGTCTTCCCACGGCGGAAACTTTGCGAGATCCCGTGGATCTTACGGCGAAGAACTTGTGGTGTTTATAATTTACGTAGGTAGTGCAAAATTTGCTTAAAACGCTCCTCTAACAATTTCGGCAATTTAAGAAACTTCCCTCGACGAATTCTCCTAATTCATAACTTCTTCATTCAAGGTACAGAGCGCGACAGAAAAATGGTATCATTAACGTTAAAGAAACCGCGTAATAACGGTGCACGAGGATAATTTAGTTATTAAAGAAACACGGAGCCAAGACACAGCAGTTGCGTAACTTCGAAATTTATGTAACGAGCGAACTACCATCGCTCGACTAATCACACCAAACGTTCACCGCTTCGATAACTCTTTCTTCTCTCCCTCCTTTTTCCGCTCTGCTTTCCTTCTTTAAACGACGATAGAGATTTTCGAACCGTGGAATAACAAACACGATGAACGAAACTCCGCAAGTTTGATTCCCAACGATGTCATTCGTTATCAATTCGTTTATTTAAAACCACTGTGGGTGGCAGGCATTAGAAATATATCGCTTCCGCTTTCCAGTCTTCCAGTCGATTCTCGATTAAAAAATCGCGGATAAACAGCGGAAAGCCTAAAATATCGTGGTACGATATCATCGATCGATAAACTATATATCACTAACCGATACAACGTCGCCTTGACAGAAACCATCAGCTGTGGGTTCGATTTTCCTTGCGTACGATGCTATGAAATGATTTTCATACGATAGTGCACGCTGACAAATAATTTTACGTGCTAGTAAATAATTTTCACACCTACAACGATATACTAAAATTCCATTTATTTGAATTTATTAATTGATCATTATTAGGTTGTCCGGAAAGTTTCTTTCGTTTTATACGGAAACAATTGGACGCATAAGATTTTTCGTTCTCTATTATTTTACTGAATCACGTATGATCCATTTTGTTCCGTTTCTATAATTACGATCATACGTAATTCGATGAAATAATACGAAACAAAAACGTCGCGCATCCGTTGTTTCCTCATAAAACGAAAGAAACTTTCCGGACGACCTAATATAAATTAATAATTTATTGAATTTATTAATTCCATTTGTTTGAACTTATCGAAGAGTAGTTTTCTTACAACGGAAGACCATCAATTTCTCTCACTACATACCGACGTTTCATCCACGTTTCACGATGGAAATGCAAAACTAAAATATAGTTATACATGGTGGTTGGTAACTGGCGGTACAAGCGGAAAGGGGGTGATTCTACGCGAAAAAAGAAGTCGAAAATATAGAATAAAAAAAATAAGAATAAAAATATAGAATAAAAAAGTCGGATTGTAAGTTAATAGGTAGGAAAACGCTTCGGTCAAATTGGAAATGTGAGAATGATCTACAGTGAGATTCGTTATAACGAGACGCGATAAAGTGCACGCGCACCGAGCGAAAATTCAAAGTCGATTTTCTCGAAAACGAAGCCTCGAACGAAAAATTTTTATTCCATATTTTCGACTTCTCTTTTCGCGTAGAATCGCTCCCTTTCCGCTTGTACCACCAGTTACCAACCACCCCGTGTATAATTTTCCGTACGAACAAATAGTACAACCGTGCTACGTTGCAAACGTACGTGTTTCGCGCGAGCTGTTATAAGAAATTTCCCCGCGTTGAAAAGTCGGTGCTGCGCGTACGATCTGCAGGTACATGGCGATTCAAATTTCAGCCGAACACTGTTACAAACCTATTTCAATTCCTCTTTCCCGTCTAACACAAGCTGGTAAATGAAACCGACCGACAGAAGTTGGAACGACGTGTGCGAAATACACGAAAGATACCCGCTGTCCTATAGAGGCGATTTTTCTTCGCGTAAGGTCGGCCAGACAGAGGGTAACAAAGTCCGCCAGTTAAACGTTTGTCCGAAAGCGATATCGCTGAAAGGTGGGGCCGAGTGAAATATCGCCCTCGCCCGGTAGTATCTTGACCAGAAGGACAGGACGGAAACCGTAAGGACACGCCCGCGATGTTTCGAAAGTTAATAACAACGAAGAAAAGACGAAAGACCGAGACAACTATCGCACGGAACTCGCTGGATCCTTGAGCCGAATCCTCCAGTCCCGTGTGCGCCATGATAAAGGTCGACCTTCGTCTTCGATCATTCGTCTTCGTCGCTTCGTGACTCTCGAAGTTTCGTGTAAAAATATGAAGGTTCGGGCAGCACCGTGTGCAAGTTGCCGAAAAGGAGCGGGCAAGCGCGTGGCGTGGCGATCCTGGAGAAATGGCAATCGTTGAGATCCGTTTGTTCGTCGTGTAAGGCCCATTTGTGATTCAAGGGCGGTGGGTACGTTTGTGGACGCGTTTAACTTTCCATTCTAACGTTGGCGTTGACTTGTAGGTTCAAGGATCGGGCGGAAACCTTCCTCCGAGACACTCGACGTACTCTTGGTCTTATTTATTTATTTTCCATTGTTATTTCTCGCCTGCGAGTTGGCACGGTGGCTGGAAAGCTACGTTTCTCTTTCGGCTACATCTCTGACCTACTTTTCCAAACGTAAGACAAGATTCGCGCGATCGTCGTTGTAAAAATCCCTGCTACAATTTGCGACGACGACAACCGAGCTTCGCGCGTCTCTCGTGCTTCACATTTCCACTCGAAAGCAACGCTTAAACTTGACCTTAGATCGTACATCTTATACTTGTTATTCTCCTACGCCTTTCGTATTCTCGCACGGCCGGTACCGATATAAAATACGGTACAACTTGCAGAAGAAATAGACGTAACGTGAATTGCGACAAAATGTACGAAAGTCTAACAATATAAAATGTCTAGGAGGTATAAAAACGCAAGAATATGATATAATATGAGACCATACAGCTTACGAAACTATTCCCTATTGCTCTTTGACCTTTTCTCTCTCTTCTCTCCTCGCTTCTCGCCTCTCATTCCCTCTCGTTTCCGCTCGCGATCTAGAATACTCGAGGTACCACGATTAACTGAATTAATCACGAGAAACTAAACTGGTGAAGATATTTGGCAACCGAAGGAGAAAAGATCGTGGTGGCGAAGAAATGTGAAAATTCCAATGAATTTTTGAAAGTTCGATGGACGAGAAGCTTCCAAAAGGAAACGATTAAAGGAAGAAGTTTGGAAACTCGCGGAAGCAGGAAGTTTCCAGAATTCGCACGTACGTGGCTCGTGCGCTTCCTTCGTCGCTTGATTCGCGTCGCAAGATCGTAAAATCCGGGTCGTAAAAACGTAGCCGGATTCAACGATCCCGTTTCCTCGCTGCTTTTTCATTTTTCTTCGTCCAGCGTCAGATAACGCGAAGCATAAAGTACAGCGATAAGAAAGTACGTGTCACGTGCGTACAGGCTAAACAGGTTAACGAACGCATCATCGCTTTTACGAACATCGTTGGATTCATTAGCAGCCATAGTCCTTCTTCTTTCAGTTTATCAACCGCATTTATCGCGACTACGAGTCGTTACGTTTATGGTACAACATGTGTATTTGATACGCGGAGAACCGTCATAAACGTTCGGCCGAATTAGCTTAATCGTATTTTTGCCAGACATTGGGCGAAACTGGGATTTTTGTGTATTCGTTTGTCGCGATTTTTGAATACTAAAACGGTTCTCCGTTCGAGCTGTACCAACTAAATCTTAATCAACTAAAAGTCCTTAAATTAATTAAAAACCGCTTGATAGTTTAATATACACGAAAACCGTGTCTACCTTGTGCATCTCATTAACGTTAAACCTGCAGATAATGTCGCGCATTGATGAATAAATTTTCATTGAAATAGTTATTTAAATGGAGGGTCTTTCGTTATTTGAGAGCTGAAATGAAGAAAAGAAATAAATGCCTCGCTATCTCGACAAGTCTATGTAGGTTACTTAAGATAATGAGATCAATTGTTATACACAAATTTTATTTTTTATTTATTGTTCTAATTTACATTCACGTACTAGTTATCGATCGTCGAACGAACTTATTTTTGCATAAATACATTTCCAGCGGAAATTAGGTTATTGTAAATTAGAATTTCTAATTTCTAACGATGTTCGTTAGCTGCGGCGAACACTCTCCAAATCGAATATAACTTCCGGACAACGTGTCGTTCGAAAAGCGAGTAGTTTTCACAGCAAGTACGAACTGCCATCTGTCTATTGAAAAATAACCGTATTACCTTCTCGCTTTTTTCATTGCGCAACGCGAAACCGTTAAGACAAAAGCAAAAAGCAATTTATTTATATGTTATCATTTTCTCTCCAATTAATTCCAAATAAGAGATGAAACTTCGCTGGCGCATAAGAAGTAATAAATAAATTATTTCCGGTATAGTTTAAACGACCCCCGTTTAAATAAGAAATTTAATTGCTACTCGCGATTAGGATATTATTTCAACTTGTTATTTAGTATTCGATAGGTAAATCAAATTTTGCCTAATGAAACATCGTCTACGGACAACACGAAGAAACGCAAAAATTTCGAGCATCGAAACGACACGGAAAGGAATCTACATATCCGCAACGCGTACAAAGGCCACGTATCTCACCGCGTTGCATAACTCAGCTCATTGCTTAATCGCCCAATAAATCGAGCGAACCATCTTTCTCTCCAATCTCCGCCACCCACAACATCAAACTCAAACAACATTCTTCAAATTCAAGTCTTCCAATTCCGCTCTGCCGGCGTGTAAACACACACAGAGAAGCAGCCGCACGTACGTTATATCGACCAAGAAATTTCAACTCTCTGGTGCACGAGGCAGCAACGAATTGGAAATATCATTGACCGTTTCGCGTGGAATTCCACGCGTGCCATTCCTGGCCCGTGGACGCACAGCTTTTGCGCAACTGATCGCCAGTTAAAGAGACGGCCGCGATAAAGAGCACTTGCCAGTAATTCGAGCGAAACCGACAGAAAGCAACGTACGCTGAAAATCAACTTGAATTCTATCTAAATAAGTAAACTCAGGCCGAAGTCGATCGACGTCGAATTACTTTTTCAAATATGATAATGTAGCACAGCGTACCAAGGTTATTTCAGTCGCCTGAGCTTCGACGTCTAAATAGCAATCTGCAACATTGCACAGGACAGCGTAGCTACGTTGTGCATGAATAATTAATGGAATCGTTGGATAATCAAAACGAGCCGTCGATGAACTTTTAGCCTGTAATTTATTAATCGAGCGTATCTTCGAGACTAATCGATTGCACGTCCACGCGCTGCAACGTCTTTTTACCATCAACTAAAGTCACTCGGAAAGATTCCATTCGTACACGTACATCGTGAGAAACCCGTGTATTCTTTCACGATAAAAGTCTCAAAAATACAAGATAAAACTAAAAAAAAAAAGAAAAGAAAGAAAATAATAAAAATCGTTTATATTATGAAATCTGCTATTGGACGTTACTGTGATTGTTTACGTGTATGTTCGTACAATGTAAGCCAGAAATGATCGCAAAACCGGAAGGTAAGCTACACTGCCGACCAAAAGTTTGGGTACACACACTAATTTGCGAAATGTTCTTAATTTTTGTTGTACTAGTATGACACAAATGCTTTATTTCTCTTTGTTTACATACATAGATATAAAAATGATCAACGTATGTTATAATATGTCGAAATATCTTTTGAAAATATTAATAAACAGATGTTATATATTGCTACACGTCCCGTTCATCAAAGTAACCACCTCTTTTCTTTATTAATATTTTACTAACTGTTCTAATTTTTCTATCGGTATGTTTTTCCAACCGTTTCGTAGAAGCTCCCATAAATCTTGTTTCCACCTTGGTCAATGATATCATAAACAGTATTAGGTATTACAGGAGCTTATAATTTGCAGTTAAAAAAGAGCTGTGTATTTTTATAACGGTAAAATTATACAAAGGATGCGCAAGTATTAAAAAAATGATGAAATATTAAGCCGCACAGTTTGTATTTGCGCGTGGAATACAAATATAGCAGGTGTACCCAAACTTTTGGCCGCTAGTGTATATAAATCTTCAATTGTATTTATCATCGTTCGTCTCCGCGCAGTCTGCAGACGATTTCGCGAGTCAGATTCAAATTTGTGCACGTTTCACCGAATTCCCCCCGTTCATTACAAAAAATGTTCTCGACGAGCTTCGCTTGGAATTTCTTCAGCAAACAACATGCACGTACCAACTTCTGCTGTTCGCGCGAACATAAAATTCCGATCGATCGATCGATCCTCGAGTCAATTGTATTTATAAATAAGCATCCTGCACGGCGAGCAGCTGCATATTCCATTAATCGTCATAATAATTATCTCCGGCTTTTCGATACGAAAGTCATATCCTCCTTTCTCCTCCAATAAATACAGTTCGACCGTGTAGAATTTCCTTATTGCCGCGCGCCACTCGATTACTTCGGAAATCCATAAACGTGCTCGCATGCACGCAGTTTACGGTCGGTATTACGGTTCCCGCGTGCCGAGAAATACACTTTAAACTAGTCTAATGCGTGCAATTAATCTAATCGTGGCCGATCGTTGTTCCCTGGCGCGCGAAACGCGTTTCGTAACGCACTGACAGCAGTCGATCGAAGTCGCCAACGGAACTGTTAATTCCACCATAAACACACGACAGCTACCGCGGATCACGGCAATACACGGGGTTTATCAATTTGCTCGGCGATATTGCATTACGCGCGAATTAGACGTTGCAGAAGCGGTTCGGATCGAGAAACCTTGGTTTCCATTAGGTTGCAGGTAGGTTTGGGTTTGCAGTTGATTCTGCTGCTATACGTGGAAACAGCCGCGTTTTCCTAGAACGCCGAGTTTAAACGGCAACGTCGTTTTAGTATATTGGATTGGATTGGATCGGAGAGGAATAAAAGTTGCGGAGAGAAATTTTCCCACTGAGAAGCTGAAGTATATTTCGCTGTGAATTTCCATGAAATGTAGGCTCGAGTTAGGTTCGACGGTAGATTTAGCTCAGCCTCGCGGTAGATTCGCGCGTTTTCCGTCCGACGGAAGATAAGCAGTTTCGTAGAGTTATATTGGTAAAGTTATATCGGTGTATTACATTATGTAGAGCCACTTGCTATTCTTTGGCCTTCTCTTGGACGTCTGTCTTATTCTAACGGAGGATATTCGTCTAGGAAAGACTATTGGACCGATCGGCGGGCCATAGATGGTCTGGCGAGGCGCAGGTCTGACACAGATGTAGTTTTATCTAAATTGCGTTTCCTATGAAACACAAGTTTAGCATCTCTTAGAAGAAACACACACTGCTACTTATAAGAGCAATAGCGCGTGAATTTTATTTATTTGTTTCAACCGATATAGAATAGACGTTCGCACGTGCTTAAGAAGATGCGAGCAAGAAGAATTTATGACTACGTATACCATCTTTCCTCGACAAATAAACTCATGCAAATGTGTTGTTGCGTAACAATAATTTTCCCAGAAATCGAACGATGTGTTCCTGCACTGTGAAACTGACAAACTCGAACAAGTGGGCTTGTTTCACGAGTTTGATCGCCGGGAGGTTCGCGTATGCGAATAATGAGAAACGAGCGAACGATTCCCGCAGTGAACGAAAATCAGTGAAGGGCGGAGCCCCAGACAGTTTCAAACACTGCGACAAAGAAAAAAAGAAAAAAAAAAAAAGAAGCGGGAGAATTATGAAACGCTTTTTATCCATAAAAAAGCAAGCAGTTTTAAATGCAGCGGAGATTGGTTCGACCTCGAATGAAATTTCTGCGGGAACTCGATAAACGATAGCCACTTACGAGAAATGATTTACGTTACACGTATATTCATAATCGGACACGGAGATTGAGTGTCCCTTCTGAAAGCCAGCTTCGCGCTGCACTCGCAGAAAACCCTGAAGCGACAAAGAAACGCTTTCACGTTCATCGCGTTCTATAATTAAACGTAGCAGCGTGCTGGCGTGTAACGATTCGGCACATTAACGCCATAGTGAAGTCGTCAAGCAAGAGCACTTTCGCAAACAGGAAGGGAACGCAATAGCGCCCGATCAAAGGGACGGGAAGCGATTACTCCGCTGGTGTGTTCGTCATTGACCCAAATCACCAGTCCAGAAAGACGTGGCCGGCCTCTGAATCTTGACATTGAATCGTTGTAATGTAGTTCCGCCCTGTCAAGATTTAGCCGAGCAAACGATAGCGTTGAAAGTGAACGTTCCCGAGGAGGCGGTCTATCTTCGCTCGAACCGCCGCTCCAAAAACATCCATCAAAGTTTCATCACAGCCGTTTCGGCGAAATCGTTCCTCGATCGTTAGCAGCTGGCGTCGAAGGAAAGTAACTGCGGGGATTCGACGTGAAATGACGGGAAGATCGAAGATGGAGAAAGACAGTAATTACGAAGGTCCGATGTAAAAAGACGGTAGAAAGATTCGATGCAAAAACACAGCGTAGGAGATTGTACGTACAAAGTCAGTGACGCAATACTCCGCTAAAAGGCAAGGGAGATCTAATAATACGAGGTGCGATACGAGAAAAAAAAAAGCGAGATTGGACTTGCAGCTCGGGAGGAGAAAGATAAGGAGACGAAGAAGTTTCATCTAACGACGGTGTTGCGAAAATCAGCATCTTCGATTACTGGAGTGTTCTCTCGCTCGGTCGAAGAACGTCGGACCGTAAAAGCGAGCATCGAAGGAACATCAAGTTTCTCGTTAAACTGAAAATGTCCGCGGTGGAGTCTTCTCGAGTTTACGCGTTTTCGACCCGTGCTATGTGAGCCATTTTTGTCGGTAGAAGATGTAACAGCGAAAACGACGGTGGTTCGCATCACAGAAAGTGATCTGCGAAATTTTATTTTGATGCCGCTGTGTGTCAAATTGGTGGTAGGCAATTGGTAATTTTAAAGGCCAGTCCAGTTGATTTTCTGAATTTGTTTAATAAAACGAGTTACAGGTAAAGTCTCGTTTTTCTTTTTCTTTTTTCTTCTTTATCCCATTTCGTATACAGGCTACGGTTTAACACGTTGGGCGTTGGGAGTGGACAGGAGGAAAACGATGAAGAAAGTTCGTGCGAGCGCGCGTCCTGTCTCATCTTGTTTCGAATTTATGGCCATTCTTGTGTCTGAATAATCGACAACCGTTTTCTTTCGAAAAAGGTGCTCGAAATATGTTATCGTATGTATCTAATATTAGTCTGTATTATTCGACGTACGCCTGGAATTTTTGAAAGATTGCCAAATTCTTTGGTGGGTTGACTGCAAGCTTGCGCGCAGCCCGAAGGTAGCCATTTCGAGTGCCTTTTACGAAGGTAAACAGTGGCCGATCGTTGAAGCACAAAAATGGCCATAACCTCGAAAGAAGGTGAGATAAGACACAGGATCGTGTGAATTTTTTTCATTATTTTTCTCCTTATGTCCAGTGGGTTCTATCAAATATTACGATACACCCTGTACATCAGCAAAGCGCGAGTCTTTATGAATTTATGGAAAATTTGAAGATGCAAAAATACGCAGAATGCGGAAAAATGCGTGAAGTAACCCTAAAACGTACGAGATAAGCCCATAACATCTGACAGATAAAAAAACGACAACTTTTCATCCAAGTTCTACTTTTCAGAATATATTCGTAAAAATATGAATTTGCATGAATATCCGCGGCCTGTAAATCACATTACCTTCGTTGCTCTTAAACAGAACGTAACACACGTGATACACCATAAAAGTTGGTCCTGATTTTCCGCAAGATGGTTCTTTAACCAAGCTAACTGATTTGTCCGCAAAGTTATTCAACACGATCATCCGTAACACACCAGAATGACTTACTAGCGAAGAATTAGAGTCATCTGCGATAGTAAAAAGGCGGCAAAGTGAGCACGAAGCATGCGTAGGCGTCAAGGTTCCAACGACGTGCAAACATGTCCAAACGTTTAAGAAGAGACCGGAAGACACGAGCCCTTGATTAATTAAACATCCATAGCGGAAAGGATTCGCGTCTCGAACGAACGCTTAAGACCGCGCATAATTCATAAACGAGTACTTAGGCGAGCTCGCGCGCGGAGGACGCGGCCGTCGTCGCGCAATCTGCATCCTTAAGTGCGCGACAAGTACCTGCCACGTCTACTTGACCCATTTACCCGATGACCTCGTCCCGGGTGCACTTTTCAACAGAGTATCTATCCAATGGCACGACTGACTCCCGTTCCACCGACTCGACGTTTCCTTTCGATTCGAATCCACCCCCTGAACCTCCTGCCCTCGTGCTTTTGCTTCGTCTTCCGAATATTTGTGAATCAAAGATGATTAAAGACGAAGAAGATGATGGAAACGTATTTAATATCGCGACACGAGGAAAAAAGATATTTTAGATGTTTGATGGGCAGACTTTCTCGGAGAGAAAACGCATAGATTCAGTAGTGGAATTTCGAATCATTCTCGAACCTCTGCAGAGTGCTACGGAGCAATCATCGAAACGGGCAAACAAGTTTTGACAAATCCGAGTCTGAAGACTATTAGTTTGCGCAAACTTGACGTCCTTCTAGAAAGTATCCATATATTATTATTATTATGTTCAAATAGTTGAAATGTTTGAAACAAGTTTCACGAATCCATTTACTAGACTCATTTTTTAAAAGGTCAGTAATATATTCCAATTTTTCGAAGAAGACCACGTCGATCCGAACCATCCTCAGGAACCGTTGACGTAACCAATTTTTTTCAAGAAAATTACTACGTTCAAATAGTTGAAATGTCCAAACAAGATTCACGAACCGATTTACTGGACTCATTTTTTAAAAGGTCCGTAATATATTCCAATTTTTCGAAGAAGACCACGTCGGTCCGAACCATCCTCAGGAACCGTTGACGTAACCAATTTTTTTCAAGAAAATTACTACGTTCAAATAGTTGAAATGTTCAAACAAGATTCACGAACCGATTTACTAGACTCATTTTTTTAAAAGGTCCGTAATATATTCCAATTTTTCGAAGAAAATCGCGTCGACCCGAACCATTTTCAGCAACCTTTGACGTAACCAATTTTTGTTCAGGAGAAGAACCCCAACAACCCAACACTATATCGGAATTATTTTCAGAAAACCATAGCGGCTTGCAGCGTCGTCGAAAACTAAGTCTGGCGCGTGGAAATTTTATGGAGAAAACCGCGTCAAGCGGAAATATCGTGAGAAGTCTCTATGTCCCTTGAAGTATCGAAATTTCTTCAAGGGAAAGATAACCCAAAAGCATCCATTCTGCGATATACGCGTAACTTTCCGAGAAAACCATACCAAGCCGAAGCGTCGTCAAAAGCCTCTGTAACGTGGCGAAATTTGATGGAGAAAACCGCATCAACCGGAAATATCCTCGAAAGCCTTGGAAGCCCGTCGAAGGAGAGCGTATCGACCCCTAGACGATCAAACTTACTGCAACACATGGCAAGATCGGCGGAGAATCTCGAAGGCAGCTGAAACCACACGTTTCTTCTTCCGCAAACGAAAACCCATCAAGGCTGGAGGAATCAGCCAACGCGCAGACAACTTGCCCGGGTGTTTTTCGGTGAGAAAATCGAGACGATCGATCCCTCGCCTGGAACGTAGCCTGGAGGAGTCTCCACGAGCGGAGCACGCCTCCGATAATTTAATCAAGAAAGTTGGTTGTGCTCGCGTGGCAGCCCAAGGCGTCCGAGCTTCAATTTCATCCCAGAAAACCTTCCTTCGTCGAATCTTTCCATCCCCTGCTTTCACCGACGAGTTTCCTCTCCGGATCGGCTGAAGTAGCAGCGGTAAAGTTGCTCGGTCGCGAATCACCAACTTTTCTTCCGGCCTCGAAACGTTCGTAAAGGGATACGATCACGAGAATCTGGCGCAGGAAATTCGCCACGGAGACTTCGTTTAACTCGATTCGAGTGTGACCATTGTCGAGACGAAATGAAAGCTTGGCACAGACTTTTGAACGATACTTCGGACGTGTGTTTAGGTTCGGTGGGACGAGGCTGGTTCTACCCGACGAACTTCTATGGCTGTGGCAGGGTCCACGAGAGAAAAGCGTAACAAGTTCGTTTTTCTGGTAATTTAGCAATTTTGTTAGGTCGCCAAATACGAGTTGCCTGAAAGCCGACGGCTGACCTACGAAATTTTCTGAGCGATCCAATAGATATAGTCGTTTCTCGAGTACACTATCTCGTCCGCGAGTCGAGGCACTCGCCTATTTTCGGCAGAACGAGCAGATACGATTTTTTCGACTGATCTTCTCGTTCATTTCTAAGCTGCCGGATACTCGGTCGACTTGAAATATACACGAGCGTGTGCTATACGACACAGACAATTTATGTTGGGAAATAAAGTTGGCATTCTCGGCAAACGTGCAAGTGCTCGGTACCGTTTGCTGCTCGTCCATCGCGAAAGAAAGTCGCTGCGTTTACGATGTCCAATAGCGACGCACGTAGCTAATCATTCCGCCTAAAGCAGGTACAATGACTCGTGGACGGCGTTGTATTTAACGCACAACCAAACGAAGCGACAGTTTGGCGATCGAATCGATGAAAAATGAATTTTCCAATTTCTTCGACATATTTTCTCCATTTATGCTTCTGTGGCTCCTACGTGCTAGGTTGTCGGAACAGTGTCTTTCCTTTACAGACACGTCCTTTACAACAATGCATCTTTATACAAACATGAGAGCTAATCTGTCGAACGTTGTGATCTTTATCTTGGTAGAAGAAAATCGACAATACGTAATTCGATCAAATAATACAAAAGGAAAGAAACTTTTCAGACGACCTAATACCTTCGCAGATCTCTTCGAAACTCTGCCGATAGAATCACGATAATCGTATCTCGCCACGGAGTGTTCGTGACATTTGAAAAGGTTCCATACAACGCGTACAATATATTCACAGAATGTTTGCACGAGCGTTGCAACAGTTTCGTTAGCTACCGTCCGCTTATCCGCGTCTAATGGCTTGAGATTTTGTGGCACAACGAAAACCGGTTAATTTTCCGTCGACGAAGCGTGACGGTATTGATCTCGACAGGATTCGACGTCCACGCCACACCGAAGGTTTCTCTGTATCGATACATCGACTCTGCGCAGGATATGAAGCGGCGAGCACACCTACACACGCCGTGTGCTTGTAGTTTCTCGATTTGTGTCACAGAGAGAGGCGTGCACGCGCAACGTATCGACGTCATTTCGCCAGAAGGTGACGGCCACCGTTTCCGTTTCGTCTTCTCTCGTACACCCGAGAGAACGAACGACCGCCAGAGCCGTGCGATGGATACGAAATGACGCGTGTCGAGTGTCCGAATCGAAACGGACGGTCCGGATGTGGTCGAGGAAAGAGGCACGGCTCGACGCGTCGTTTAGGACGCGAATTCGACGTGCGTTCACCCTGCATCCGCAACCTTGTCACCGACGTCGCCTGCGTACTGGGTCCTTTACGACCCACGCAGCTCTTTCCTAGGTTTCCGTGTCCCAAAACAAGAAATTGATGAAAAAATTCTCGAATACTTTACCTAGTTCGTAGAATATTATCATCCAATAGTCTTTTTATTGTTAACGCGTTGCCTTAATTTTCCCAAGCGAAGCAAAATTCAAACGGAAGACCACGCGGGGAGAATGAAGAATTGCTTAAAATCTCTGGTCGAAAACGATCCGGTATGCAAATGGAGGGTTAAGTAGCGAAAGGTAGCACGTTTCTTTCTTTTTTTTTTTTTTCTTTTTTTTCTATAAAAAGCAGCACACGTCAATCTATGGCGAGAAGAGGCACGTTTTAACGTTTCTGCCGATAACAAGCACGTTTCGTACAATATAGGTACGGCGATAGCAAGCGTTATTCACATTTCGCCACGAGCAGTAGCTTATCTCAAACGCTGCAGCGAGAAGCGGCACGTTTGTTTGCCGAACAGTAGGATGTTTCAATTTCCAAATGGTTGACGTTGATCTTCCTTAACTACCAGTTGTCTCCATTATTATTGCACGTTCATCGCGAACGAAAATGACTATGTAGTTACAATGTCTAACAGTGAATACGATGATTGTAGGTACATCGGTAGTGGATCGATAAGACTCTAAAATATTTGCGCTCGCACGAATTTAAGCTAAATAAATTTAACTGAACGAACGGAACAATTACGGATTGCGAGTGATGGAATAATCGTAATGTGCCTCGTTCGGCGGATAAATACTTTTGTCAAAGTTATATGAAAAACGTGTATAGTTATATTAGATCGTCAGGAAAGTTTCTTTCGTTTTATAAGGAAACAACGGATGCACGACGTTTTTTGCTTCGTATTATTTTATCGAATTACGTATGATCGTAATAATAGAAACGGAACAAAACGAATCGTACGTGATTCAGTAAAATAATAGAAAACGAAAAATGTCGCGCGTCTATTGTTTTCGTCTAAAACGAAAGAAACTTTCCGGACAACCTAATATATGTAAAGTTGCTTTTCTTATTGTAACGAAAGAAACGTGATTATTTTTTTTCCAATAGCAAATTTCTATCAGGTTTATTCAATTTTCTGTCAGGTTTAAGAATTCCATGCTACTTTGCCTTCTTCCGAAAAGCGTTAAAAAGCCGAAGAAGCTGCTAATTCAAAAAATTATGGTAGAGGACACACAGATACGTATTACGAAATTTTTGTCCAAATTTTTCCTGTCCAAATTCCGTCTGGCGATTCGTCTGGGTGAAATTGACCCGTGAAGATCCAGCTAGTTTCCGGTTTCCCGTGATACATCGCGAAAAGAAAGTTCTCAGACGGAAGTTGCTTCTTTCGATTAACCATCACTTGGTAAAAACTTGATCAACGTTACAGCGAGTTCAATTTTTGAGAATCCAGCTATTTTACAATTTTCCCATTTTGCGTTATATCAACGTTATAGCGAGTTGTAACGCAAAATTGGAAAATAGCCGAATTCTCAGTGGCCAATTCCAGTCCCTTGGAGTGGAAATTCGGACAGCAGAAGAAGATTGCGCAATACATAAAGTTTCATAATTATTTTTACAATTTGCATGTCTCTTCCTTCGTAAGTATCGCTGGTTACTATTCGCGTTACTGCGTCGTGTGTTTTCCACTGTTTGTATTCATAAACATCGTCAATGTCACTGTTTGTTATTGTTTCTTATTCGGACTCTGACTTCGCAGTTCTTGTCATCCTGTTTATACACGGCGACATTCGGTTCGAGAGTACGCCGACGTAGTAGCTGAAAGAGGAAATTACTTTTCGCGCAGCAGCATCAAATAACGAGACAAACTACGAGCGAAACGCTGATAATCGTGACGATTCCACGGACAGCCACGTCTCTGATATACGTCGCAGACACGACGAAAGAAAAGCTATCGCGAGAAAAAGAAGTCGAGTCAGAGATTCGTGGATCGACGCGAAGGCAAAAAGGATTTTTTCCACGCGCAGTTTCGATTCAATCGCACACGCACGTTGTTTCGTCGTTTCAAGGTCCAGATTTCTTAGATTTTTAGAAGCTGGCCACGCGGAGAACGTCGATGATTGTGCACGCTCGTATCGAACTCCATTGCAGAAACAAATCGATACGCGAGACGAGTGTTGCGGATCGACGAGAGAATGCAAAATCCGTAATTCGTAAATCGCTAAAGAAAAATCGCAGATAGACGTATATAGCTGCAGGGACTCGTGGACAAAATTCAACCGGTCTCTCGTTAAAATTGCCTCAGTTCGCGAGATATGTGTGCGACCAGACGCGAACTCAACGCGAATAAATAACAATTTAAGTGGAAACAGTTTCGAAATCAAAATTTCGGGACGATATGTTTCAAGATACAAGATATTAAGGAACATACGTTACAAAAC
Organism: Bombus confusus; assembly: GCA_014737475.1. Lineage (NCBI taxonomy): Eukaryota > Metazoa > Arthropoda > Insecta > Hymenoptera > Apidae > Bombus > Bombus confusus. The sequence continues at coordinate 3,314,338 of JACXIV010000045.1, forward strand.
GCACGCGACACTGAAATTCGATGATCGTCAAAAAGAAAAAAGAAGGAAAAATCTGGCAGCGATGATCGATAAGATCTTCGACCGAGAGAAGACGTTCGATTTTATAACGACATTGTTCGTTAAACAGATTTCTCTTTTACTTGTCCTTCTATTCTCGCAGTAGAATCCTAGGTAATCCATAATTTTGCAATCCATTAATTCAAGGTCAAAGGGAAACCGTGTCAATTTTCACGGCAGAGTACCGAGTTGTGTCAGCTGCCGTCGCGAAGAAGCACAACGCGTTATTCTTCCTCACCACTAATGAAAATATACTACTTTCCGGAGTGAAAATCGAAACATAATGTTTTTCGTGGCGAGGAGACACAGACAGACAGAGACAAAGAGCGTGTTAGTCTCCGTGAGACAAACGAAATGTGCTACATTTCCTAATGCACGTCGAATTATCCAATGGCCTAGATTCCAGGCTTCGATCACCTAGGTGTGTTGTGGCACCACGGCTCTCGTCCATGGAAACGGACGATTATATCGCGGTAGCTCTGGCAAAAGCGCGAAATAACCACTGCGAGGGATGGTCTGGTATTTGGGGTGATATCGATGTTCTGATACTGTGTGATCGAAGAGCTCGATTGGGGATGGGTGAAGGTCAAATGGCGAGAAGTTGAACGTTGCCGCGTTTAAATGGTCAGCAATTGAATTTCAGACATTTGGTTCGAAATCTCGCAAGATTTTTGCTATTTCGCGTGAAATTGATCTTCCGATATGTCGCGACATTGCGGAATTCTTCGACCGGGGGAGGGGGAGGGGTTGAATCGTGGAAAATTTTGAAATTCAACGCATCCGGAAGGCTGAGGTGACCATTTTCGAAGTTTAACGCGCTCAGAGGGTTGCAGTGAACAAATCTGGAGGTCCAGGGGTTCAGAGGTGAATTTCAGCGCGGTTAGCTCGCAATTTGGAAAGATTTCTCGTACTCGAAGTGAAGTCGATATTCTGATTGTTGCGAAGAGCCGGATTGGGCATGAGCGAACGGGCGAAACGCCGAGCAGCTGAACCTCGACGCGTTTAAATGTTTGCAGGGTAGATTTTAGCGCGTTTGGTTCGCAATTTGGGAAGATTTCTGGAACGAAATCGATATTCCGATGCTCTCGAGTCGATGAGCTCAATTGGGGAAAGTGTGAGAGTGAAAATCGTGAAAAGTCGTACCTCGATGCGTTTAAATGTTTGCAGGGCAGATTTTAGCGCATCTAGTTCGCAATTTGGGAAGATTTCTGGAACGAAATCGATATTCCGATGCTCTCGAGTCGATGAGCTCAATTGGGGAAGAATGTGAGAGTGAAAATCGTAAAAAATTGTAAAAAATCGTAAAAAGTCGTACCTCGACGCGTTTAAATGTTTGCAGGGTAGATTTTAGCGCGTTTAGTTCGCAATTTGGGAAGATTTCTGGAACGAAATCGATATTCCGATGCTCTCGAGTCGAATGAGCTCAATTGGGGCAGAGTGCGAGAGTGAAAATCGTAAAAAATCGTAAAAAGTCGTAAAAAGTCGTACCTCGACGCGTGTAAATATACTTCAAAGTTAGATATCACATTTAATTCGCAACTTGAATGAATTACAAGTGTGATAAACGTCTAGGGATATTCTGACGCCAGCTCAAAGACTGTGATCGATTGATCTTTCTCGAGCTCTCTGAGAAAGAAGAGAAGCTTGAATAAGTTGGTGTACGATTTTTCATTCGAGCTTCGTTCGAGAAGCCGCGAAGAGCCGAGATAAAATGGGGAAATTCGATACGCGAAGAATATTCATATGGAACGTGGAAGAAGGTGATCTAAAAATATTCCCTGGCCGAAAGGATGCGAATCGATCACGAGTAGGTATACTTAGTCTTTGTTCGCGGGAACCGTTTCAAACGAAGAAACAGGACCTGGATTCGTGGTGTACGGATGATCAAGGCCACGCACAGTATCGAACATCGAACATCGAAGAGCAAGAGAGACAGCGAGATTACCGTTTCTATGTCGCTACTGTGGCCTGCACGAAAACAAAGGAACCATCCTTTCTATTGTACAGCGGGACGACGGTTGTGCATGCATGCATCATACACCGTATTCGTGCCTGTTCATCAGATACCGCCAGACACAATTTCTATATGTCAGCGTACAGATCACGCTGCCGCGTTTCAGAAGATCGTTACGTAGCTAGAAATCGTTGCACAATAAAAATTCCCGTGCCTCGTCTGCTGCGCGTGTGCCGCAGTTTTGAACCTTTGTAAATTTCAGGAACGTGTTTTGTCCGCTCGTTGCTGCTTTTTATCGTCGTCGTTGAATCGCACACAGGTATGTGTTGCACGCTGGAAATCCACGCGCTTCGTCCACTTCAATTTCAACATTTCCTGCACGCTTTGGAAGCTTCGGGTGCGTTACGCGAACTTCTACGTATCTTCTGCAAAATGAAAATCCTACTTTGTCATACGTTTAGCCGCCATGCTTCGCCGTTTCCATCCATGTACTTCCACTGCGTCCAGACATCCTGTGCACGATCCTGGCTGCCCGATACGCCGTCGCTCGTACGCTTCGAAACGCAAACTTCCTATTATACAACTTTCGTCGATCAAGACACCGCGACAATCGCCATGAACTCCTTCCTACATCCACTCCCACGAACGTCCAGGCGACAGACGAACGCCTCGACATCCCACGCGAATTGTCGCAACTTCGACTGGATCTTTGGAAACGCGAAACTGCCGCTCAGAAGAATACGCTGCTATCCGCAAGCGTCAGTTTAAACGTTCGCCTGCATATATGCTTTCGCTGTCAATGAAAGTTCCTGGGACTCTTATACTTTATGAAATATACAGGGTGGTTGGTAAACTGGTGGTACATGCGGAAAGGGGGTGATTCTACGCGAAAAAAGAAGCCGAAAATATAGAATAAAAAATTTGTCGTTCGATGCTTCGTTTTCGAGAAAATCGACTTTGAATTTTCGCTCGGTACGCGTGCACTTTATCGCGTCTCGTTAGAACGAATCTCACTGCAGATCATTGTCTCTATTGACGTTATGTTGATAAATACTTCGAATGTGACCGAAGTGTTTTCCTACCTATTAACTTGCTATCCGAATTTTTTATTCTGTATTTTTTTTTATTCTACATTTTCGACTTCATTTTCGCGTAGAATCACCCGCTTTCCGCGTGTACCAGCAGTTACCAACCACCCTGTATATGTATAGAGTATAGAAACGCCAGCCATAAGACCGAATCGCGCCGAGCGTCCAAATATTTATGGCCGTGCGCAGCGTAATATGCAAATCGGGGACGTTAAAAAATGAAAGGGAGGAGCAAAAGAAAAGGCAGGCGACAGAAGTCGAGCAAAACAGATGATTTACGGTCGTGGAAACGAAACTGGCCCGATTCTGGCGGCGATTTACAGCCCAGAAGAGTCAGGGTCGTACGAAGAAACGAGTTTCGAGGCGGCCGGGTCAATAACTGCTATATAGGTGACGGCTGTTTAATAACTTTCTCTTTCACTTTATGGAAAAGAGCGTAAAAAGTGGTGGCAATGAATGAACATCCGATGTTACGTCGATGGGCAATCGCCTTGGCTGATTATTCGGAATCGCGATTGATCATAATGACGGCTTCGGCCAAATTTGGCCCGATCCGATCCTACGCCGATCAGTCGAGTTAGCCGAGCGGCTAGTACAACTGTTTGAAGTTTCCAGCAGCTTGTAAACCTACTTTTGATGGGTCACTGGTGTTCATCGCTGGTTCAAAACGTCGTTCGTCGCACCTTAATTAAGGGAGGAAGCATCGCCACGACTATGATGGATGTTGCGCGAGCGTTGCTTGTAAAAGATTTTCGCACGATTCACAGAATTAACGTAACGTTTAAGCGCGATCGGCTTCGGTCGTTAACATAGTTTCTTTTTGTATGCAAGCAACGAGAGTGTTGAACCTTCGCGTTAAATTATATTATATCGACGTGTGCGTATGGTGTTTCAGGTGACAAAAGTGAGAGAAACGCTACGACTGTTTGGAAATTACTATGTATTTTGTAATTACAATGTATTTTTTATCTTCTCGGGTACATTGGGTGGAATTAAAAATAACGTAAGGAGATAAGTGTACATATATGAAATTACCAGATGCTTTTTTTCGATTATGCTCGCGTAAGATCCACGATTGGTATTGAATCGAATGGAACTTTGTGAGAAAAGTTGAGAAACAACCTTTGCTGGAATTATCTTGCTATTTTTAACGAAAAGTAGATAGAGAATAGTCTAGGAAGACGTTGGATAACTCTTGGATTTGATGACTGCGTGTCATCTGCGTGGCATTGATTCAATTAATCGAACGCAGTATTATATTTTATAATCTTCCTGCATCAACTCGCTTTTATTTGTAAAAGATCGACATCCCAATTGATACTGAACGTGATTCCACAAATGTTCAATTGGGTTCGATGCTTCAGACTGACTCGATCATTTGATTTTATTAACATTTTGCTGCGGAATAATATTTCTTAGTTAATTTAGATTTAGAAGATTTCGTTTCGGGTTATTATCGTATCGAAACGGTCACTCTGTCCACATTTTCACGTTTACAAGTGGCAACATGCGAATTTGTGAAATACCGCGATATACGAAACTGTCTATAATTTATTTTATTTGTACTAGCGGATCAGAATCATTACGTGAAAAAAGCAACCTCGCACAATCACGTTAACACTACCAAATTTCACTGCTCGTTTTAGATATTTAACGTTTAAACTTATTGTATGTTGTGTATGGACTCTTATCTCTTTATGGTGTTTTAAATTTCAATGTATCTCAAAAGAGAAAAAAAATACAGTAATTTTTAAGCGATCGTTATGTTTCCCAATTTTTGTCAATAACCGTAACTTTAGTTTGTTGAATATAATAATATCGTATTAGAATAAACCAATTTATCGGAATGAAAAATCAAAATAAAATACCAAATTCTGAATCCTCGTTTTCCTTCTAAATTCTAAATTGATAAGTAACAATAGAAAATTGTACAGTAAAAGCAGTTTTTAAAATAATATTTAAAACAGTATCTTTACCATCTCTACAATGAAATCTTTATCTAATTATTCTAAAGCTATTATCATGTTGCTTAACATTTATCAGTGAACGTAACTTCAGTTTGTTAAATATAAAAACATCGTATTAGAATAAACCAATTTATCGGAATGAAAAATCAAAATTCTAAATCCTCGATTTAGTTCTAAATTCTAAATTGACGAGCAAATATAGAAAATTGTACAGTAAAAGCAATTTTTAAAATAATATTTAAAACAGTATCTTTACCATCTCTACAATGAAATCTTTACCTAATTGTTCTAAAGCTATTATCATGTTGCTTGACATTTATCAGTGAACGTAACTTCAGTTTGTTGAATATAAAAACACCGTATTAGAATAAACCAATTTATCGGAATGAAAAATCAAAATTCTAAATCCTCGATTTAGTTCTAAATTCTAAATTGACGAGCAAATATAGAAAATTGTACAGTAAAAACAATTTTTAAAATAATGTTTAAACAGTATCTCTAGCATTCTGCAACGAAAACTTGCCCTAATTACTGCAAAGTGGATATTGGCGCAGTTTACGTTCAGTTTAGGCGCCTTGCATAAATTAATTTGAATTCCTTCGGCCACAAACTGGAAAATATAAATATAAAAAGGCGAATCGTGGCAATTATGCGTAAACGGCGAGTAATTTCATTGGCGATCGAACAGAAGCGTCTCGTTTCGTAATAAGCCAGGCAATCTTCCCTCGATAACGATAAATTCCTCGTCTATAAGCGTCCGCCGGTCTACCGATCGCGTCATAATCTAATAGATCGATTTAGAAGCGTCTGACGCATTGTGGCCGCCGCTGCTAATGGCAAATCGATGAACCGTCGACTAATTAGCGTACCGACGCTAGCAAACCAGCCAGTGTTTGTTACTATTGGCGAAAGAATCTCCGCTACTAGTTTGTGAACGGCTGCTAATTCACGAAGCAAACTTTCCGGCTGTTGCTAAAGAATTTCCTTGCCTCTTTTCCTTTCGCGAAATAGCCAATACTCGCGCGATATTTTCTAACGAACTGCGTATTAACTTCGTGATAAACTTCCACGATGGTATTTGCATTACGTACACTTGAACGTACGCTTGTTATTTCTCGTCGCGTTTTCTATTTTCGGTAAAGGAATTTCGTAGCTTTCGCGGATTAAAAAGGAAAAGCGGAAAGCAGAGGGAGAGAAATGAAAATTCTCCTGGTAAACTTGGACAGATTATTAACAACTCGGTGGTTAAGAAGACCTTAAGGACTCGTGGTACGCGTCGAGGAGAATTAAAAAAAGGCTCGTAATCGATAGAGCAATTATTTTTAGAGAGAAATAAACCTTTGTTTGTTCGCGATTAATCACGTGTTTAAGTAACGCGCTGGATGCAAATAACGACGACACAGCATTATTATTATCATCGACGAAGCATCGTAACGAGCTACAAATCGTTATTTTCCTCCTTTACATCGTTATTTTCCTCTTTTACATCGTTATTTCCCTCCTTTCTTGATCGCGTCTTCTTTCATCCGAATATACCAACTCGCGTGCGTGGATCGTTACATCGACTTACGCAGCTGTATTTCCAACCATTCTTTATTCTTATAATTCAACTGTATTGTTACTTTATCACGACCAAATGAAACTCGTCGAGCATCAAAGAGAAGCGCCAAACATTCGCGAGAAGATTAGAACAATAACGTACTCTGCCATCGACTTTACACTCTGTTTCTCTATCCTCTGTCGTGTAATTGTCTGGCAAAATTATGCGTTTAAGGGCCGAACGCATTTTTATTCATCTCGCCGAGAAGCAGAAATTCTCGAAGCCTACTTTAACCCTTTCTCGGCCATCGCATAGAATGAGAGCGATTCCCGGTTCTACTCGTTCGTCGGCTTCTCAAGAAGCCTCTCGCCGCCGCGATGACCGCAGAATCGTTCGAGAAGCAGCCACACTAACAACGACTGCCATCTACTGATTACGCTGCGTACTGAGGAACACTGGCTCGAGGATAACGCTTGAATTATTGCCGCGAATAATTAAAACGAGCGATATCGGATTCTGCATTGGTGGTTCATACGTCGCCTTTCATCCCATTACTTGGCTGTACCCGATGGCCGTGTGTCATTGCAACGTCATACCAGCAAGATTATTAATTAAAGTTCACAAGGTTGTATGATTTCCGCAAATACAAATGTACAGGGTGTCGGACGATACGTACAGCTTGCAGCGTCAAATACCATTTGACGTTATTTATTTGACGCTCGTGCGACGTAAGTAAACTTCGAACGGCGCGTTTGTACAGCAACTTTCTTTTCGTCGTTCTCATCTCATGGAATCAACTCTATAAATATCCAAGTGATGGAAGATAAAGGAACGCGCGTGCGGAAAAACGTAACTTCCAAACACCGTCGTAATACGTATGAAAAAAAAAAAAAAAACAAACAAACTGTTGCGATATAAAGTAGATTTACGACGCAATCTTGAAAACGCAGCACGCGTATCTAAATTAGTTTCTCTTACGATATACCCGGTTAACGAGTACGGTGGGACTTCGGTTATCGAGCGATTTTCGTCTCGAACAAATCGGTTCTACGCGTGTTTTATGAAAAGAAGAAAAAAAAAAAGAAAGAACGCATCGATTTCCGAACAGAATCTGTATTTTCGAACGGGCAATCGTGTGCTCCACTCTGGCGGCCGAGTATCAGTTACGTCGCAGTTTCTGTTCAGTGCACGCTTCTGCTCGAATTTCCAGTGCCTCTCCTGAATTTTCTTCGTCGTTCTGTGTTTTTTTTTTTTTTTTTTATGAGTTACTCTTAATTAAATAAATGGCTATTTGGCCGACGAAGGATAGCGGCGGCAGCAAATCGAAAAGAAAAGTCGCGAGAGCTACGACGAAAGCGAAAATAAAATGTATAGATTAAAAAGGTATTTGTAAACGGTTTTTGCGTAAAGACGTGCCGAGAAGGACATAATTTCCTCGATCGGGTATCATTATGTAATTGAACGTGATAATATTATACAGGGAAATGTATATAGATCGAGCACACGCGGTAATCACGTATAATAGGGTATTACTCAATTGTTGAACTCATATTACTAAAAATAAAGAGCTAGCGGGCTCATTGCATTAACCTTGCGAAGCCATCCGGCCTAACGTCACTTCTCTTGTCTTGAATGAACTTTTTTGGATGAAAAAATGTCCGATGAACGCGAGCAACTTTCTAACGATTACAAGGCAAAAGTAGAAGAATATTGGAAATATTCTGAAATTGCGAGTCCGATATTCATCTGATATTGATATTCGAATAGAATTACAGAAATACAGAGTCTTTGAAAGCGTAAAAATTCTGGAAATTTTTTAACTAGACTAATACGAGCCAGCCAGGTTTTTATCTTCATTTCTGTATTTTGAGTTACGTTTGCCACTTAATAATACCTGATTGAGATTGAAAATGATATTCTTCCTTTGAAAATTTAATAAGCGGCGCATTTTTAAACAAAAATCGTTGAAGAAATTTCCTTTTACCTATATATTTTATTTTCTACTTTTCAATCTTTAACTGTCATCCCACCATATGCAAAAATGTTTCCCATCGCACGATAAAAATATTTTTGTCAAATTTCACTTCAGCTAACCAGGCAATTATTTCCAGTAAGAAAACTATCAATTTCTCGAAATTCTATTGCATTGAGAACGAGCATGCGTTTCAAACATCGGCCTCTCAGCTGGTCGGGAAAAGGGTGAAATTTCGCTTACAAAATTCCAGCCAGACGAACAAACGGAATAATGAGTTAAACAAGCACTACTAATAAAATGACGTTTGTATTTCGTATCCAAAACGGTTAATGTGTGATACCGTTAACACTAAACCTACCATAGCGGTCAAATTGACCGCTTTCAAGTTTCTATACAAATTTTACCAAATTTGAACGTTATCAGATCGCTTCCTAATCTATGACTTTTCATGAAATATGCATGCAATATATTCTTCGGTATTTAGTTATAGTTTGCTTTCTTTTAAAAAAAAAATTTGTGGTCTATCCTTCCTATCGCGAGCGATCAATAAGTATACAAGAAGTGCCGGTAGGTTTAGCGTTAATACCCAGTGTCTCTATAGAAAGCAACTCCTCTTAGTAAAAATAAAGCTGTCCGTTTATTACATGCGCGTATTCCACTCGCGTAAGATTTCATGCGTCTCTATCCGACTTGATGCATTGAAAGCTGTTAGAAAATTATAAACGAGCGATCATTTACGTTAATACCAATAAGAAAATGGTTTCAATCTTCGAACAGCCTTCCCAAAGGAATTTTGGTCCGACAACCGAGCTTCCACGGTATGAATATCGTTTCGTAATTAAAAAAAAACATCGCCATACATCGATCCTAAATGTAATTCTACTAATTCTAATGTCGCACGACTTACGTCTGTAAAATTGTCGCAAAACGTCTGACAGCGTATGCAAAAAATTGATCGCTGCAAATGTTCGAAACCCTAGGCCGTCTGGCGGGAAAAAAGGGACTGAAAGCGAAGAATCATCGAGGGTACTCACTGCCAATTGAATTTCCCGGTGATACCTTCCCTGAGGCGGTCCTTGAGGCTTCGTTGCCTTGGCCTAGAGGAAAGCGAAGGGCTGGCCGGCTCCTTCGACTTGATCGGCGGTGGACCACTTCCGCCACTACCACCACCGCCGCCGCCGGAGAACAACGCCATTCTTCTTGCTTACGCCGATCCAAGTGTGCCGATCTGACACTCGCACAAGAGTTCGCGACTCGCTCGATCCGCTCCGACTGTCTCTAGGTCGCGCGTCGAGCGAGCATCACCGAGGCACTCGCGAGCACGAGGAATCACCGGTCAAGTCGAGCGTTCGCCGCTTTCTGCCCAACCAGTCGCCGATAACGTTTCTACTCTGCGAAATATTTTCCGATCATAGAGTGCTTCGAATACGCGCCAATGGGACTATACACGGAACATCCAAAAATATCCATCAACACTGGAAAATAATTTTGGATGAAAGGCGGGGAATTTTGCAACCGATTGCAGACACGCCTTCCTCGTCCTTTTCTCCGGGCAGAATGCAATTTTCCGTTGAATTTTCAGTTCTTCGAAGTTAATTCGCGGGGAGTACGAGGCTGGCTTCACGTTGGTCCAGTGGCATTCCAGCGAGATTCTAATGGGACGGTGCTGGATCGTAATTGGAGCGATGGAGACAGTGTTCTTATTCCGGTACAGTGTTCTCACTGTCGCGGCGAGTAATCCGGATCCAAACGACCGGATCGAAAGTCTACTTTTTCGATCCGATGTTCAGCCCCACCATCGGTAACGCAGCGTTACACGGCGTTACTGGAATCGTCTGGACCGCTCGATAGCCAGTGCTGGCTGAAGCGTAGTACAGTGCAGTAGAGTCCGTTTTCCGCGTGAATTCATTGCCACTAAAGCCTATCACTTTCGACGCATCCGAAAGAAACTTTCAGGTTTCCAATCGGACCACTGCGACGCAGTCGCTTGATGCAACGACTGGACGAGCGTAAAGCCAGCTCAAAGGATTGGGAAACAGGGCTCCAAAGGGTCGGATGAATTAATGAACGATGAAATAAAATATTTGGTGACAGTGCCGTGGTACGATACGACTTATAAAACGTGCGGTAGTTGTCGAAATAATATAGCTATGTAAACAAATAGTACAGTTTCAATACAGTCGACGTATGGTTTAATTATTATTATTAGGCTGGACAGAAGCTTGTCACGGCCACTGTAGGTGCGTAACTTCGAAGTTATACACGTGACATCGCAGAAGGCTAACGCGATATCTGCGATCGAACGATAACGGTTTGGTAGATTTGTACCAGGAGGCTAGCGATTAGATTCGACACGCAGAATTGCAGGAAAGACAGGAATCGTCTAAAATTTGTATCCGACTTGTTTCGCAATTGCTAAATTATCTCTCACGCGCGTTAACGAACGAAGCAGAAGATAACGAAAGAAATAATTGATTTTGCGAACGAACAGAAAGATCGTACTACGCTTCTCGTTATCCGCGTAGCAAACACACACTCGCTTCTCGAAAAGTCTGTCACGGGCAATTTTCACTTTCGTCAGCAGTAAAAACTCTTTTTCCTTGTATATAGATGATCTTGCGGAAGGAAATGTTTTTAAACAACGCTTTAAACGATTAGCGCAGGCGCAGATACCTTACGGATGCAAACACTCGCGCAGAGGGCTCGATGACAGATGGTTTCAGCAGCTCGGCCCGAATGCTTACTACGATCCAGACCGATTTTTCAGTCACGTCAACGACTTGTTGAGGCTCGTTAAATAACAAGTACGAGCGAACGGCTGATTCAATTCGCTCGCGACTCGCGCGACCGAACGCCAAGAAGATCGACGACCAAAGTTCCTTGGTCTATTATACAATAGATTCATCAAGCCCATATTTTTTTCCTGCAAGCTACATAGATCGACGACAACGTGGAATATTCTCTATTGCCGGAAGTTCGCTTGATTAACGAAGAAGCAATTAACATTATGACAGAACATTATAAGAAGGAGCAAATGACAATTACGCTTTCTTTGGGCAAATAATTGCTGTAAATGCTCTAGCTGGTGAATTAGAATTAGCTTTGTAGATAATATAAAGAACGTAGAAGAATTAGAATTAATAGAGTAGAATATTTCAAATATTGCGCAAATAGGAATTCGCGTAAAAGTTACAATGAAACGTACTTTATAATACTCAAGGATATATTTTTCTGCAAGGAATGGTTCAACATACAGGAGAGTATGGTTGAACATGTACAAGTGGACACAGTGAGTATGGATTTTTTAGGAAAAAATAAGAAGGAGATATAGAATAAAATTTCTTCGTACCTTGCGTCGTTCTCGAGAAAATCGGCTTTGAAAATTTTGTCAAGTGTATTCGTACACGGCTGATTCAGGACTGAATGGAAGTAAATAATCGACAGAAGGTTATTCTACGTGCGAGAATGAGTCGAAGATGTGGAATAAACATCGCTCGCGAGACGCTTTGTTGAAAAATAAACCTGTCTGTCGATCACGCGCATGTACCAGGTCAACTTTACGTTCAAGCACGTTCGAACTCTATTTTCTTGAAAATCGGGTTTCAAATAGAAAAATTCCTTTTCACATTTTTCTCTTATGTTTGCATGCGGAATAACGCTCTACCGATTTTTATTATATATTTATATTTATATAAATTAATATATATTTATATATATATATAAAATAATATATATTTATATATATATTTATATATATATTTATATATAAATTAATAATAAAAATCGGTAGAGCGTTATTCCGCATGCAAACATAAGAGAAAAATGTGAAAAGGAATTTTTATATATATATATAAATTAATATATAT
>JACXIV010000045.1:3326937-3479475 GCA_014737475.1 Bombus confusus
TATATATATATATATATATATATATATATATATATAAATTAATAATAAAAATCGGTAGAGCGTTATTCCGCATGCAAACATAAGAGAAAAATGTGAAAAGGAATTTTTATATATATATAAATTAATATATATTTATATATATATATTTATATATATATATATAAATTAATAATAAAAATCGGTAGAGCGTAATTCCGCATGCAAACATAAGAGAAAAATGTGAAAAGGAATTTTTATATATATATAATTTAATATATATTTATATATATATATATAAATTAATAATAAAAATCGGTAGAGCGTTATTCCGCGTGCAAACATAAGAGAAAAATGTGAAAAGGAATTTTTATATGTATATAAATTAATATATATTTATATATATATATATATTTATATATATATATATATATATAAATTAATAATAAAAATCGGTAGAGCGTAATTCCGCATGCAAACATAAGAGAAAAATGTGAAAAGGAATTTTTATATATATATAAATTAATATACATTTATATATATATATAAATTAATAATAAAAATCGGTAGAGCGTTATTCCGCATGCAAACATAAGAGAAAAATGCGAAAAGGAATTTTTCTATTTGAAACCCGATTTATATATATTTATATATATATTTTACTCATTATCCGGTCGATAATCAGGCAAGTTTAATCGACAAATTTTCAAACTTGATCTTCTCTCGAACGAAGCGTACGACGAAATTGTATTCTTCTTTACATTCTTCTTATCTTCTCGTAAGATATCGCCGCATATTCGCTTGTGCGTGTTACTATATTTACTTTAAAATATTTTTTTGTTTTTTCAATATTTCCTTTTTCCTTTTTGTATCGATCTACGTTTTTGTATTTATCAAATCTTCAGCTTCGAACGTATATCCTCGTCGATTAGGAAATTAAGCTTCGAGGCAAATGAATTTCAAATACATCGCAGCTAAGGAATCAAAGGATCCGTAAGTGTTGGAGAGGCGGTGAAATTCATAGGACAGGAAAGAACCTCGATACTTCCTCGATTCAGCGAAAGGAGAAGGAGCACCGCGATAACGTCGTGTACCTTCGGATCGAAGTTTATTCGTTCGCCGACTTCTAACGGGAAATAAAAGCTGCTGCTCCGTATTGAACTCGCAGGCGTATCGAGTGGCGATCGAAAGGAATTGACGTGAAGCGTTCTCGTGCTAGCTTCCAAGCGCATTTATCACGCTCTCTATGGTAAAGTTGATAGAGAACAGTCGGACGAGTTCTTCCTTTTCTTGCGTAACTTCGTTTGAATTTGTAGATTACAGCAGGTTGTTGCTTTTCTTAGCACGTTTCTATTAATCGTTTCAAGCAGTCGTCTAATTTGATCTGATTATGTAGATTGATTTAGTGGAAGACAAAGATGAGTAAGAGTTTTCTTGTCGATCGTAAAACTTGACTGGTGCGTGATCGTTCAAATAAAAGAATTTTCAAACAGACGCAGCCCTTTTTTTCTCTACGATAACCATTTTATTAGGTTGTCCGGAAAGTTTCTTTCGTTTTATAAGGAAACAATAGATACGCGACATTTTTTGTTTTATATTATTTTATTGAATTATGTGTGATCCATTCTGTTCTATTAAGATAAAGAAAACAACATTTCATGGATCAGCTTTCACAGTTGTATAAAGATGCATTGTTCTAAAGGACATGTTTGTAAAAGAAAGACACTTTTCAACAACAACCTAATATTAGGTTCTTCGGAAAGTTTCTTTCGTTTTGTAAGGAAACAGTAGACGCACGACATTTTTCGTTTTCTATTATTTTACTGAATCACGTACGATTCGTTTTGTTCCGTTTCTATCATTACGATCGTACGTAATTCGATAAAATAATATGAAAGAAAAAATGTCGTGCATCCGCTGCTTCCTTATGAAACGAAAGAAAGTTTTGGAAAACCTAATATATAGGGTCGTTACTATAACCATTCATATTTAGTAGGAAGAATATCAATAATGATAGCAGACGATAAGGTGTAACACAAATAGGTTGCATTTTCGATTTCTCGTCAGCGTATTAAATCGAGCAGAACTTCTGTGTGTTAAATTATTCAATTACAAACATTTTGATAGCAGGACGAGGATAATGGAACGTTCGAGCAGTGGGATCCTCAAATAATGACACGCTCGAGCGACAGGATCTGCGAAACGTGTATTTTTCGAACAGATATTCAAACGATGAGAGTTTCTGCTGCGTTAGAATCAAATCTCTTAGATTCGAATAATCTCCACTGCATCGATCTACACTTGGGCGGAAAATTATCGTTCGATTTGCGTTTCCAGCAATCTTTCTACGTTTCAATGCGGAACGTGAACTATACGTAGAGCTTGGATGGAATTATTTTTAGCGTCGAACGAGTGTATAGAGAACGACGTAGATCAGTCGATAAGTCGTTAGGTCGGAGAAAGAGAATTTCAAAGAATTCTATCGCCATTGGCTGCGACGAAACGCGAAAGAAAAGTGTGCAAAGTGTGCTCGTCATAGGCAGCAACTGGTAGCGACAGCGATAAGACCGATAGAATCGACCTTAACAACCTCAGTTAAATTTCATTACGTTGGTCGAGTGGCACGCGCCTTTCAAGGTTGCAACGTACGATTTCAATTGCGCAAAAACGAGCACTGTCGCCGGGATCGTTGGTCGACTCGACTGCTAACCAAATCACAAAATGTTTACTACTTAAATAAAAGAGCAACGGAAGACGGACAACGTTTCCGATACAATGCGTGCTGGCAAATAACAAACATAAGATAAAATGTTTAAAAAAAGGGGCGACGGAAAAATCGAACGTGTCTGTATTGTTGAGATATCGCGAGGATATTTCGACGATGAACGAGGAACTGGAGATTACAGGAAAGCCATTTAATAAATCGATTTCCATTCGTTTCTTTTTTCTCCTTTTTTTCTTTTTTTTTTTTGTGTGTGTGGTTTTTATATTGCGGCGATAGAAAAATGAACCACACGGTAGATTTATGGTCTTCGCTCGACGAACGCAGATTTGCATTTTTTTCGTGACAGTTGCTTATGCATCGTTTCCTAATAGAAATTCTTCGCGCGTTGACGCGATCTAGTTGAAGATGAGAATGGCTTGCTAATTGAAGTTGAAATTGAATTTCGCCTCGAGACGCAAGCGACAAACTTTCAAAGATACGCGACGAATATCCGAAGTTTCATACAAAGTATCGGGACTCGCATCGTAACGATCTATATTTTGGAAATGGAAATGGAAATGTAGGGCACCATCGAAACAATGTTTTGTCTTATCTTTTACCTTTTTGTCAAATATCGTAAAATTTGGTTCGCGTAACGCATCGTTTGGCTTCGACCAAGGTCTCTGATTAATTTATGCATGCAAAAAATATATATATTTTTTATTTATTCATTTTTATTGAAACAGAAGAGGTTAATAATAATGATGATGATGATAATATATATACGTATCTTATTTATTACGTATCGACGTAAATCGATCATAAATTTTAGTGGAAACTAGAAGCTGCATCACGTGAACTAAGTTTTGCGACATTTGATGAAAAGATACGAAACGGAAGAAAATATAATTTTCGTGGTCCGGGGAAGTTCCACGTCCAAAGTCTGAAGCTATTATGCGTACTCGAAGTACGAAAAACGGAAGCAGAGACCCTCGACCCTCGATCCTCGACTTCAAAGCAAACACTCTCGTCCAATCCTATTTTTTTTCTCTCTCTCTCTTTGCATTTCTATTTCACCGAAAAAAAAAATCTCAGGACGCGCGATCACAGAGAGAAAGAAAGAGAGAGAGAGAAGTGAGAATCATCGAGAGAAAGCGAGGGATGGGGATGAAAAATTTTCCAAGCAAAACGTTCTCTTGGCGTAATCGGGCTTCCGCTGAAGGACGTTGGCTAGGTCAAGGTCAGCACGGTAAGGTCAAGGACTGGCAGTGCCGATTCTCGTAGAGTGGAGAACACGCCGGCCTACGCCTGTCCGTGTCGAAAGCCTACTCCTGCTCCCGGTGTGTATTGATCCCTTTTCCCCCGGCAAACTGCGACCAATCGCGGCTCTGCCATTGCACGGTAACCAACTCGTTCCGGCAGATTTTCCACAGAACAGACACACAGGGGCCGAACTTCGATCAGGAAGTCTCGTGACAAACGCTAATTAACACTGCGACGCGACGGAGGGGTTCGTCTTTCGGCCGAGTTTCCACACGCAACTGCGTCCATGAAATTCTCTAGTTTAGGGAAGCTTCTCTCGATGGATTTGGTTTGCGATTGAAGTGGAAATTTTTGCGTTTCTCATATTTAATAAAGCAGTTGTTGAACTTGCGCGACTCGAGAACCTCTCGAGGTCGAAGTAAGACTCTCGCTTTAACTGGAATTATTTGCCGCGTTTCCAGATGCGTTATTTCGCCTCTGTAACTCGAGTTCAGAACAACCAAGCGTCTGCAAGCGCAAGTTTACCACTATAAGTGGAACTGCTATCGCCGCTGCCTCTGCAACTCCAAGTGCGACGATAGCTACGCCGTGTTTCACACGAGATGCGAGAAACCAATCGTTCGATACTCTGTCGTGTCTTGCAACCGTTGGAACTTTCTCGAAGAACGTAAGACCACACGAGTCGTGCGCCTATTTCTTCGTCCTTCGACCACGCGCATATCCGCGATAACGCTAATCGCGTTTCGCCGGTCGAACTCGTAAGAATCGCCTTCGTCTCTCGCGTCTGCGACTCTTGCGTTTGCGTACGCTGAATGAAATGAGTTGCAGGAGGAAGCTCGAAATATGCAGACTTTCCGAAGATGTGAATGCAATCGTACAAAGCCTCACAGGAAACGAATTTGTATCGAACGACTGCTTTTACATTTATATTATATTATTTTATACCTTTACGCTGAACAACTTTACGCAATAGCCAAACTGTTCGAGTGC
The DNA here is from genome assembly GCA_014737475.1 of Bombus confusus. Lineage (NCBI taxonomy): Eukaryota > Metazoa > Arthropoda > Insecta > Hymenoptera > Apidae > Bombus > Bombus confusus. The sequence continues at coordinate 3,331,871 of JACXIV010000045.1, forward strand.
TGTGCATCGTACATCGCTCTCGCATTTTTCTAATTAGATGATCCAGTAGAATTTTCTCCTACAAAGCTCTCTTTAAGCGAAACTTCAAAGCGTTGCCAAAACGCTTGCTTCTCTTCAGATACAAAGAATATATATATATATATATAACCGCATGTGCGATTAAAAAAAAAGAAGACGTCCATAAGATAAAAGTTGAAACGAAAGCGTTAAGAAAGTCACTTAAAAAAGAAATGGGGCGATGAGAAATAAGGCAATCGGATTGGACTGTAGAGAAACGATCGAAACCGTGTGCCCAGCTACCACCAGACCGCCTGTCTCCTAGCCTATTCGTAATTTATGAACGTGCCATGGGCCAACTTCCAGACGATTCTTTGCCTTCTGTGGCGGGCGACAATTCCTTCTTCCATGTTTAAACAGGGTCGAGTCGAATCATCGTTCAGCGGTCAACGGTATTCCCATTCGCGATGGTAATGTGTGTCACGGAAACCACATTTAACCCCGTTTGTTCTTTCGCTTACTCTTTAACAATTGATTAATCGATGATACCAAATATAATAATACCAAAATTATTTCTTGTTTCTTTTTTAGATACAACTGTTGCGCTGCTGGTTCGTTGGTACCACGACAATTTAGATTGATCGTGTCATATTATCAACGGTTACTCGGTTTCTTGAAAAGCAGTTGCAATTTATTTGTCTGAAAATGTTTACGAAAAAAATGTTACGTGTGTGTGTGGTAGCTCAATCATGTCCGCGAAGTTAATTAATATTTATATATAGCGATTGTTAGTCATAAGAGACTTGCTTGAACTCTAGGAACAAGGTGAAAGAAATATGCTACTTGTAATAACTTCTGCTCTCATATTCTCCTTCCACTTCGCCTTTTTTCTCTCTTTTACTTCGTTTCCTGTGTTCTTTGCCTGGGTAATTTATTATTTATTAATTTATTATTTCTGCTGTACGTGTCACCTTCTCCTTCGGTTTTCGCGTCCATATTTTTCATTTCTCGTTCAGCTTGACGTGAAAAACGCAGTATTAATTTCAAGTCCCAATTCCCAATAATTTCAAGTCTTCCTACGCTCGTTGATTCGTTCTTCCACAAAGATAATTTCAAGTAAAATCCGAGCACGCGCAATCGGGTTTTTCAGCGACTGTAAATTGGAATTCGTATAAACGAAGTTCCACTGCTGATAAGGTAATAACTCTGTTCCAACTCTGTGAATGCACGATGTCGATCGCGTACGTTAACGCAGCACAAAAGCCGAGTTGTTTACTCGCGCTGGTAAGTTGAACGTTCTACTGGACGCGTCAACCAGCCAACCCTGTCATTTAGTCACGAGGATCGTACAAAGAGCGGATAATTAATGATTAATCGCTAACGATAGAAACAACCTTCGAATGGAACATTTTCGAGCCACGGGTGATGTAACGAAGAACGAAGGTTTTACGTGACGTTTTCTAATCAAACTGTTTACCTCGTACGGAATCTAATAGGAAATGCGATGCTGTGGGAAAAAAGTTCAATACAAAAACACCACGTGCCTCGGACGATTCTGCGATACTAATGACCATTTATTCCCTGATGATAGGTGATGGAAAAACTTCCAATTTTCTTCCAACGCCCAAGTGAAAATTAACAGAAACTGCGCGTTAGAAAATTTTAGAACCTATCATCGCCTTCATAATTTACCACTTTTGCACGATTGGTATGACATTCGCTATCTGATTCTCTTACGAGCAATATCTTCGTAAAGAGAAATATTCTATTTCATAAATCGACGAAGATTCTAGTTTTTTTTTTTTTTTTTTTTCGTTTCCGTGTATCTGTAATTACACACTATAATTATCAAGTTATAGTACGTGTACCTGTGTACAGACATTTCATTCTCTTCAAACGCTAAAATAAAAATGTCGAAACCTTTGAGAGCAAAGATGTGCTTCTGCGTAGGTCTGGTTGTTCCGGAACGATGATCGGAATCATGGGTCATGGGTCGCGAAATTCTTTTCTTTCTACACGCGACTCTTTGCTGCAAGCCTCGGACCGTATTTCACGAACCTGCATGAAATTAGCCTGCATTTTCTAAATGTCGAATTTTTCCTTTCAACTATTCTACATGATTCCAGTGAAATAATAATTGATGTCCAAAGGTGCCAGAAACAACCCCAAAAAGATGAATTTTCTACCGGCCCTCGTTTTCTAAAAATTCAACGTTCGAAAGTTTCTGCATCGTTCTAGTTGCTCTAAACGTTGCTTCAAAATATCATTCGAACGTCGTATTTAGTTTAGGAAATCATTGATGTTTCTTTTCATTTTTACAATAATAATATACGGTAAAGGATTCCTTTGGAACACGTACTAACACGTATTTCACTATTGCGTCGACGATGCCCGCTGACGACGACGACGTCTTCAAACTTTCGTTCTAAGTTGTTTCAGGGGAGTAAGTACGTGTTCCAAAAGAAGAACCCTTCGCCAGAAGGAAAAGAAACGTTCGTAGTTTTATGGCTACAGTTTTTGCAGTTTATTTCCTAAACCGAACACGATGTTGAAGTAATATTAGGTTGTCGCGAAAGTTTCTTTCGTCCTATAAGGAAACAGATTTTTCTTCTTATACTTTTTACAATATTTTTGGTTTTATGTTATTTTATTGAATTACGTACGATCCACTTTGTAGCGATAGAAGAAAATGGACAACAATCAACTGGACCAATGAAGAACAATTTTCAAACGGCTTTCCTTTTCTTTTTTCCAAGTTTTTGGCTGGAGAAAAATTCACTCTTTCGAGATTGTTTCTGAAACCTTTCGAGACATTCTTTCTTTGCAACGTCGTAGAACAAACGTAGAACAATTTCGAACAACAACAACAACGAATTCAAGCTTTTCGAAATTTTTATCACTGCCAAGCGTAACACAGACTGATTTCGTTGATTACAGAGTTTCGTTACTAGGCATTCGAGATAATCGTGCCAGTTTCTTGGCCTAAAAACATTATAATTATTATAATTATAATATAACACAATTAATTAATAAATTAGAATTCTGAAAAATTGGTTTCGAGTAAATGCCGAAAAGAGGACTTTTCAGAGGACGAAATTCGGGCCGCTTGGCGTATGCTTGCTCGAGGTAAGCTTTTACCTACGCAAAATCTCTCAAAATCGTTTTCCATGCTCCAAGCGCCTTCTGTGCTGTCGCAATGGCAACAGTTAGCTCGCGCGAACGGAACTCGGTGGGAAGGCACGCGTCCAACATCAGCGAGAATACAAGACTCGCTTTGTCGTACACGGATTAAAGCAACGGCGATGACGCTGGTCGCGTCGCGATTTACAATCGCATTAACGACGTCGATATATCGTCGCGAGGTTATCTCCGTATCGTAGCGTCGCCGAGGAAAACCTGCGACAGAAAGCGCCGAGACGTGTTCTATCGATCGTTCTTGAAAAATGGCATTCTTTGCTTTTCATCTAGCCGATATTTCGTCTCGCGTGCCATCGAAAATCACGTACGAGCTCTTTTTATAGACCACGATTGAGTACGCTCTACGTTCTAATTTCGAGAGAACATAAGTATATATGCTCGTCGGTGAGCTAAATCCGCGCGGCTTGAGCCAAGACGAGTGATGCTTGTACAGCGTGTGACACAGAACGTGCGACAATCGGACGATTTTGGTGACTTATGTGGCGTAGATAAAACGAAAGATGAAACCTGGTAGGTAGGAATTTGTTATTCCTTGGTGAATAACACTACAGGATCGAATCATCATCGACATGTTATTTCGTAGAAGTACGAGTGTTGTATAAATGGCGTATAAATGATTGTTACGTGGTAAGAAGAGTTTGGGATAAATATATCGAAAATGACATAAAGGATTGTAAATAATCGATAGATTAGATTTTGTCGTGCACAGGTCTTCGAACCTTTTAAAGCGCGAATTAAGATTAAATTGGATATTTCTACAAATATGAATAATAGAAAAGATACGTTATAGATAAATTTTTATATTATTTCTATAGATTTGTGTGAAAAAGATGTAGGGGAAGAAGCGATTACGAGGTCATAAACTTTTCTCTTTTAATAGAACAGTACGTTGCTGAATATGCATAAGCATAAGCCACATTCCAACAATCTCATTATACGACAATACACGGTCTCTCAGGGTCAACCAAGGTCGTAGGTAAAGAGAAAGTAGTTACGTCTGTTCAACCTCCGGCGAGAAGACAAATCGCCAACTTTCGTCTTGCGAATATTTCGCAATTAATTTTCTCCCTGACCACGTTTCCCTTGTATAATTCAAATATAACACGGTAAATTGAGTTATTAACTTTTAATACCGATAACTTTACCATTATTGTCATTATTATTCTCAAGTTAGTAATGGAATAATTCTTTCTTCGATAATTCTTCTTCTTCGCTCGCAATCCACGATGCTCCACGTTTACATTATCTACGATAATTAAATTCTCCAGATTACAGATTACACTGACGCGTATTTGAAAGTCCGCTGACATGTACATACAAGCGATGATCAGCCTTGAAACCTCGATTGTAATAAATCAAGGTAAATTGCCTCGCATATAAAAAACATTTCTTCATATTCATAAAAATGTAATTGTGCGAATATCTGCATGTTTATGGGAAATTTAAGCAGAGATCTCATAAATAGATACGAAATAAATATGAAAGAGGTGAATACGCACGGATGTACGAATTTGCGAGGAACGTACGCGATTCTGGACACGCGAAATGCCAAAGCACTTGTTCAGAAATGTAACAGCGAGTACAAGTAGAACAAGTCTCTACGTACAATTTCTAGAAATATAAAATTACATCATCAGGATATAGATACCGTCTAGACGCAAGCTATGTTTTTTGAAATCCATATTTATTAGTCGCGTTTCGCTCTTCGAGAGCCGCGCGAACGTTGATGGATTCGAAATTCGAGCTTCGGTAGAAATAACGTTCAACGTAATCCACTGTTTCGTTGCGCGGTTGCTTGCGAAATATCGCGATCACGTGTAAACAATGTGGAGGGATAAGCTGTGCGAGACGCGTAGTACGAATGTAAATTTGAAACGTTTTTTTAGAAGCGATGGGATTATAATATTCTAGTTTATGCGTCCGTTGCTCGATTCGCGTGTGTAGCCTGTGATTGGCGTAGCGACGAATCGCTTTGAAATACTTGGTTCAACCGATTGATGATGATGATGATGTCACGGATAAATTGATTGGACGCGTTGGTACGGAATATTAGACACAGATGTACGACAATGTCTACACGAACGAAACCTTAAAAGTTGCTTGAAAATTTGCGTATGTTTCACGTGAAAAAGAGTCATGGTAATTTATTACTATTTAATTTTAATTGATTACTATTTAATTACTATTTAATAGGGTAATTCATTCGAAATAATTCAAAATACCGGTTACGAAATAGTCGTTGTATTGGGCTCAATTTACAAGAGATCAATTAAATATAAAGATATGAAATTAAACGAAATAAAATTAGATTAAATGCACATGTGATGTACCAACAGCACGTCTTTGAAGATATACACTGATTTTTGCGATAATCGCGTTAGCGTCGTAATTTTAATACCGAGCAAATGCCGCGACCCTCTTTTCGTTTACAGAATTAAGAGAGTCGTTAATGATCCATGAAAACCATTTAAAATAGAACTTGTTTATGAAAACGCTTTGTCAGAATAAAGTATGAAACAGCCTTATGTAGAGCAACGAGAAACTGTTACTTTCTGGCTCAGCGATAATTCGCCCCATTGAAGTCGTGAACTTTCGTTAAAACAATTCCAATTTTCCTATAATTAAAACACTCCGCGCCTGTCTTCTCTTAAATCATCGAGTCAAGTAAAATTCCTAATACAACTGTTGTCAGGCGAATGAATCGACCTGATTTCTTCAAAATAACGTAATTTTTCGTTAAACTATTTCGTTAAAACAATTCCAATTTTTCTATAATTGAAACGCTCCGCGCTTGTCTTCTGTTAAATCACCGAGTCAAGTAAAATTCCTAATACAACTGTTGTCAAGCGAATGAATCGACCTGATTTCTTCAAAATAACGTAATTTTTCGTTAAACTATTTCGTTAAAACAATTCCAATTTTTCTATAATTGAAACGCTCCGCGCTTGTCTTCTGTTAAATCATCGGGTCAAGTAAAATTCCTAATACAACTGTTGTCAGGCGAATGAATCGACCTGATTTCTTCAAAATAACGTAATTTTTCGTTAAGCAACTTTCGTTAAAACAATTCCAATTTTTCTATAATTGAAACACTCCACGCTTGTCTTCTGTTAAATCATCGGGTCAAGTAAAATTCCTAATACAACTGTTGTCAGGCGAATGAATCGACCTGATTTCTTCAAAATAACGTAATTAATTGTCGTTCCATTTGTAACGTAAATTGTAGCGTGGTTAGTGTATTCTTCAAACGTGTGTAATAACGTAGAGTAACTATTTTAAAGTATTTTAAAAGTAACGTGATGAGAAGAGAAAATCGAAGCGTGTGTCAGACGTTTAATCTAACTTTTTCACTGTGTCACGACCACTAACAATGGGTGCCGTAACAAATACCAGCGAGGTACAGAGTCAGCAAGTTTAGAACGCAAAATATGCAACGCCAAGTTCCCCCTTTGTCAAAGCTATTAATCAGTCGTGCGTGTTACGGGCGTTTCAGCAGTTCGCGCTCTGAGCAAGAAGAAGCTACGAGCCAGACGTGGACAATTCTCTTCAACGGATCTGTAATGCAACGAAGAAATAAAAAACGAGGATCTTCTCCTTGCAAAACACTCGAGAAAATTATAAACGCTGTGTAACAGACCGCCCGATGTTTTTAAACCTTCGCGACGAACAATTCCTGTGCTGTTTCACACTGGCCGCTTTCAAATTTCTACACAAATTTTACCATATTTCAACGCTATCGGGTAATCTATGACTTTTCATAAAATAGTTTGGTTTTTTTTTTCTAAGAAAAATTTGTAATCTGTTCCGCCTATCACGAGCGGTCAATAAATATTCAGAGAGTGTCGGTAGTTTTAGTGTTGATATTTCACAGCACTGGCTGATAGCTCGCAACTGAAGACAATCCAAAATCGTTCTCTGCGTCGTTTCGATTTTTCATATCTACCCCCTTACCTTTTAATCGCTGTCTTCGACCACTGAATTTATTATTCAGTTTAATCGGTATCGCGGTATCATACGAATAACATAACAATCTACCGAGTCTACGAGACATCCTCGCCTTTATTCATTTGATATCATTAATGACGCGATGGATCATTAAACGACGTTCATATCGGTCCTCTAATTGCGTTCGACGGTGCGACGCGAGATATTATCCGAAACAACAGCTACAATACATACAATGGTATACGTACAAAGTATCTGCACTGCGTTTCGTTATTTTTTCGCTATTATTTAAGCTTGATTCACAGCAGCGGTCAGATCGCGGCAAGCATCGGTCAAGATCGATTGCGCGTAATCCTATGACAGCATTCGCGAGTAGGCGGTTCGATCGAGTCGAAGGAAAAACTGCGGACAGTCGAAAGGAAAGACGAAGAACGGGCGTTTATTAAATTGAGTTTGTACCGAAACTACAGCAAACTATGTGACTTCAGTCGCAAAAAATACAGAGACACTTGTGTTCTTCCTCCGCCACGAATCCTATTAGTCGCATTCGTGAAACTGCGAACTCTTTGACTAACGACGTCGGTTTGCTCGCCACGCCGTGGTATTCAACCCCTCAAAAGGCAAATTCCTAAAACGAATTCGACGAATGTTTCGCGAAACGCGTTCTTCCCTTTCCGCGATTTATTCGTTTATTCTTCTCCTTGTATATTGGGTCTACTTAATCTTTTACTTGTGCTTCGTAAGCGTCCGAATTGCAATTTATTGTTCACTGCTTTGGTCCGAGCTACACTTTTCCCGCGTACAATACGCGCGTCTCCGGTTAATACGAAGTCGATTGACTAGGATAGTCGGAAGATGCGACCGCGACGATCGGTCGCGTTCCAGCCGTCTCTCTGCGGTCGCAAACTCGAATTGTGTGTGGGGCCTGAGTACTTGTCACGATAAAGTTTAATATCTACCAGGCGGCCGGACGAACGTGTTAATCGTAATAGGCTCACGCACTGCGTAATCTGCACCACCTTTGACCTCCAACGTGAATCAGACTTTAGCGATACTTTCGTATCTCGCGTAGTGGAGTGTTTCCACTTTCAATACTCGAAACATGTAAGTCCATCTATTATACATGACAGGTGGAATTTAAATCTCTGGCGAACCTATTTGTTTCCCCTGCTACCGGCACGAAAATCTCTTTTTCTTTTTAATCTGTCATCTTTAATCAAAAACAGCTGATTGCAGAGACTGATGAAAACGAAAATTCGTATTAATTGAAAAGCTGTTGAGAAGTAGGTTAAAAAAGGTCAAATATCAGTCACGTCATTGTTAAGTTTCAGTAAAAGATCGCGATTATTTCAGTGAAACGCAATTGTCAAGTGTGAATTTTTTAACGTAACAGATGCTTATTGTAAAAAATGTCACAAATTGATATTCAAGACTTATTTGATAAAGGCAGGTAATACAATCGGTTGTAAACAATGGATTTAAATAACCTTTTGCACATAATTTTCGTAATTTTTTTTAATGTCAAATGTAATTTAACTTTTAATATTAATAATCGATGTTCATATACGTTTGAGATTCCGAAATAATTAATTTTTTGCTATTAACGTATGGATACTTTATAAATATATGAAATACTATTTAAATAATATCTTGTAACATTTTGTTGTTTGTATGATTTCTATATACAATATTATCATTAACACAAAAACATAATATTCTTTTCATGTTAGCTTGTGAAATATATGGAAAGCTTTTATCGTCTTTAACGCTAAACCTACCGACACTTCTTGTATACTTATTGACCGCTCGATAAACTGGACATGAGAGACAATGCCCACCGACCGGACATCGTAAATTAGGAAACCCTGGGACCTTCTAGAAATACTTGAGAACTCGCGCTCTAAGAACCAAGGACTTTTCTCGTCCCTATTTCGGGAGAAAACACTCCCTATAATGAGAAAAACGATGGGAAGCCCGTAGTCGGTACATTACATCACCGAAATTCACGCACAAAAAGCGACGAAAGTCGCGCGAAAAGATACCTGTGTAATCGGACAAACAAAAAAACAAAGAATCGGTGTAAACTAATCGTTAATTATCACTCGACCCACTCTCATGTCCCTATCACTTCAAATTTTTCTTGGAAAACAAAAGCAAACTAGAAATAGGCACCGAAGAATATATTGTTCGCACATTTTATGGAAAGCCATGGATTAGGAAGCGACATGGTAACGTTTAAATATGGTGAAGTTTGTGTGGAAATTTGAAAGCGGTCAATTTGACCGCTGTGGTAGGTTTAGTGTTAACCTAGCAATCTGTTAAATGTACTAAGTACCGTGACTGGTCGCGTGCCAGAGCGGTTCGTGCGTAAATTTGACGATAATTGGAGGGTTGTTAAGGACGGAAATTCTTGCGGGGGTGGAACGATCGAGAACGAGGGAAAGAAGGGCGAGTAGGGTTGCCTTTGGACGCGATGGAAGCAACCAGGTGCGGCCGACGCGGTAACCTGGCGCTCTCTTCTGCCAAGGACGCTGGATGCTTGATTGATGGGGCAAATATTAGCTCGCGAAACTACCTGAAACGCCTTGGCCCGACCCTTTCCCGTCCAGTTTTACTCTGGCGCTCGACTTTCTGCGTTTACGTGCATTTCCACGCCTGCTAGAATGTTCAATAAATTGCCGCGCCAGGTGAAAATACGCGAAAATTGAAATAAGGATTTCGGATTTCTCGCATTGCATTGACGAAGATTATGTGACATCCTCATAACGGCTGAATTACATAATATCCATCCCAACTTTATACAATAAATTTCAAAGTAAAATATAATGAAATTGCCTAGAAGTTGTCTACGATGAGATTGTCTAGAAATACCCGACGAATTACATACATTGTCGCGAGAAAGTCTAAGTGCCGACAGACCGAAAAGGTCGGGAAACTTCAATGAACCAAGCGGCCCATTGATCTAAGGCTGTTACCAAAAAACACCGCGATCGGAGACGGTTACGGAACACGGACGTGGCGGTGAAACCAGAAGACAAAAAGGCACGTATAGTTCAGTCGTTAATGGAGAATCTAGTTGCCAGGAGTTACATAGCGCTGTATCATCTTTCAACGAACTAATTGTACCGGTTGTAAATCAAAACCATAAATAAATAGAAGTAACAACGATTGCTGGAGATCGGACTAGTCTTTTTTTTCTTTTACTCTTGCGTGCGTGTGTGTGTGTGTGTGTGTGAGTCACGAAAATGACGTGACGATTACAAGAATGCGCGTCTTCTTACAAAACAGAGGAAGTTGTACGGAAGAGGAGCTCCGTTCGTAAATTCCAAAATTTTTACCCATTCCATTTGCTACTGCTTCCGAATGATTGGAAATATTCCACGACGAAGGAAAGTAGCGGATGAAGAGAGAGGAAGAAAGCAACAGAGACATAGACAAACGTTTCAAAATCAGAGATCAATTTCTAACTCTTCAAGGAGTAGCCGCTCCAAGACAAAATCGTCACGTCATGTCGCAAGCCCCGAAGAAGTTAGAAATGAGTTCTAAAAACGTCAGTCACTTCGAAGACTACTCGGAGAACAGTTCCCGTAACGGTCATTTCACTCGTCGAATCCTTTCGACCATACGCGTGTCGTGCGAAAGAGTTACATAAATAATGCAAGAATTATACAATTTAATGAGTAATTAAGCGGAGACTCAACTCCAATGACCTTGACCCTGAGCTACGTCGTAAAGGGGAAGGTCCCGAGTAACATGACGTTGGCGACAAACTTCCCTCTGCGACGAATCCGAAATTCAAGGAAACTGGAATCGAGGCTCTCGCGCGTATTTACCAAATAACCTTCGCGTTGTTATATCGATGATATCGCGCGGTAAAGGACAAGATAGCGAAAACTGTGCTGCCGATAGCGTCGTTTTCTTTCGTCTCAGAGAAACAAATTTTCTGCCGAAGAATTCTTCCCTGCGACAAAGAATTCACGAGTAGCCGAAGGTGGTGAAATTAGGTGAACCTCGTCGTGTACGCTAGGCTGAGGACGAAGAATTTCGACAGCCAACTTGTAGCCAGCCGGTGCACTATCTGTGCGATTGCAGAGGACTGATTGTGCCGACCTACTTCCCGAGACAATCGCGCAATGCCGGTGGAGGGTGTTGCAAAGGGGTTGGTTCGGGGTTGTGCTGGAAGGACGGCCCTCTCGAACAGCGAACGAAGAACGACTGCTTTCGCTGTTTTACGTGACGCCAAGGTCGTTGTATCGACGATCGAGACACGCTTTCGCCTTTTTCCCTGGCGTTTGCAAACATCGTGTCGCGTTCCCATCGGCGCAATCTCGCTCTTAATAAATTGAGAATTCATTAACTTTCGAGGGAACCTGTGTAAACCAGGTAAATAAATATGTGTAATTAAAGTTGCGGACGAGCAAGAGTATCGTAGCGAATAGTCGGCTAATTTCGGCGAATACTCGGCTGATGAATTTTTCGGAATCTCGAAGGCCTGCATATTTTACGATAGCAAACGAAATGTACGTTAATTTCAACGATGTTGCCAGCCGAATATTTAGCTAATTAATTTCAGTGCTTTTTCGAAAGTTTTCATCCCTCGAATCCAGCGACGGCGGAACGAACTCTCCGCTCGCCGAACTTTCCAAATCTAATCACTTTTTAAACTCGGCTAATTATTTTTCATAATATTAATCTACATTGTTAAACGGAATTCAAAGTTTATTTCTGCTTCGCTCGACGCGCAGCTAACTGAATTTCAAGCTTACCGCGAAACGAAGGAAATGCCTGCTATTAGAAATAGCTGAACCTAGAGGCATTCAATTTACGTATCTAATGGAGCAACCTATTTTTCCCGATATCGATCACCAGCGTCGAAGTATTAACCCGCTGTAATGCCGTGTAATTTAGAGGTTGCTATGCGAGTACATTACTGGATGATCCTTTCGATATAACAACACGTTATAACACTGACTTCGCCTTAACTAGCCAGAAAATCCGCCTGTGTAATTTCTTTCTAAATCTTGAGATTCCATTTTAGTTAATTTAATTGCTTAACGGTGTCTGCTATTTGATATCTACGTTGCTATACTACTACCGAACAATTAATTTATCTTTATTTATCTATCTTATCTTATTCTTTCCAATTGCTGCTGTTGGTGTTGTTACGTTTATTATACACTACTGACAAAGATTTTTGCTACAGACAAAGATCGATAGAAGCGGACGAATAGCGAACAATTAACAGGAAATCACACACGTTGCCATAATGGACGCGAATTATCGACGACATTTCTGTTTCTTAAACTGGAGCAGTGATTCGCAGAAAAGATAAATGGCCGAGTAAATCGAGATATTTGCAGATACGATTGATACTGAAGAGCCTTAAATAGGACATTAAGCGTACAAACTGAAGAATTTCTGCGCGGTCTGATCTTATAATAATTATAATCTTGCCTTGCCCGATAAGTAATTAATAAAATTCAAATTATAACAATGTTAGGAAGAAAAGTAAAAAGTAGAAAGCATGACTATTGTAGATAAAGCAGATTTCTCGATATCAGCTCGTGACGAATAGGATCGACCCGAATCTCGCTTGTTCTCCGAAGAATTGGCCATGCTGTTTGCCGTATCGGCAAATTCGTCGGACTTTCCCTCCGGAATTCGATTAATTAGCTATCCAGGTCATCGATGAACTATCGACCAACGGTTTCCTGTCACCGAGTTGGACTGCTGAACAGAATTTCCATTCTTCGCGCATTTCACGGGACGAGGACGAGCATATCCGACCGACGAGATTATTTCATGAAGAATTTTTCTCTTCCTTCGTGTTTAGTTTTCTCGGAGTACACGTATGTTTCTTTCACGTAGACCGAATCGGCCCAAGTAATTGCGACGTTCGTTATACAGCTCGAAGCGTTAGCGAGAGAAAGGACGACAGAGCACAATCGTTGCATCGTGCTGCACCGCAGTGGCAAACAGGAAGACACGATGAAATTTTAGTGGACGATCGGTTAATTTCCGATGTCGGCTGGTTCCGATGGAAGGAACGAGCGAGCCAGCGACGAACTCTTTCCGTTTAATGAAATCGCATCGAAGCCTTTTTATTGTAAACTCGAGAAATTTGATTTGCAATATAATCGCGGAACCCGCTGGAATTGCAACTTTAACTTTAACCAAGATCGATCGACCTGTGATGTTTAATAATTGTGAAAATGATAAGAGAGTCGAGTAACGCAGATACGTATCGTTCTCGTGAAAGGGAAGAGGAAAGTACGAAGATTGAAATTTCAAGCTTGCCATTCCGCTCTGATAATTACAAATTTCAAATTCTACTTGCTACGAAACGAAGATACGGATTTTCGCGTTGCACGTCGGATATCAAATTTCTGCGAACGATAACGGCCACGATCTAACTGTTGGCAAATTTCCTACTGGTAGGTATGTACGGTGTATCTAGATTAAAGCTGAGCGTTCTTAACGCGTTGCGGTGGGAAAATATCCGTCCTGTGTATTAAAGGAGAGACTGCGAGATAAGACTGCAAGGGAATGAAAATTACGATCGCCAGCATCCTCACCGTGCCGCTCGCGCTTGGAATACCAAGTTTCCAGTCTTAGAAACAATTGCCTAGAATACGAAGCGCGTGTTGGAAAAAGATCGTAAAAGATTAACTGGAAAGAAGAACATTGCTGGTTACTGTACCCGATAATGGAACTTTACATCAGAGTGATAATTCGTAATTTTTCGTAGAAGCGTTACGGATCGACAGCATTTTCTTGGAATTTTCAACCGTACAGATAGAACAGCGTACATTTTGGGGAATTTGAACGATTTCGTGCGTTTCTGTAGAACGCGTGCAAGCTCGTTTTTCGTTTTCTTCGTACGCCTTTCATTTTCGCTTTTCTTCGATACGAGCCTCGTTTCTTAATTTTCAATAGTTCTAGCGTTAATTATCAAAGTGAAGACGAGGGAGAAAATTGTCATCTTCGATCGATAACAGCGTATCGTCGTATGTTACGTACATCATTATTGCGTGATTATGTATCGTAAATTATGCCGCGTTATATTTCACAAAAAAAAAATGATACGTTCTTACGACACACTCGGATACTAGTTAGAACGCTATAAATTATATACTATCGGCAATACGTATTTATAACCTTGGCGAAAATGATGTAAAATGTATATTACGAAGAGGCAGGAGAAAAATCATGTTCATAAAAAACGCTGCTATGACTACGTAATACTGATAAAAATGTAAGAGGAAAATTTTTATTGTTGTATCTATGCTGTATGCAGGAAATAGTTACATACTGTTATTAATTACTAATCAGAAAATGCGTATAGCATAATGGAGCATGGATTATTCAAAGGAATCGATTCAATTTGCAAGAGCGACGGTTAAACGAACCTATTAGTTGATACATTGTAGTAAAAACACGATGATTAAAGAGCGAAAACAAAACGATTTGAGAGTTCAAAGAGCAACGACGACTGACAAAATATTTGTCTCACAATAATTTCAAATATTACGATTCTCCATTGGAATAAAACGTTGCGAAATAAATTGAAATAAATTTTCCATTTACAGATATTCCTATGCACAACATTGCACTATATTATTGTGCTATACATTCTTATATGCGTACGAAGAGTCCACGAGAAACAGGGGGAGTCTTAATTTAAAGGAGAATTTACCTGCGTGTGCCCTTTACCACTTGCTACGTCGAATTAATTTCAATTAGAATTTTCCGAGTTACGCGTAGTTGCAAGAAAGTGCGGTGTACAACGTACTTCTCAGTTTTTACGGTTCAGTCTGTTATGTTACTCGAAATTGCAAGTAAGAGTTGAAGGTGACATTACACAGGGCACAACAGAATATCCGAAACCCACATCGGCAGCTGATCGTACGAAATTATATTATTTACCGTACTGTCGTGTATAACTTTGTATAAAATTATATTATTTATTGTACTGTCGTGTATAACTTTGTATAAAATTGTGTCATTTATCGTGCTAAAAACGATGGGAAAGCTTCATACAAACCTATGTTCTCTATGTGTGTTCGTTCATGTGACGTAACGAATTTTCTGCTCTGATTTTGTCACGTCTAATTAACTTCAGAGAAAATGCTGAAACTGAACTCGCGATGTTTCTCAAATATATCAAAAGGCTCGTTCCATCCTGAATCTTAATATTTCAATATTTCCAATAGGTTTGCTCCGTTTACGAAATTCGTTATATCTCGTAAACGAACACAGACAGAGCATATGTTTGTACGAACCTGTTTCGTTCTATTTAGGTATACGATCAACTGAAAATGCTCAAAATTCCTACTTTGTCGTGAATCTGGTTACAGTCTGAACGATTCCTGGTGTTTCCCAAATTCGCCGAAAGCTCGTTCCATTCTGAATCTTAACGTTTCAACACGCTTTCAATAGGTTTGCTCCCATCACAAAATTCCTTATGTCTCACAAACGGAAATGTAACATAAACAGCATATGTTTCTATGAATAATTTCACTGTTTAGATGAATTATGTTTTTCTATTCTTTTCAGACGTGCTGTACATCGAAAAAGACGTTGTCGTTTTCTGAGAAATGTCGAGACTCGGCATTCTTCTTTCTTCCCGTGGCCCTTTCATGTATAAAAATGATCAGTGAAAAGAAACTCGGTTATATCAACAACAGCGAGGATCGCAAGGATACTACGTGGAGCGTGCTCGGGGCAAGGAAACGCGCAAGAATAGAGCTTCTCGCGTCGTATTTATCACGATCGCGTGGTTGTCACGACACATTGTGCGCCTCCTCCTTTCCATTTACGACGTTCGCAGAATCGATGATCGATTGAACGCGCGGAAAAAATGTGTACCAGTCGTCATGCCACCCCTGGAGAAATATCTCTCGAAGCAGAGAAACAAGTCCACAAAGCAGCGTTTCAAATATAAAATAGATTACCCCGGCGACAGAAGAGAATATCGATTCCACGAACTAGGATACAATTTCTATTACTCAGAGAGGGTCTCATTGTGTTGGTGTTATAACGCGAAAAATAATAAAAGTTAGTAAAAAGATTGTTCCGTAAGAATTATTCTCTTTTAAATCTTCCATGAGACTTTTGTCTGTTTTAATAGAAGCGTCAAATTCGTAGCTTTGTCGTCGAAATGGAGCTAAATTTGAAAAATTATCCGCAATGTTTTCAATTATAATTCTATTTCGTTCGCTTGCTTGCTTCGTCCGCGAGCTTCTAACACTGGCGGCTCGCAAACAGTAACTTTGATCGACGATTGTTTATGGTACTGGAAAATTGTTCTTCCAACATCCTGCAGCTACGTTCTTCGTGAATTACGTTACAAGTTTCGCGAAGTACCTACCGATTCAGTTTCGACGCGGAAACGAGTGAAACGAACTTGTAATTGGAAAGCTCGCGCCTGAACAATTTTTCCGATTTAATTGTAGTAATTTCGCCGCTGCGGACGCGGTTTAGCCGTCGATCGCGCGTTCCGCCAGTCTTTTATTAATCTCGTGAAACAAGGGCCGCTGCAGGCAATTCTCAGTATTTCCTATCCTAACTTTTACTTCATTACTTCGCACTTCGAAAGATACGAAAATTACAGAGCTTAAACATCGCCCATTGTGTCCGGCGAAGCGACGATAAAATTTATTTCCATCCCGGCCAGCGAGAAACCATTAAAGGGAAAAGTTGCCGATGTAAGTTGAGTTGCCGTGGGTTGTAAAATCCCGATAATTTCACCGTCTCGTCGGGGACGTCTCCGGCAAAATTGAATTAACCCTGGAGCGTCTATTTCTCGAAGACATCGCGCCATCTTATGCATTTCCAACGTGTCCCGCGGTATTCGATATTTCTACATACGTATTACACGTACATCGTTTTTCACCCGTGTTCTCGCGGCTCTTTAAGCTTCCAAGAATCTGGTCGAACGAGATTTTTCCTATCGACCTCAACCCTTTCATATCCTAGGATTTTTACACATTTCTATAGAAGAATACGTTTGATATTGTCTCCAATTATACTATGCTAGTTCTGTATTTCAAAAATGTTTATTCTAATAATATTGTGGCAGTACCATTACGAAACGACGATATTCAAATAAAATTCCTACGAAGTAAAATTTTATATCCTTTTATATCCTAGAATTTTTACACGTTTCTATAGAAGAATACGTTTGATATTGTCTCCAATTATACTATGCTAGTTCTGTATTTCAAAAATGTTTATTCTAACGCGTATATTAATTAATTAATTTATAGACTTATCGTTTACGATGCTTCTAAATAATATTGTGGCAGTACCATTACGAAACAACGATATTCAAATAAAATTCCTACGAAGTAAAATTTTATATCCTTTTATATCCTAGAATTTTTACACGTTTCTATAGAAGAATACGTTTGATATTGTCTCCAATTATACTATGCTAGTTTTGTGTTTAAAAAATGTTTATTCTAACGCGTATATTAATTAATTAATTTATAGACTTATCGTTCACGATGCCTCTAAATAATATTGTTGTAGTACCATTACGAAACGACGATATTCAAATAAAATTCCTACGAAGTAAAATTTTATATCCTTTTATATCCTAGAATTTTTACACATTTCTATAGAAGAATACGTTTGATATTGTTTCGAATTATACTATGCTAGTTTTGTATTTCAAAAATATTTATTCTAACGCGTATATTAATTAATTAATTTATAGACTTATCGNTTCACGATGCTTCTAAATAATATTGTGGTAGTACCATTACGAAACGACGATATTCAAATAAAATTCCTACGAAGTAAAATCTCACCTATGACAACGTTGGACGGTTCAATTTCGTGATATACAAACGTCGTATTCCAAGTCTAAATGAAACGTCCTATCGCGTACGTTGAATATAATCTGAGATAGATATCGTTCGGGTATTTCCTTCAGACCAGCTACATGTTTACAAATATCAAAACCTCCGAATACGTTCGTGTCAGCCTCGTAAACGTTCAACGGCAAGCCATTCAACTGCAAATGTTATACAAGAAAGCATTTCTAACATTCTTCTGTAGAAATTTTCTACTTCGAAAATTTCTTCGAAAAGCATCGTGTTACCAAATGCTACGCGTTGCTACATGGCGCGTTTGCTGCGCGCTTTCTAACGCATAAACCTCGCGCGTGATTAACACTCGAATATCGCGAATTTTAAATAAATATTCGGATATCCTCTCTGTCAGAGGAAACATCCATAACAGAACGTCGATATACCTCCGTAACGTCCCCTCAACCCCACAAAATATACAAAGCCATTACTTACTTTAACGACCGCTATTTTCTACATCCTGAAACCCTCGATATTTATCTGTCGTGCTAGTATCAATAAAAAACGTGTATCCCTCCTTTTAAAGGCAATAAGACGACCGTAATGCGAGCAATAAGTTATCGACAGAACGATAAACAATGGTCGGCGGGCACGTTAGTTTGCATTGCATATTGACCTACCGCAATCTCGTGCTGACCGTGCACGAGCGTACCGGCAACGTTATCGAGGGGTTGGCACGTACCTCATATTGGATTACTAGGAATCCTCTTATGATACGCACGCGGTCTTCAAGGCCGCCCGGTGACCTCTGGCATTGCGACAAATCGAAGGGAGTGTGTCGCTCGTGGAATTTTTCGTCTGCAAGCGTGTTAGGATAAACGTACGAGTTCGAGTTTCTTTTTCGAGTCGACTTTCATCCCTGAAGATAATCGAGGAAACGGTGGAAGTCGAGACTGGTTGACATATTTATTACGCTTGTCGAGTAATTAATTAGAAATCGTGTTCAGCAATTAATTGGACTATAGACGATTATATCGGGTTGCTAGATTATTCGATTTGTTATTATTTAATTTATTTATATCTTATTCGATTAATGCGAGTTTACGTAGAGTTCAGGGTAGAGGAAAGGTAACAATTTGCAGCTAACTGTTAAATTAATCATTTTTCGTTTAAACTAACGTCGTAAGGGTTCTCGGTAAATTTCTCGCGTGAATTTGCATTTTTTTTTTGTTACTATAGTTTGCATTGGAATTACAATTTGAAAGGCACGTGCTTTTTCCTCTTTGCAGTCCCTAGGAAATATCATTAATTAATTAATTAGTTGGAATAATATTAATTTCCCTGTCCTCCCTTTACGAGTATCGGAAGGAAACTATAAGATCTAAACAGAGACGAATTGCTTCATCGTTGGCGGAAGATCGCCAGGTATTTAATTCTCTACGTAATAAATATTCCGTGTCGGAGATTATCTGCATTCGCGAGAAGAATTTGTACCTGAACTTGGTTAATCTTCAGTTTCGAATCTCTCGAACTACGCGTACTGCTGCGCGTACAACGGTCGTAAAACTTGATCACGTTCGTCGTTCGAAACGAGTTTATAAACTGCAGAAGTCGGAGAATACCTTCCCAACAATGTACATTGGTGGGACTGTTCGTCTTTGGGAAACGGAGCAGAAGGGCAAGGGGCGGAAACAGGGAAAAATTGAGTCGCGTTACGTGTGCCGCGATCGAAAGCTTCGGTAAACCTACTTGTTCGCGAATTAGGTCAGCGTAACCATTCGAAATCTTTTCTACGTACATAATCTGCACACGAGTATCGCTTTTTCAGCGTGACACTTACAGCCTGAAGGCTGGACACAAAAGATTATATCGGTTCAGACGCACACAATGCATCGAAAGTACGATGGACGAGAAATAGCATGCTCGCTATAAGTGTATCGGCAACAACATTTCTCATACGATCTCGCGCTTCGACAAACACCGTTCAACAATATCGTCACGATGAAATACGAAATTCACGTTGCTCCGGTGATTTATCGCTGAATATATTATAGAATGTAATAGAACAATGCGGACTGGTATAGTAGAATATCGTTGGTTTGATGTATATCGAACGTACAGGGTGTTTTATTCTTATTGATCCGTGCAAATATCTATGTATAAATTATCCGGAAAAGTGTTGCGGATAATGTACGTGCACGTTATTCGGATAAGTGTTTCAAATGAAACTCGTTCTTACGACGACCGCCAGATTTTTCTAGGTGCAGGCGTTTTCGAGACAACGAGACGACCTTTTTTTTTTAATGGAGCTAAATGTACATGTTTTATGAAAATGTTTAATTTAAAAGGTATTTCGATGTTCGTTTTATGCAACTGAGTGTATGAAAAACGAGGGAAAAATAAATATAAACGTGCGGTACGTTTCACGAGATTAAAGTTAGAATGTCTTTTAAGCTAATAATCATTTTTCGACCCGATGCTTTTGTATACGATTTCCTAATACTTTCTTGCAGAGAATTAAAAAATACATCGTATGGTGTATTAAAAGAGGCGTGTAGTTGCATTTAAAGAAACAACGGTGAGGATTGGAATCTCGAAGACGAGACCTGGATGAAACTTATCAGCTTCGCAACACGTCCTGCTCGAGAAAAAGTAAGCTTCATTCGAAACACTTCCTCGAATAGAGCTATATTTGCACGAATCGATCAAAACGTGACAGCCTGTACAGCAAATATGTTACAGAAAATTGTTCGTAAGTTACAAACGAACTCGTCTTAAAAATGAAGTAAATTAACAATTTGTGTCCGTGCGAAATACGTTTTAATAATATGCGACGAAGAGTGTACGATGTACTGTAAAATAACCTCTTCGTGGATTGATTTCATGAATGGAATACACAATTCCATAAAAATGTTAAACGAACGGAGATCGACGGAAATATTGCACAGATATTTCGTAATTTCGCCAATAATTCCGGGAAATGTTTTATCGTAAAGTAAAAAACATTTCGAGCTCCGCTTGCCGATTACATTGTATGGATATAAAACGGTTGGGAAATTGGAAAAATAAAAATTGAATATACCTGGTAAGTTAATAAAAAAAAAAGGAAAAAACACGCTGATTTTTTCGTTAAACTCCCACGAACGATCATCAACGAAATCTAATATCGCGCGATATAATGAAAACGCGAAGCACTTTAACGTGCACAGTGCTCGATAAGATAATTGTTCGTTGAATATTCCATCGACCGGTGTGTAAACACACGTGTGAACAAATACTGCGAGCACACGTGAATGTAAGGGGAGTAAATGTAAATCGACTAATAATATAACGCTGTTGCTGTGCCTGGTCGTAGGTATAAAGGCGTAATACGTTGACATTAACCACTGGAAAATGCACAAATCCCAAGACATTTCTCGTGGCACATTTGCTACATACTGGATATACGTAGTCTATCGGGAACACGTGAATGACAGACACAAATGTTCACTTTGTAGCAATCAGTATCGATTATAAACCGATAGTAATTGTGATAATTATGAGTAACGACCAATGGTCATAAGCATCTAAGCATCATAGCTAACGATGGAGGACTACTTCAATGGGGCTTGATCAATTTCTTCGTGAAAACGATTCATTCTCCTGATTCGACGATGTATTATCGTACAAATAATTATTTGTAACCTCGTATACTTAAATCATGTCGTACAGTTTACGTGTATAGTTTATTTACCTGTTACGTATACTTTATATATTTCACTATTTTATACGCTTCATATGCTTCCTATATCTATTTTATCTACTTCGTATACCTATACTATACTTCATCCATTCCATACGCTTCATGTTCTTCTGATACCCCTTTTATATGCTTTATATATCTATTTCATATACTTTCTACAACTAATTTATATACTTCCTATACTCATTTTGTACACTGCATATACCTACTTCATACATTTCACATAACTATTTCATACACTTCGTATGTTTCCTATAGCTATTTTATGTTCTTCATATACCTACTTACTTCATCTATATTTCATCTATTCCATACACTTCATATACTTTTCATATCCGTTTCATGCACTTCGTATTCCTGCTTCATCTACTCCATATACTTTCTATTCTATATAATTCATATAGCTACTTCATATACTTACTATACCTACTTTAAATACTTCATATTCCTACTTCATCTAATCTATATAATTTCAATACCCATTCTATATACTTCATATACCTATTTCATATACTTCCTATACCTAATTTTCGTACTTCATATAGCTACTTCATCTAGTCCATGCCCTTCATATATTTCATATATCTCATATATCTATTCCATATACTTTCTACACCTATTCTATAAACTTCATATAGTTACTTCATCTACTCCATATGTTTCATATATATCATATATCTCATATATCTATTCCATATACCTTCTACCTATACCTATACCTATTCTATAAACTTCATATAGTTACTTCATCTACTCCATATGCTTCATATACTTTCTATACCTATTCTATATACTTCATATACCTACTTTACGTACTTCGTTTAGCTACTTCATCTACTCCATATCCTTTATACATTTCATACAGCTAATTTTACATTTCATATACGTAACTGACAATTGCCGATTAGCAAAATAAAAATTCCGAAATTGCGCAGATGCTTCGCGAACGAGATTATATCCGACAAATACGTACGAGAACTACTTGAATAAACGAACTGATCAATAAGACCCTGGAGAATCAGCCTACCCTAATAAAATATCGAACATCTGACAGAATATCGAAAATGGCACGAGCGTCGGCGAAGCGGGACGTTTCCCAACTCGGATTTGTGTAAGACTAAACTTTCTACAATGTATCATTAGCACGAAGTAGGGCAGATGGAAACTCGCAGGGACGATTTACGCGATTTCGCAACGTTCCAGGCGCCTCTCAAGCGCAGAAGTCGGCTCACTTTACTGTGCAACGAGAGCTTCATCAGCGTTCGTTAGCGACAGCTACGAATTGATCCGAATCGGATCAAGCAAAAACGCGAAGAAACTGTCGATTAACTCCACGTATATATCGCGTAACTATCTTCGGATCTTTCGAAAAGTTACCAAAATTTTCAACATCTCGATTTGGATTCTGTGCGGTTGAAGCGTTCGAAAGTCTTCTAGGGCTTCCAGATGCGCTAATTTCTGGACGACGTTTACACAACCTTCGAATAATTTTACTCGTTCGACGTGAGACGATTGGAACGTCAAATTGAGTATAGAGATTGATTAATTGATTTTCCATTGAGACAGATTAATCGATCTTCCATTGAAATCTCGTCTTGGATAACCTCGAGATAATCCTTAAACAACTTTAGGATGAGTTGCAATCGCTGGTGCATGACATTCGAGCGATTATAACAGGACCTTCGACGATGGTAAACGACGTTGAGTAAATTGGCATGGCCTTTGACGCACCTTGAAATAACATCTCACAGACATCTTGGATAAGTTGGAAAAGCGTGCTACACAGATCTTAAGCGACCTTGAAACAGCACAACGTTGATCTTGTATAATCCTGAATTGCACCGGGTAACCACGAATGACCTTGAAATAATATCCTACCGATAAACGATAACTGGAAATAATATCCTAGCGATCTAGAACAACTTGAAATAAGATCCTAGCGATTTAGAATGGCTCGAAGTAATATCCTAGCGATCTAGGACGACTTGAAATAATGTCCTAGAGATCTAGAACGACTTGAAATAGTATCGTAGCGATCTAGAATGACCTGGAAGTAATATTTCAGCGATCCGGAATGATCTCGAAGTATCATTCCACTGGCTACGAAAAATGTCGAATGGTTCGCCCAAACGCTAAAAATGTCGAATCACCTTAAAAATCTTCCCCGGTTGATCTCGAACGACCTTGGAACAACCTGCAGACGACTTTTAAACGACTTGACATTTTTTTCATCGCGAGAAAAACGCGTGGCCAAGGGAACGACCGAGGAAGGACTAAGAAGGGACTGTAACTTTGAGAACTCGAAATCCATCGCTATCATCGGATTATGCAAGGACACGGTGGCGCACACGTAAACGCTCGATTACTAGACGACGAAGCGGCGCCAAAATAAATAGATAAATTACACGAACACGCCCATCGTCGTGTAACAGCCGGACGTGCCGGTGCAGTTTTTAAAGCAAACAGCGGAGAAATCGAAACACGAACGGCGAACGAGGCAAAACGCGAGGCTTTTTCGATACCATCAGCCACGCTTTTCGACGGAAGCAAACACCGCGAATTTTGAAACTGGGCAAACACTCGAAAGGCAAAAGCGTCAGTACCGCTCGTTTTATTAGCGTGTTTCGTTACGCTCCGAATTGTTTGTTCGTGGTATAAATTCTTCGAAAATTTATTTATTATTGTTTCTCCTCGCTATAGCTTACTTTATTTTATTATACAACGCGATAAAATAGCAATATAATGTAGTAAATGGGAGGTCAATGTAAGAATATGATACAGCGCAAGAAACTAGGAACAAGGCTGCGACAACCTGCTCATAATAGGCTATGGACCTAAAGTATAAATTATTGTTGTTGTTATTATTACTATTATTATTATTATTATTGTATTCTACACTTTACTAGAATTTACGTTAGATGATCGTATGTAACATTTATGACAGACTGACTCTATACTACATCATGTTCGATCTTCACGTAAATAATTAATAATTTTTGGAATATTTGATGTTTCGCACAGGTACGTATATTTTAACTTCTCATGTCTATTTTATGCGCATATATTTTGCTCGCGTTTGCCTGGCGATTTCAAAGATGGCTTTCTAAACATCAACAATTCCGCGGTTACAACGCCGCGTGAGACGTAAAATATTGAAATATTATACACAGGTTGTATTTGACGAACTTTATCGAAGCGCATCGTTCCGCTCGCGCTGCAGCTAAAATTATTTTACATTCAGTTCATACAGTAAATATTAACTGTCTTTTAGAGATAGCATTTCAAATTGCATATTGTATTACTTTCAGTTCACTAGAGCGTCTATAACTCGTCGCCTGACGAGTTTATTTAATTTATAAACTGCTCAAAATCCAAAGCGGAATACAAACGAAATAATAAGATTAATTCTATATAACAAATATATATATATACAGATATAGAATATAAAACGTAAAATTTTGCGTCAATCTTCGAGAAGAATCACTCTCGAGTCAGACTTTTCTTTCAAGATCCAGAGAAGAACATAGGATATAATGCTTGGCACAGTGTTGAAAATGATTCTAGCGACGCACAGTGCGGCATTTAAATGAGGATGGGCGGCGAAGACAGCAAAAATGCATGTAATCTGGGCGTGTAAGTTTTCCTGAAACTTGATATCAGAGGATCCGACGTGAATAAACGTCTACAGATCAAATCTCTGTTAGTATTTTCATTTTGTCAGATATTACGATGACATTTAGCAAAGAACAGAGTTTTTCTTTGACTTTTAAAATTTTCCTTCTCTATTCAATTCGCTGCTACAAAAATATTTCGCTAGAGAAATGAATAAATAAAGAAGAAACATGCAATGTAGCAGTTTGTAGCAGAAAAAGATTACACAGTGTGGATCGGTAAAATGGGATTACCTGAATATCTACGGTGGCTACGAAAAGTATCCGCACGTACTGTTAATTTCTAGTCATTCCGCGTCTCATTTTCGCGGTATCAAATTTTTACAGATGCACGCACGCTAAACTTGCTGTAGAGCTCTAAGAAATTCGGCTTTATTTAGAACTTGATTAGATGAAGTAACAGATTTTATGATAAAATACGTGCAAAGCTAAAAAAAATCGCTAAATTTTCGATAAGAAATTATCGATATTTAAACTGTTTAACTGCAGTTCCAACTTGGCGTGAAGCCTCAACTTTCATAATACCAAGTCCATTTTCGTCAAGGATGATTTTACACCGCGTAGTGGATAGAAAAATGAAGATGCTTTTCTTGTTCGAAAATCTTAGAACTCCAAACGTCTCTAAAGACGTTAAAAAATTTTTTCTATGACTGACATCACTGTGTGTTTGAAGATCGATTGCTTCCCTTCGCAGCGGCGTCTTAAAATTCGATGCACGACTTTTTGTCCCCGTTTTATCGAACTTCCAATGAAAAGTGTAGCGCCGATAGTGGAATGATCCGAGGTACACCAGTGCCTTGTAGCAAGCTTTATTAACGATTCGATGTTTGTAATCGCCATTCTTTTACGCATTTTAATTTGCCACGTTGAGCAGCGTAGCTCCTGAGCGAGACATTTACGTGACTCTAATTAACCGGTCCACCCTGTACAACAATGTACTGCAGTCTTAACACAGAACAATCAAGATCACAGGACGTTTCCGACCGTCTTTTATCAAATTGCTCTCTTCGAAGAAACAGAAATTTTAAATTAGAAATTAAAGCTACACGTATCTTTGTTTAAATTCTGCGCATTTAAAAAGCGTAACAAACGCCATTTAACCAAGATTGACAAGCACGTAACGAACATATATAAGATAAATATAAATATAAATAAATATACAAGGCGGTTGGTAACTGGTGGTACAAGCGGACAGGAGGTGATTCTACGCGAAGAAAGAAGTCGAAAATATAGAATAAAAAATTTTCGTTCGGGGCTTTGTTTTCGAGAAAAGCGACTTTGAATTTTCGCTCGGTACGCGTGCACTTTATCGCGTCTCGTTAGAACGAATCTCACTGTGGATCATTGTCTCGATCGACGTTATGTTAATAAACACTTCCAATGTGACCGAAGCGTTTTCCTACCTATTAACTTACAATCCGACTTTTTTATTCTATATTTTCGACTTCTTTTTTCGCGTAGAATCGCCCCCCCTTTCCGCTCGTACCACCAGTTACCAACCACCCTGTACATAAATAACTATAAATAAATAAAATATAAATAAACAAACCCTCTATCCATTTCCTACGAAATTATCGTTACTATATTCGCATTTTATATTGCATATTAACAGACTGATTTGATCGAATAATAAGAACAACGATCACGCTCGACCCTCGTCCACCGCATGCTGCACTGTGCGACGTGTAATTTGTGGACTTGACACAGCGTGCAGAGACAGGCAGGGAAAAAAGAAACGGGAGAGTGTCCGATTTCGTGGCGAAGTGGGACGCGTTAATGAATTTCCTTATCAAATCGCGGCCTCGTCGTGCCACGGCCCGCTATTATTATCTCTGCCATCGATCAATACGACGTGCGGCCGTATTGCAGGATGACTTGCAAATAACGCAGAAAACGTTTCTGCGCAGGACGTGTAGGATATCCGTTTTCTATCGATACCTGGATTTCGACGAAGGAACAAGCGAACCTGAAGAACCGTAGCAACACCTCGGAATCCGATCGATGAGAACCTCACGAGACGGGAACTTGTTTCGTTCCGGCTGCGTGCCACGGAACTCCCCATCGAACTTATGGAACTTCGCCGTGACGGTAGTAGGCAGAGTTACATTAAATTCAACACGGTCGCGTTTAATTCCGCGTATTTATCCGTGTCATTGATTGCTACAGCTTGATTAATTTACCGGTTACACCCGGTAGAATATAATCATATTTGTCATTCACGAGCGAACATAGCATAACGCCGTATTAATAAATCAATATGGCAATTTCGCAACTGCGCGGATATTCACAAATACATGGTCGGTAATTTCGTTCTGTAATTCAGTCCGTAATCTAATAAATGTTCGCTGTAATTCGAGAGTAACAGGGTCTGTTAAACGAAAACTGTTCACTAGAGAACTGTCGATTTTATTCCCGCGAGGATATCAATGAATCGAAAACCGATACCTAATCTTATTTTATCATTCAGTTTATTGTAATTCCGTTTGATTTGAGAATAATAGAGTCCATTAAGTGGACGCATAAATTTCTTATTTATGCAAATTTCGTGATACCAGGCAACCGATGAATCGTTTCATCGACAGAAAGGAAAGAAAAGCAAACAGAGAGATTTTCGTCGAAAGGAAAAAGATTGGAAATGTTTGCAAAATTTTCAGATAAAGTTCGATCGTGCTATTTAACGACACGACGACCACTGTTGTTGCCGCGAAATTTTCGTATACGGAAAACGGGGACATTTCGAGGCGAAAACAAGTGTCTCTCGCGAATATTAACATAATTGGGATAAATTTCGCGTGCACGGTGTTTGCGTATGTTCGGGGTACATTATACGCGCGACGTTTCACGTTAATGGAATATTAGAGGGATGATAAACCGAGGTAAAAGTGGCCAAGGATGGCCAGGCTGCGTTCACGCGAATTAATGAGTTCAGAAACGCGAAGCTCGCCTCGAAACGTTCGTTCGCGAGATTCCGCCAGAAATTATCGGTCCGATAACGTTGCTTCCCTGTTGTTGTTGTTGTTGGAATAATTTCGTTAATAAAATCTGCCGAACTCGCACGTACATAACAAATGCATTTTGGGAAATCGTTTGACCGAGAGGGCAGAATATTTCGCAACATGTGCGCGAGCAATTCTACAGAAATTACGATGGAATGAAATAAAACTGGAAAAGAGAAATGTAGGAAGAGAAATTAATCAAGAAGCATAGCAACTGAGATTCGCTGATGAAAGAGTATTTCGCCGCTATGATATTGTGGTACACGCGTTTCTTGGTAAAATTACGGAGTAATTATATCGAATTTTAACATCAATAAATCCGTTTCAACGAAAGATTGAAAACACAAAAATGTAATATCGTAGCGCGCTATCATCTCGTTGAAATTAAAAAATTACTACAGCACAGCCTGCCTCGCTCGAACGTTCTATTATTCAAACAAAATATTTCCCAGCAACGCATGCTTTTTTCCCTTTCAAATATCCGCATATTTTATCGCTCTTCGTGTACAATGTATTCTTGCCTCTATTCGATCGAGTAAATTCCGATTATAAGAATTTAATACGAAAGTAATAGCGTTCCGACTATCGAAGCAAGATACGATAAAATTGAAAAAAACTCGAAAGCGGTGTAGGTGCGATAGAATTAGCAAACCGACACGATGGCGTTGGGAAAAGCGATCGTCACGGACATTCAAAAGGAGAAACATGATATTGAAAACTGCCCGGAGCACGTAGATTGCTCCGATACTGGAAACAGCAGAGAAAGATTAAATGTACCCCGGTGTAATGAAACGGATTCATCGCGAAAAAAGACGACAATAATGGCGATTTTATAAGAGTGGAAAGAACAGACGAGAGTGACAACGAAGAGGTGTTTTTCGCGCCGAAGCGTTCGCGGCATTGGAAAAAGAGCTCCGGTAGTTCGAAGTACAAAAAGAACGCAACTCAGTGCAGTTACTTATGTTGAAAGAATTACGTGACTTTGCAGTCGAAAAGACGTGGCATCCATAAATATTTAAAGAATCTGTCAATTGATTTTAATAAAAAGAAAAAAAAAAAAGGAAATTTCGTATCAAAAATGTGATTATTATGTTATTCGAGCAGAACAACAAGAATTTCGCCTGCCTATTTTGGAAAAAGGGAGGCTCTACTATATATTGAATTGTAATTTTAATGGATCGATCGTAGAGAAGATTAAGGGCAGAAAAACGAAAGAAAATTTTCCAGAACTCGGAACACGCCGTCGCTTGTCGATAAATTACTTCGATCGACGACGCAGCTGTTTCGATGCAGCAATTATAAATATATTCGAATTCACGTGCACACGATCGATCGATCGGATGTCAGAGCAGAACGGCGGCGGCTTTCGCAAATCAAAACGACCGCTCTCACGAAATATTTTTTCCCGATGGCTCACTTTGTTGGCCAACGTTTGTGTTCCCATCGCGTTCATTTGTCACTCGTGTCCCCGCCATCGTTTTCTCTCGTCCTTTTCTCTCTTTCCGTTGCTATTTGCATTTATATCGCGCGTTGTCGAAGCGTTCGCGTTTTTCGTCAAATGAAAATTCCATGTACGCGATATATTTTGCAACATCGAGTTCCGATGATGCAGCAATGCAATCCCAAAGTAATGGATATTTCAACGAACTTTTCCTTTTTAATTCATAAACGTGCTTCTTCTATGTTTGTCAATGGTTCGCCAAAATAGCGTAGTTGAAAGATATCGATTAATTTAATTTCATATTTAATATTCCTATTAAATATTCCACCTTTTGCGGTAACGAGTAATTTCTTAACACACTTATTTTCGCTATAATCCTGTCCATTCTGATATTCCTTATTGAGAAAAATATTCGAAGGTTCAAATCAACCAGATGGAAGGAACAATAGATTTCATAATTATAGATCGAACACTAATTACGCTGAAACAAATGATATATTGATCGCATTAGAGATTAGATATTCAGAGGTGAAAATTAACCAGATAAAAGAAATAATAGAATTCGTAAATAATTGTCGTTCGCTAACTAATTAAACTAGAACCAATTATCGATTGCTTCAGGCCTTGGGCGTTCAGCAGTTGAAATTAACCTGCAGAAGGAATAATAGGTTTCATAGTTATCATTCATTAGCTAATTAAACTAAAAGAAATTATGTATTCATTGCTTTAGGAATTAGATGCTCAGAGGTTGAAATCAACCAACAGAAGGAATAATAGGTTTGACAATTATCATTCACTGACAAGTAATTAAACTGTAGGAAATCATTAATTGTTTCAGGGGTTAGGTGTTCAGAAATTTAAATTAACCAACAGAAGGAAAATGTATGTTCTCGGATATTATACATTAAGTAATTAAACTGAAGAAATTATTAATTGCTTCAGAGGTTAGATATTCAGAAGTTGAAATTAACCAATAGAAGGGTATAATAGGCTCCATAATTGTCATTCACTGATTAATTAAGATAAAGCAAATCATTAATTGAGGTTAAGTGTTCAGAGGTTGAAATTAACCAACAGAAGGAACATGTGTGTTCTCAGATATTATACATTAAGTAATTAAACTGAAGGAAATTGTTAATTACTTCAGGGGTTAGGTGTTCGGAAATTGAAATTACCCAAAAGAAGGAGTAATAGGTTTCAAAATGGTCATTCAACGACTAATTAAAGTAAAATAAATCACATATTCATTGATTTAGAGATAAGACGTTCAGGGGTTAAAGTTAACCGGATAAAAGAAATAATGGATTTCATAATCATCATTCAGCAATTGAGCAAACTAAAATATTATCCACGACTAATTGCTTCCGAATTTTTCAATTTTCAGTTCCTCTACTAGCAAAAAGAAGATTAGAGAAAGGTGTTCGATCGAAGGAAGAACACAGAAGGGGTGAGGATTGCATGAAAATCCTCTGGAAATCGAGGATCCTGCAATCACGAAGAACAAACAGAGCGAAGGTGTCGGTGATATCAGGACGTCGCGAATTTTGTTGCGGTTTCCATTCCGTTTCGCACGGCTGGTTCCGCGATAATGGAATTTCAGCGACGTCGGAGGAAAATCGAGCCACGACAAGCCTCTGCAAAATGGTCATTTGTCAAATTACCACGATTAACGACGTTCCCCCGCTAATACAATTAATCAGTTCCAGCCAATTGTCCGGCGCGTCAGAGAAGAATCGCTCGATGCTATATCTGTGCTCGTTTGAAAAATGGAGCGATCAGTTTAGTGCTTCGCTCGCGAATTACGATCTACGTTTCACTCTTCTTCTCTTCCCTTTGTTCTGAGAAAATTCCGTTACTTTTCCAGGTTTCCATAGCATTCTCCTTGTCCACGTTTTGCATATAATCGTTACCAATACGATATACATAGATATACATTGAATTCGACGATGTTACATTGTAGAAGAAATTCCAAAAATTTCTAATCGAACAAATCGAATTAATTTGGTAGACTAGCCGAAGATGGAAGAATCTTTAACACTAAAGCACGCTTTTATCAGGAAGATATTTCTTTCATCAGAAGATGAACAAAATCGCGAGCGCCATTAAAATTGACGAAACCGACGTACTGAATTAATGACACAAATTTTCACCTAGAAGTTATCTCCGACAATCTGACAAAAATCCGACCGAGTATCGTTGTCAAGACACCTCGTTGCCTATTAACTGGAACGATTTATCGGTCCTTTCATCCACGCAGCTGGAACAAGGCGGCAAACAGCACGAAGATCCACAGCAGCAAAATCCCAAACGACAACGATATAAATATTTTACTGCATATTTAACCGTCTTCGACCAGCATCTGTCTTCGTAATCTGCAGCGCAGAACATACAGCCGAACGCCAACTGCGGAAACTACGATATTTTAAAATCCCCGTTCTCGATCTGCCAACCGCTTCAACGCTGAACTCGCCTAAACAGCTCGCGGTCTTCAACAGCCGCGAATAAACGATGAACTACGGAGACGCTAAATGAGCAGAAAGGTAAAAGAAGAGACAGAAGGAGCGTGTAAACGAGCGCGCGAAAAGAACGGCCGAGTGAAACGTCCGCGGCGCGTTTTAATTCGACGTTAATGCAAAGTGCTTGGTCGTCGGCAGCGGTGGCTGAAGGTTATTATCTGTCGCTGGCAGAGGCCCAACAGCCGGCGAAGCAAAAAGAGTGCAAGAGCTTTTTCACCTCTCCACGCACTTAACCCTCCGCTGCATTGAAAAACGATAAACGCTCCATCCGCTGGTGGATTGCCGGCCGACGCGTGTTAAGGTATTCGCAGCGCGACGATATCCCTGAGAAGTAAAACGCGCAGAGACACGCCGAGAGCCATATTCTTCGCGCGTATCTGACATTCTTCCCCTGAGAGGACATTTCTTCGCTGTCTGTATTTTCTACGCGCGCACACTAACAAACAGCTGGCCCGTGTTACGCAGACACCTAGCGACCGTGGATCATGCGAAATTGAGTAAATTTTGTTGGGAGATTTGAGTTTGATGCGGATGCACCGATTAGCGGGCGACCAGCCGGCAGAAAGGGCCGATCGATCGGCTTTCGATTCTTACTGTTATCGATAAGCTGATAAGTTGCAGAAATGAAAATACCATGCTCTGTCCTTTACTGTCACTGGTATAAGTTTGATATTTTTTCATACGTAGTGTAGTTGCATGTTCGCGCGTTACATAATTATTACATAAAATGTCGTAAATTGTAATTAGCATTTATTGAAATAAATATGATTATATCGATGCAATTATTTCACTTAACGTAATAATTATTACGTGAAGAGTTAAAAGTAGTGATTAGTATCTGTCGAAATAAACCAAGCTCC
This sequence comes from Bombus confusus, assembly GCA_014737475.1. Lineage (NCBI taxonomy): Eukaryota > Metazoa > Arthropoda > Insecta > Hymenoptera > Apidae > Bombus > Bombus confusus. The sequence continues at coordinate 3,365,051 of JACXIV010000045.1, forward strand.
GATTAACCGGCAAGTCGGTGTTTCCTAATTTTATCGTAGCGCAAACACTATTTCAAAGGAACGAATAATTAAAACGATGCAAGGAAGAAGATACAAAGGCGGGAGTTCGTAGACTGTACGACATTTTGTTGTTGCTTCGCCAAAGGAAGGGTCACGTGAGAAACACCGTGCTGCAAGGGGCGATGACTTGATGATTGAGGAGATGAGGAGGATACAGGGAGCAAGTTGAAGAGGGTGAAGTTTGAACACTAGAAGGTATTTTGGGAATACGTTGCTTCAAGAGGAAGTTTTCCTATGGTTGCAGGGCTAATAGAATAAACGACAGTGATATTTTGGAGCATTAGTATCATAGTGTCCATAAGAATCGTATAACGAACACGTGGAGAAAATCCTGAAACGCGATGGGCAAGTTACTTGGACAGGACGATGGAAAGAAGAGAAATAAACATAGCCACGTTTGCCGACACCAACCGAAGCTGAAGAAGAAAACGAAAAATAAAAAAATGAAAAGAATTTTCTCGCGTCGTACAAAATGAATTTCGTCTTTGAAAAAGAATAGCCAGGTTCGTTTAAGTGTCAAGGAAATCGGCCTGAACATTTGTGAAAGAACGTGGAGGGTTTAACAAAGAAGGTTTCCTAAAGCTTCAGGCTAATTGAGTAAATCGAATTAATAAATCGAAAGAGAATGAGAACACATTATTGATGACTCGTTATCGATGACGGAACACTTTAGCGACATTCCGCAGGAGATTGCTGTTTAGTCGTCGTTTTAGACATCGACAGATCTTCGATGCTCGAAACACCGCGCGCGGCAAGCGAGCCCGTGAAAAACAGATGGCGGAGTAACGATCTTGCGTAATGACATTCGAATGCAATGTCTGCGTGCTAGCCGAGAAAGGAATATAGATTTTCCATAATAGCGTTAGTTAAAGCGCATCTGGCCGGCGGAAAGAAGAAACGCGAACCACTTCGATGATGTCATTTCAATTCGATTTAAACAGCGAACAAGTTAAAACGCATTATCTTATAACGCAGTGATTTCCTTTACCGCGGCAATTTACATTTTTATAACGTTATTAGAAACTGACTAGCGTTCAAATAGAAAAGGACCGTCGGTGAATTTCAACTCGGTCGAATTATACTCACAGCTACGCGCAAGATAAAACCCAGCACGTGACCAATTTTCCCACAAGAAACGAGCGACACAGATAACAATATTGCGCCTGGTAGCCAGGGAACGGCTCACGTCAGACGTTAAATCACGTTTCCGACTTTTATTATTAGTTTCCGCGCGCGTTCGTAAGATACGTGACGTTTTACTTTCATATCGCGCGTGCTGCCGCCTGCTCGACATCGACGAAATCAGCTTTACATTCATTTGTAAATTACACGATGCGATATCAAACATCAGCATCTTGATACTTCGCAGTTCCACGGATTCCAACATGAGCATTTTGTCACTCGTTACTGTGCGTTACTCGTAATTGTTATTTACAGTTGTTCTGTCGGTTCTAATCGAAGCGAGATCTGCGTGACGAGGAAAGTTTGGCAACGCGACGATCGAGACACGTCTGCAACTTTGCGCAAGTGTAATATCCAATAACGACAAACAGGGAGGATGAATCGCGGATAAAAAAATAAGCGAGAAACGTACGTATGCATGGTGGATTTATCGTATCGCGCGAACAAAGAGGGAGAAAATAAATGGATAAAGCCCGGAATAAAAGACAAAGCTTTCTTTAATGAATCCCTGTTTAATCGACAGTGTTTTAATGTGCAAATAACAATTTTATGGAACGATATTAGAAACTAAACATTGTCGAGTACAAATCCTCTATGCTTGTACAAATACGAAATTATGTATATAATTTAATGCAGGTAACTGGTATGATTTAACTAATATAAATAATTCGCACGAGCTGCCGCAATTCGACAGAAGCTCGCAGTCAGCGTTGTACGTTGCATCGATCTATGTTCGACGTTCAAAAATTGTTCAAAAATTTTGTTGTTTCTAATCAGTTATATATCCGCAAACAGCTCTTCGAGGACCATTTATTCGTGTGATAGCAGAAAATGAAACTTCACGAAATTATGAATGGTAAGGATAAATCTTGATAAACATTTTTTTTTTTTTTAATTTTTCACATCCAAGATACAGATCATAAGGAACATCACAGCGTTTAATTTACCATTTTTACATTTACGATGATACGAAAAATCGAAATTTCTAGCAGGAGAAAAGAATCGTTATTGGCATCACACGAACCACGTTTGTGCAAAGTTCCAAATTTCGTTGAATTTTCGAGCTGCCGAATTTCCCCTGTTAATCGGGACACGCTTTCCTGTCAATTATATACAATTAAATTGATTCAACATGATCGACATTCAACATTCGACATTCTTGTATTTGTTTCTACTTTGAAAGAAGCAAACTGGCAATTTATTCATTAATTAAATTAATTAAAAATAAATTATATTAATAACAGGTTACAAGTGGAGAACGTGGTCAATGGAAATAACAATGGAGCGAAGTTTTGCGAGCAGAACAATACACGAAGAGGAACAATCTTTGAACTCTGTGCTGGGTTTTGTACAGCTTTAAAATAAAGTAAAATCACGATAACCTAGAATAACGCACAACCTCGTAGGAAGATAATACTTTTGTATTCGATGATTTACCATCGAAAGCTAACAGAATATAAAATACAACGATTTAGGTCCGCGATACGTTTCGAAACACGAAACGTCGAGTTAAATACCGTTGCAACGATCGAACGATAGGAAGCTTGCTGGCGAATGATAGTGCGATGCAAAGCCACGGATCGTTCGATAATCGCGATAAAGACGTGAATTTGTACGTCTTGGTAATCGAATTACGAGAGGAAAGAAAAAAATCACATTCCCGGTGTCGCGGAAAATATAATTATCGTCGGCCGTGTAATCGCACAAACTTATCGTCGCTTGAAATCGGCGCTATCTGGCGAAGGAATCGCGCGCGCAACGTCAACTTGATCTCAAGCTTAATCAGCAGGCGTTTCGACGTTGGTAATCGCTTCAAGTCGTCGATTTATCGCGTTAAAGAGCCATGATTCATTGGGAAAACCGATGGGGAAGATAAAAAAAAAAGTCCAACTATTTTCTGTGACGGTTTCGTTGGAATTTCTACTCGGAAAAATACAAATTCCTTGAAGCGACGTCTCACACAGTGGCCAGAAACGGTACACGATGTGCGAAAACTGCGTATCGTTGTATTGCTCGATTTATTCGATTTACGTACTAGATAATTAATTAGGTCCGAGGATATTAGGTTTTGTATAATCTAACAGCAGCATCGTACGACTATACGAACGTGGTGCTGTGAAAATAAAATATCGAATTTAGTTTAAAGAAAACGTTTCATTGGAAAACACAGAAAACGTGTAATTATTTTTTGATGCCGCTGTACGTGGATCAATAAGTTTCTGCATAAATTGGTAGCGACAAATAATTCACTCGCGTAAGTTCGTTTATCAAAGAAATTATCAGAGAAGTTTGGCAAAGAAATGACGCAAATAAATGGCGCAAACAACTTCCAAGCTGAAACTCTCAACAGTAGCATGCTTGCAACATATAGCAGCCTCTCTCAACAGATTAATTAAATTAATCAACCCCCTCCAACTTTCTATTATCGCTAGACTGAGGGACCTTTCTGCGTTTATGAGAATTTTAAAGACACAAAAATGCACAGGATGCACATAATAATTGTTACAATATGTATTTAATTACATATCAACTATCAAAGATTATATTCAGAAAAATACGAATTTGCATAAACACGCGCAGTCTAATTGCCATCGAACTTTCCTGCCGAAAACAGAAAATCATCGGTGATTTTTTATCTATTATCGCTATTTCCCCGTAACAACACGCGCGTGTATTCAAAACAACGTTTCACGTCTAATCGCCTTGTTTCAATAATTCGTCCAGATTCGCCGTACATATTCGTTGTTCGCAACAAATCACACGGTACACGTTGTACCAGTAATTTTACGATTATTCACAGGACGCAGCATGTTGCTGGGACAGACGCGTGCCACGTTAAAGCTAATCGTAGCGCGACAATCTGCCTCAAAGGTAAAACACGCCGAGGCTCGAAAATCATATTCCTCGCGCTGTCTGAGATTCTTCTGTCGCTTTCTGTCGCAAAAGTCATTTTTTTCGGCGGCCTACTGCGAGGATTACGCGTTGAAAGTTTCAACTCTGAGCATGAATATTTCTATTTCCACGAGGCTAGGCTCCCTAAACATTCAATCGCGTAGAGACAACAGAAGAGCGAGTAACGCATCTCGTGAAAATTTCGAAGAAATCGTGAGAAAGTCAAACCACGCCACAAAATAAGGAAGATCAAAAGCAACGCGTTTAAACGCAAGCGCGCGGCGGCTAGGTCGCAGCACGAGATAATTCGCCGCAACGAACGAGGAACGAAACGCGCGTGCAACGTCGGCTCGTATTATTTCGTGCGAATTGTCGATTCGCCTGGCCCCTCTCTACCCTCGGTCTCGTAACAGCGAACAAAAAGATCGTTTCGTTGTTCGTTATCCGGACGAAAATTCGCCCCGACTCTGGCTTGTCCTCCCATTGAAAGCCGCTTTTTTCCTCCCAGAAACGTCACGCATTGTCACGGTTTCAAACGGGAAAAAAATTATCCCCCGAGCGGGCAAAACGATAGAAAGGATCCAACCACTCGAATTTTTCCAACGTTATCTATCAGCCGGTATCAAATTTCTGTTTCCAATCGATTGGTTAAGTTGACATGTGAAAATAGTTTCGTTTCTTTCTTTCTTTTTTTCTTTTTTTCTTTTTTCCTCCAAATAACGGGAAAGACTACGGGGATACTTTGTTCTTATAGAATCTTGTAATTTACGTGGCAGTTTGTGAGGTTAGGTTAACTTGATCGATTGGTTAAGTTGACGTGTGAAAATAGTTTCGTTTCTTTTTTTCTTTTTTCCTCCAAATAACGGGAAAGACTACGAGGATACTTTGTTCTTATAGAATCTTGTAATTTACGTGGCAGTTTGTGAGGTTAGGTTAACTTGATCGATTGGTTAAGTTGACGTGTGAAAATAGTTTCGTTTCTTTTTTTCTTTTTTTCTTTTTTCCTCCAAATAACGGGAAAGACTACGAGGATACTTTGTTCTTATAGAATCTTGTAATTTACGTGGCAGTTTGTGAGGTTAGGTTAACTTGATCTATTGGTTAAGTTGACGTGTGAAAATAGTTTCGTTTCTTTTTTTCTTTTTTTCTTTTTTCCTCCAAATAACGGGAAAGACTACGGGGATACTTTGTTCTTATAGAATCTTGTAATTTACGTGGCAGTTTGTGAGGTTAGGTTAACTTGATCGATTGGTTAAGTTGACGTGTGAAAATAGTTTCGTTTCTTTTTTTCTTTTCTTATTCTTTTTTTTCCTCCAAATAACGGGAAAGACTACGAGGATACTTTGTTCTTATAGAATCTTGTAATTTACGTGGCAGTTTGTGAGGTTAGGTTAACTAAAGTCTCTCGGGACAATTTGACTCTCTGCAGATGTGGTCCTAGAGTACCAGAAAATTAATTAGCGAAGGAATCGCGTAACGATCGACCTAACGCATTATAATTCTGGTTAATTTTCCGCTATAATGTGGAATATGCAACGTATACTACATACGGGTTGGCCGTAAAGAAGGGTCCATAGTTTAGAGCGCAAGAAACGTTTAACGAACGTAGGTCGAGAAATCAATCCTTTAGACATGTAAAATCGACCTCTAGTTTTCACTGACGCTCAATATCGTAGGCTGATCTTTTCGATGTATTCGCGTCACGTCGAACGCCGAGTATACAACAGTGGACTAATATTGTCTCGAGTTACTTTGTTTACTATTTAGTTATTACGCTCGCTCGGATTCACAACAACGCCGTGCCGCTTGATCGACGTTCGACGTGATGCGAAGGGTCCAGATTAGGTTACGAAATACGATATACGAAATACAAAACGCTAGAGAAAAGATAAAGGTTGATTTTACACCGAAAGGAACGATTTCAGGACGTGCGTTGATTCGACATTTTTTACTCCCCTCGGTGAATATTATAACCACTAAATTATGTACCCTTCTTTACGAACACCCTGTACATAGTGAGAATCGAAAGCGAGTGCATTATCTCGTACACACAAAATTTATTCAAAAGCGCTTACGCGTATATTGCGTGAATCGAAAATCCCAAAAACGTAAAATACGTAGGAATACAAATTAGCCTCCGAAGACCAGAATCAGGCGTTATGCGAGTATTGTTTCGAATAAATATTCATCTGGGTTAATCGTCGGAATGAATTCATAGCGGTCGAATATTTTATCCGTGGAATAATTATTTGTCACCGGTAACGAATTATTTTCTATGGCTATTCGACTAATGACTACGGAATCATTCGAATAACAGTACGAATAATTGCTTGTTTCCGCTTGATTTTATACAGATAACGATTCTTCTTAATTTACCGAGCGTATAATCTACCGAGCAACGATAAACTTTTCAATGTGGCATTCGAAAAAGCTATAACAGACGATGTTACAATTGGACAACGTAGTTTGGAAACATAAGTCACGTTCAATATCGTACCAATCGATACGATATAACATCATGCAATATCATCCCCGTGTAGCGCGTAAATATTTATATATAATATATCATTTTATCCGAATAAATACTTACCCGAAAAGAAACTATTCGATTAAGTTTCTACCCGTAAAAATAAATTCTCACGCGAATAATTTCACATTCGAATAAATTCCTATTCGGACAAATACTCGTTCAGCGAATCAAATATCGTTCTATTGTTTTTATTCGTTACCTGTTATTCGAATCAAACTTCCGTCGAGATGTGCCGAATGCTCGAGCAGCGGCGCGAAGTCCGAATAACGGGTAACTTTGACCCATGGAGAAAAGACGCGCGTACACGCACGTCGAAGGGTAGTTTCGCGATAACGTCGTTTTGTATTCGTCGTTTCGTTCTCAATCAGATACGATTTAGCCGATACGGTGGACGGTCTACGAAGCGGGCCAAGGTGTCCCGACACTCGGTCTGCGAGGGTTAGAATAGCAAAAGAAAAACACGGACAAGTCCGTAGGTTGAGTCAACGTTAACGCGAACTGCAAGGTGCACGGTCGCTTCTGTGTCTCGCTGTACGTATGTAACGATGGAGTAACGATGGAGCAGAGGACGAGAAGATGGGATGGAAGAAACGAATGGAAGTTACAAATTCGAAGCAGATAATTAGATATTTGCAAGTGGAATGCGTAATGGAAGGAAATGGAAATGCGGTCTGTAATAACGGGGGAAGGTAGAAACGAGCCAGGGGTAGATTTATTACAGCTACTTTCCAAAGTTTGCGCTACTTTCATCGATTCGATTTAGCCGTGCATAAGAAGAGAGACATCGTAACGAGATTTTCCCTCGGAGAACATTGCAACACGGAGGAACAGTCTGCCAGCGCGATTGAAGAGATTCTTTGTTTCCCGTTCGCGGAGGGAAGAGGAGGCTCGCAAGGGATGCTTGCAGCGAAATCCATCGATGGAAATTCAATCGTTCCTAGGTCCGCGATCGGATCTCCGCGAACACGGGGATCCGACGAGCCAGTAAATCGATTTCGACCGCGCGAAAAGGTGCTTTTTCCGCCGCGATGCGCAAAAGCCAGCCAACTGTTTCCAACCATCGACACTGTCGCGGCCAATGGTAGTATAACGCAGAATATGAAGAATATAAGATGGACAGAATACAAGAGTTACAGAGACTTCGACCGATCGAAATTTCCACATAAAGGCGGTTTAACGAACGAAAATTCCGCGCACAGAGGCTTCGTACGAGGGCAAAATCGCGTTCGCGTCTTCGGAGAGTCTTCGTATCTCAAGCTTCCTCTTACAACTCGCTTGATTCAACGTACATTTCGAGTTATCGAGGTTGCACTGTGCTAGGAATTGGGAAATACCGTGGCCAAAAAGTAGCAAGACTGGCCCGACTAAGCCACGAATTTATTCGTCCAAATTTATTTCGTCTTCTTCAAAATAATCCCCTTCCGCTGCAGTACGCCAACGTTTTTTTTTTTTTTTTTTTTTGCCAATGGTCGAAGCACTTCTTACAGTCGAGTCGAGGTACAGCGCGTTGAGAACGCGAGGCGTATATTCTCTGTTATCGCATCTGTCGACTGAAAAAGGGTGTCCACGAGGCGGTAATTTTAGCCAAGGAAATAAGAAAAAGCGACGCGGAGCCGTATCAAGCGACTAAAGAGCTCGCCGAATGATATTCGTCGAGTCTTTAGCGCAAAAAGTTACGAACAGCGACAGATTTATTGCTTATTTATTGAAATAATAAACGGGCCTAAGTCCGTGCAAAATACACAAGGAAAGGAAAGTTAGAAGAATAACAGGAGAAAGTAAAATCAAATAATAAAAATGAAATAACATAAAATACGATAAGAATCACTATAAGAACAGATCACGCTGAAAAATCATCCGGAGTATTCGCAAGTAACAGTTCACGCTATCTTTGACAAATATCCTCGGTTTAACCACGGAATATCGTATGGTAAAGTTATTGACAGGAAATCGTACGGGCGGAAGGAATTAACTTCGTAACAATACGTATGTATAACTTATTCATCACAACGATAATGGAATTTGTTCGTGGAAAAAGAAAGATCAACGAAACAGTGCAAACTCGTGGTGAAAATGGGAAATTTATAACGTTTGTATTTACCCACGCAGTGGCAAGCGAAAAGGGTTTATAAGGGTAATATCGGTTGAAACGCGTGTTGTTGATTTTATGAGGCAAACAAGAGGGATTCGTAGCGGGAAAACAAGAGATTGGACATGCCTAGAAATTATCGTTATTATTTCGTTGAAATGGAAATGAAAATAACGACGAGCAATGGGCTAACTGTGTTCAGCCTTTAATCCCTTTCGAAATAGCTTCCGATAAAAAAAAAAAAAGAAAAAAAAAAAGGAAGGAAGGAGAGAAAACAATTTAAAAAAAAAAAACCTGTAAACATGGAATCTCGCCGATCGGGATTAAAATGTATCGTTTACTTGATTCGAGTGCAAACTGGGTCAGAAATGTTGGAGGAGGTGGGCGTGCGATGGCGATAACTATAGAGGGAACATTTACGCGGAAGTTGCATCAGGTTGAAAAATTTCGGTGCAGCGTCCGGTGTAGAATGAAAAAATAATTAAAGCCGGACGCGATGCTCGCGGATTACGAAATTCTATCGGAACGCTTCGAGTCGAGAAAACGCGACCTGTAATTCTGCCGATAATTCTCGACAAAATTGCTAATCTTGCCCGATGAAAGTGCTCTTAGCTGGAAAAATAAATCCGTTTTCAATCAGCTACAAGTTGTATCGGAAAACATACACGGAGTTGGAGGAAGAACGAAACTGCAGGGACGGGTGTAACTTTTGACTTCTTCGCCAAGTATCAAAGTGTCGTTTCAATTCTTACGATCGCGCCTTGTCTTCGACATTTAAAAAAAAATCCGATAATTTACCCCTAATTACGAAAGGAAACAGCGTTTTCAACCTCTCGATGAAAAGTTATTCTCTTTCCGTTCTTTCTTCCTTTTCGCAGCAGCCAAATGTGAAAACCGTCCGAGATTGTTTTTGAAGAAAATAAAATTTCAAAATTTGAGCGAACTCGCTCTCGGTAATCTCGTAGAAAAAAATCCCTTCTTCGACATTTAAAAAGAAATGCGATAATTTACCCCTAATTACGAAAGAAAACAGCGTTTTCAACCTCTCGATGAAAAGTTATTCTCTTCCAGTTCTTTCTTCCTCCTCGCAGCAGCCAAATGTGAAAATCATCCGAGATTGTCTTTGAAGAAAATAAAATTTCGAAATTTGAGCGAACTCGCTCTCGGTAATCTCGTAGAAAAAAATCCCTTCTTCGACATTTTGATAAATATTCGTTCCCTTCTTTTTCGTGCTTTCTTTCTTCCTTCTTCCCCCTAGCCCGAATGCAAAGATCGCTACAATCTTCCAAAAAATCATTCCAGATAGAATCTTCAAAATGTGAACGAACTCGCTCTCGGTAATCTCGTAGAAGAAAATCTCCTCTTCGACTTTTTCATAAATAGCGTGACCGTAATAAGTTAATATATGATAAAATATGATCATAATAAATTAATATAAAATCAAAGTATGCAAACGATTTCGTCCGCTTCGGCCAAAGATAAGAACGGGTCGGACACCGTGTCGCCATGAGAGGAACGTACACCGTGCTCGTTACAAAGGCTACACACCATGGCCGAAACAAAGCTTCGAGGATGGCACGCGGGACAGATACACAACCTGGGATATATTAGTTGGTCGGGGGCTTCGTTTCGTCTCGTCGAGGAAGCGCGGCTTCCGTTACACGTAGATATCTCGCTACTTAAATTCCGACGGAAATTTAGCTGCAGAGAGAGAGAGAGTTCATAGTCGTCCAGATGATCTCGACTTGCTTCCAGGCTAATTAACGTTATCACGCTAACGAGATAAGGCAGTCGGTTGTCGTTTGCCAGGCGTCGTCTATTCAACGTTGTTTGCGCCGAATAACGAGCAACGTTGTTTCCGAAAAATGACCATTTGACCCCTTAAAGCGTAATTTAGTAAGAGAATTACTTGAGGGCTCTATACTCTGTAAGGCGTACAGCAAAATAAATTAGCGTTTAATATTTCAAGTGACGTCTTTTTCCTTTAATTCTCTTTTTTTTTTTTTTTTTTTAGACTTTCGTTAGCTCGTACCGTGCGCCAGTGGATGATTTACGTCTAAATTGCGTTTTCGAAATTTTCAACGTCGAACGGAGCGATCGAAGTTTCAATTATTTCGTAAATTCATAATGCTTCACGATGGAGATCGATAAGTACGCGTAACTATGCTTCTATCTTGACAAGAATCAACACAAACACTCGCACGTTTTAATAAAATATAACAGAAAAATACCGGAACTTGAAATTTGATCGTTCGAATATTTCCCGCAGAAGCAGAAAGTAAATTGTACGCGATATTGAAAGGTTTTAACGTCGAGAGCCGCTTGAATCTGCTAGAAAGATTGTGTAACATTTCGTCGTCATCGAATAAGTAAGCTGCTTTCTTATTAAACATTCATATCTACGTATTACGATGCAGTTGCCAGCGCCGGTTTAAATATTTAAAAGCGCGTTCTTTGCGCGTCACTAATCATCAAAATTCGCTTTGCTCCTGCTTAATTCATTATGTATGAGTACAGATTGTTAAGACGAAGAAGTCCGAGATTTATATGTACGTAGTATTATAGCTTACGGTGCTTACCGAAGTATCACATTTAAATGAGTCTGCGAATAATCTCGAAATATTAAGAAGAAGAAAAAGACCTTCTGAAAAGAATATTCCAAACGTAAATTAAGGCGATATTTTTTTAGGTGCACATCCAGGAGACACGCGAACATCAACCGTACTTTTTCCAATGGAATCGCGTTTCCAATCGCGAAACTCGCGATTCTTTGTAAAAGATGTATATTATACCATACTTTAAATTATGAAAAATTAATTTTTATCGAAAAAAAAATCACCAAATTCGACAATACTCGGATTTCAATATTGCACACTGGTATTAGCGCGTATATTATTTTTGGAGAAAAATGGGACGAATCGTACATCACTTTTGCAGGTAATTCTAACAAACTGTTACAGTTCGCAAATTCCTCGATACAGCGTCAAGCGGAACGCTACGACTTCGTCGGTTCTTTCATTTTACTAAATGTTCGATACCGCCTTGGAGGAAGAGACGCGAGAAGAGACATGGGCGAAATTTCACGCGACATACTCAGAAACGTAAAAACGTGGAATTATCGACGCGCGGGAGCAATACCTCGATGATTGCCCCTGCGTGTCACGAAGAAACGTCGCGCCTATCAATTAAAGAATCCCGCGTCCGCTGTCCAGCGAAAAGGATAGATTTATCCCAGATATCGCGTTGCGTTCGGAAGACGACGCATAAAATCTGCTCTGCTATTTCTCTCGCGAGCTTATCACTCGCGAGAGGAAGTCCGCAGGCGAACAGGCGCCAACAGTCTGCACTTGTCCCGGCTAGACGACATTTTCCATGAAGTTTCTTGTTCTCAACGTGTTCGTGATATTTACGTTACATAACGCGGAACGGAAGGAACGCGACACGCGGCGAAAAGCCGGCGGAGAGATAAGAACGAGATAAATATTCGAAACGGGACGCACTCGCGACTGTATTTTCAGCCGGTGTTTCGAAGGACGAGCTGGAATTTTCTTCAGATCTGATAAACACCTTGCGAGACGAAACACGCATCGTTTATGAAAATAAGGCTGATGTCGCGTGCAAGGTAACAAAGGCGGAGTCGCGTGCAGGAATACGGCGGAAACTCGGAAAGAAAACGAGGAAAAGTGCGCGAAGGCACTTTAGGGTTCGGTCGCGGGTCCAGCGCGCAGCTGCGTAAGGCGGGTCACCGGCGTACAGGGGTTTCCAGCGCAGCTTCGAGCCGGTTGTAATTGGAATGATCGAGCTTCCTTCGATATTCTACGTGCAGACGTATTTTTCTCTCGATGTACGGAATCGACTCTCGCGGCGTCTCAGAAACATCTTACACAACGTCTTACGTACGATTCATCGAATCGTATCTTATGTCCCGTCGCATCGCGGAACCACTTCGGCGGATGAATGCGGATACAAGGAAACGAAGTTCCCGTAAACATAATATTCCGTATTCGACCTTGTTTTCGAGGTACAGCCAGTTTCTCCTACAACAAACTGTGTCCGCGCGGAGATATGTTTACGAGATATCTTGAAAATGACCCGTCTGCATCGGAAAACTCGGACACAATGGAGACGTTTTGTTATCGACCGTCTTGCCCTCTCCATTTCTCTGGATATTGTTCGGACTTTCTGAAAACGGAGCACGAGTACGCACCAACTTTTTTTTATTGTTTTCGTGTGTAGATTTACACATCGGGCCGGTTCTCCGATTCGACGCGGTCCCGTGTTTGTAAATAATATTTCCAACGACACAGTGCACGGCAACTCGCAGCTTTGCTACTTGTAATGTCGATATTTCAACTTAGAACTCGACGCAGGGCAATCATTGTAGTCAAGCGACGTTCCGTCGTTTGAGAGATTCGTATTTCTAATGATATAATCGGATGTTTGTTAATAGGGTTATAATTAATTATGCGTTGTGCCATTAGGAATACAAAATCGAATCTGCTGCAGACTTTTCAAAATTTCTTCTGAAATTTCCCGAGATCTTTTCAACAGGCTGGTAAGAGCCGTCTAGCTCGTTCGTCGCGATGTTCATCTTCTATATACTTGCTAACAGACGTTGCTAACTGGACGTCTACGAGCGATAGACTGGTGATGTTCAAACGGGCGAAAAAAAAGGAAAGTGAAGAATTAAAAATAGAGGCTGTTACGGGCTGTAACGTCCGCGCGTCTTTTAAATACGCGACCTTCGAAACTACCTGTTCGTTTATCGATCTTTCCCATTCGATATGGAGGATGTTTCTGCTGGTGGATATTCTTAAACAATGCAATTTTTGCGATTTTTGAAACGCTCTTCTGCAAAACCGACGATCAGCGGGATTCTACCATATTTTCCAAGCCACTCTTCGTTCAAACGCTTCTACGTTTCGATAAGCCAACCATGACATTTCAGTGGCGAAGAACGAAGCCACGTACTCTTACTAAAAATTGCACGATCCTTCGAGGCGTGTAAAACAGAATGAGAAATGAGTGTGTCTTCTTATCCGACGCGATACGCGGCGATATAATTAATAAGAGGGAAGCTACGTAGAAAATAAAGTGGCGATAGGAACCGCGAGTCTGCGAAAGTCACGCGAAAGGACGAGAGACGAGGATGCGTAACAGTGGAAAGCGCGGTATCGCATCCCTTGACGATAATTAGCCTCATCGTGGATCAAGAAAAGGACGAAGTAGACGTCTGTCTCTATTCGACAGCTTACGTATGTAACGCGATAACAGCGTAACAAGGTAAGATGTTACAGTACAACGATGAAAAACCACGCGACCAATCCAGAAAAGAAACTCAACAGACAAGCGCTCGTCTCTGTTCGACGAGCGTATGCACGTAAGTGACGCGGAAAGCGCGTAGAAAATAGTAGCAGCTAGCGTACAAGGACAAGAAGCGCGAAATTCCGACCGATGCAAAAACGGACGACAACCGAAAAGACGAGCGTTTGTTTCTGTTCGACAGACGTACGTAAACATTGTAAAAAAACAAGAAGACGAGAAGCGCGGAATTACGGCGCACTTCCAGCAAAGATCGCACGACCGATTCGCGAACGAGGCGAGAAGACCCAAAAGACAAGCGTCCGTCTTCGTTCGACGAACGCACGTAACTAGCGCGCAAAGCAGCGTAGAAAATGAGGCGCGTGGAGGAAGAAAAAATCGCGCGATCCAGAAAAGAAAGTCAAAAGACAAGCGCTCGTCTCTGTTCGACGAGCGTATGCACGTAAGTGACGCGGAAAGCGCGTAGAAAATAGTAGCAGCTAGCGTACAAGGACAAGAAGCGCGAAATTCCGACCGATGCAAAAACGGACGACAACCGAAAAGACGAGCGTTTGTTTCTGTTCGACGGACGCGCGTAACAGACACGAAAACGTCGTCAGAAAACAAGGAGACGAGGAGCGCGGAATTACGGCGCACTTCCAGCAAAGATCGCACGACCGATTCGCGAACGAGGCGAGAAGACCCAAAAGACAAGCGTCCGTCTTCGTTCGACGAACGCACGTAACTAGCGCGCAAAGCAGCGTAGAAAATGAGGCGCGTGGAGGAAGAAAAAATCGCGGAATTAGCCGCGCTCTCTTGGCAAAGATCGCGCGATCCAGAAAACAAAGTCAAGACGACGACGGGCGTTTGTGACTGAAACGGAAACAGCGTAGCCAACCAAGCAGCGTATAGGATAAGAGAAAGCGCGAGACGAGGCGCTCTTACCAAGAATCACAGGATCGATCGAGAAAACGTGGACAGGACGAAAGACAGTTTCTCTTGCTTCGGCGATACGCGACCACGTAACCGACACGCAACGGCGGAAACGACGCAGAGAAACAAACTTGTGTATACGACGTACAACAACACGATGATCCGGCGGGTAAAGTCCTCGCGGAAAGATCGTCGCGAGGTAACTGACGTCTCGCCGGTGTGTGTTCATAGATGAACAGAATCGCGCACCCTCCCGCCGCCGCCGCCCAGTCAACCTTTTCCTCCCTCTGGCCGCCGCCGCCGCCGCCGCCGCACCAGCTACCCTCTCACGACCCCGGAGCGCGCACCGTTGCCACTCCACCTACAGACTCCACCCCCGGACGAGCAGCGTGCGCCCCCGACTTGCCTTCTCTTTCTAGCTTGCAGCGTGACGTGGACGGACGCTGTCATAGGACGTGCCACGGATAGAATGGACTCCTCCTCGCCATTGTCCTTTCACGCCTGGCACGTTTCATTTCGGCGGCAGAATGGAGGAGAGTTGCGCTTTCGCGGCTTTATCGGCCGTATATTTGTTATGAAACGGCGAGCAAGGCCGATGATTAGTTGGTAGGAAAGGTTTGAGGTTCGCGCGGTGCGAGTGGTTTGTCGGGTAAGGAGAACGAGACGGTGTTTGGTCAGACGCGAGGCGAGGCGACTCGCACGATTTCGACTGAACGAAATTTCCGCTCGGTTCGAGCGCTGCTCTGAGATACGATGGAAATTCTTGCTAATTGTACGGCGGCCTTGAGAAACGCCAATCAGATTCGTAATTCTGGTTTATTGATCCAGTGGAGGGTCGAATTGTTCGTGGACTTGCCACGGCGGGCACTTGACAGTTGCCATTAGATCTGCTGTGTCGCGTTTGTTTACAAATTACACACATCGTGCTGTCTCGTTCGGACTGGTCGAGTTTCGCTCGGATTTACGCCGAATTTCGGACGACTGAATTGACACGAAGCGAGCGACTTAAGTTAACGAAAATGACCAGAGCGGCTGAAGTTTTCACATCGGCCAAGGTACCGACCGTAGGAATTCAACCGTACGTGTCTGTATCCACTCGTTTGAATTCGAACGACCCGGGTAAACTGGTGCTCAGGGCACGAAAAATTGGCAGGAAAAATTTGTACATTCATGTACATTCTACGATGGACGTTATTCTTTACGGTTAACGTAAAACTGTCGAAAAAATGTAAAATCGCATCTAAGACTAATAAATGTGAGTTGAGTAAACAGAAGTTAGAAATAACGAAATGTTTCGTTGACGCAATGTTGATCTTTAATGGATTCAGACTGCAACGAACGTGACAAAATGAACAGCGGATGGCAGAAGCAAATCTGCCGTTTTGCAACAATTTGCAAACATTTTAAATGCAGGAAAAATTCTAACATCTGTGCGCGCATTCCGTAGTCAGACAACCTATTCCACTGATAAACGTCTCGTGGTAACGCGATCGTAGCCAGAAATGTCGGTTTTCACGGCGAAGGTAGCACGACAGATCGTAGAAACGGTTGTACGCTTTTGTTCTATTCACGGAACGCAACTGTGGTACACGCAGCAAGTAATTTTCGGTAGTGGAGCACGAGGTTGCGGCTTGTGCGTTGCGATTTTTATTTTAAGCTTGACGAATGGTTTTTATTGCGAAAGCATGTGACCCAGTATGCAGCGGGAATTATGCGCTCCGAAAGCGTTACGTGTGCTTACTTTTGCGAACAATCGTGTCAAATATGTAGGATGTTGCTAACGTTGCTGGCGGTATTAATTCGTTATATTCTCTGGTATCGCGAACGACCAGATGGTATAGCGTAAGAAAGGATTTCGATCCCATTGTCTGCTTGTTCTCCGGATGCTCTGGCAGTGATTCTTTATCAGTATTTTTTTTTTTTTTTTTTTTTTTTTTTTTTTTTTTTTTTTTTTTTTTTTTTTTTTTTTTTTTTTTTTTTTTTTTTTTTTTTTTTTTTTTTTTTTTTTTTTTTTTTTTTTTTTTTTTTTTTTTTTATAAAATTCGAACGTTGTTTTATGCACGAGAATGTCGTGTGAAGAATTACGTTTAGAGTGATATTTTAATCCGACCTATTCTGGTTTTTTTCGATTTAATTTCAAATTCGCAAAATGTCGATACGCGATTCGCTCGGAGGCCATACTGATCAAGTCCATGAATTGAAAAGTAAAGAAAAGAGATACCACGTTCCTCTTTTAAAATCATTTTTATCGCTTAAAAAAAAAAAAGAAAAAAGAAAAATATATAATATTATCGCTGTTTTTTTACTTTCCAATTTATGGGTTAAATCAACTTATGGACCATTTGCTTTTTCAGAGTATTTTTTCAAAAAATGATAGCCTTGGAATTTATGATTATTATACTGTAGCAGTCTTCCACGATAAATAAACTTATGGTAGTAAGTACGTATATAATTTGTTTCCAAAGAATATTTTTTTAAAACAGTTCGTTCTTTCTGTAACAGAAGTCACGGATAAAGCTTCTCGAAGGCCATAGCGCGTAATTGAGAAAGCCGACGCGCGCCACAAATTACGTTCGCGATACGTAAATTAAAAAGACAAAGTAAACAGTTGCAGGAAATTTTTCAGAACTCGTTAAATCAACTTTTCTGAAAGTCGAGATCTTCTGACCTGGTTCCTCTCGTCGCAAGCTCCACTGTAAATTTGGACAACATCGTTAAAGGACGAAGACCAGGGGGAATCGATGGATCGAGTGGTGGATTCATCGACTAAAACGTTCTCTAATTTCATCTAGTTCTTTTAGTCGACGTTCCTGCGGATAAAAATGTTTCAACGTCGAAATTTAAAATTCGAAATTAATCAAAAAATTCGCCTGATACTAGAAAATACTATAAAACATACTAATAAAAATACCAATATCGGAAGACGCAATGCGGAAGATGATCGAAAAGGGACGCTCGAAATTACAAAAGGAGAATTTAAAGCGATAATAACTTTTTTTATTTAGAAATTAAAAGAAGAAAATTTAGAAATCTCGAGGAGAAAGAAAATTTTGATAACAAAGATCAAATAATAGAATGAAAGGAAAACAGTAACAGAAAAATAAAGAAAGGAAATAAACGAAGGGCAAAACTTCGACACGAATCAACGATGAATTTTACCAAGCAATTTAACCTATAAAATTCGAATCGAACAAATCTATGTGTGTCCTGATTCTTGTTATGGTCATTTGAAGAGACGATCGATTAAACTTTATTGACGCAGATGTAGCAACGATACAAAGAGAAACGATTACAAGAAGTATCATATAGTGACGACAATATTGGCTTTGGAAAGCAGAAAAATAGATTTACAATTGCAGCTGGCCAATAAAACTATTCTACGTGACTAGTTCAAAAATTTACCCAATCTAATTGTAAAACCAGCCGAAACGTCCCTAGCGCGTTACTTTATTTCTAATTAATCAAACAAATTTCGCGCTTCCGCTTTTCGGCAACACGTCGAAAAGTTCAGTTACCGACGATGAAGTCGCTAAATTTATCCTAATTTCGCTAAGCCAGTTCCGCAAAGCATTCGAATCGCCTCATTTTTCCAGGTGACCAAGATCCTCTTAATTAATCAAACAACCCTCACCCTTGCGATGTTTCCAAAAATTCGATCACTGATCTGTGTCTCAGTGACAGTGAGATCAACGACTCTGCCGAGCCTAATTTCACGAAACACACTTGACGTCTTATTCCCGCAGAAAACTAAAATTCCTCCGACCATCAAAAATACCGACGACGAAGCCAACGAGTCTATCGAACCAAACCTCAAAAAACATTTCTAACATTTAAAAAAAAAAAAAAAAGGAAGAAACCTTTCTTCCGCGAAAGCCAAAATTCTTCAAATTAATTAGACGAACGAACTTCGTGCGCTTCGACGTGGCAGAGAAAAATTCCGAGAAATCGATTACTCGGGAACGGAAAGTTGGTGGTGGGTTAGAAGAAGGTCGCGAGGTGGTAGGGGCGATACACGAGTCGAATGGGAAGAGTACAAGAAGAGGAGAAGGGTAGATAGCGTACGAAGATGCTTCTCTGTGGAGAATGGAAAAGGCGAAAGATGAGGGCAGGGGGTTGATCGATGACGCAAGGTCGTGCAATATCGACGACGGCCTCTGCGATCCGCCGCTTCTGCTTATGGCGCCGAGCCACCACCCCTTTTCCTCCGTGCGATTCATTAAGGAAGAGAAACTGTAGCGTGTGTTTTGACTCTCGACACGGGACCAGGCATAAATCAGAATCCCACGTGTATGCACGATGGTATAGGAAATTTCAAGGACGCGTCCTTGCAACACGCCACTGCTCCGTTTAAGCGATGCTTTTGTCGTCACTGACCTATTTAACGCATCCTATCGTGCCTATCGTACAAACGTGTCCGATTTTTCAGGCTGCACGCGCCGCGGAGTTCGACCAACCCTTCGAATCGACGATTTATTAACGCTGGAAGTAACAGGGTGGCGAGAACGATCGATTTTTGGCAATTTTCCACCGAAACTTCGGAGACACGTAAGGGCTAGATTCTCGACAGATTTGAATCGCTCCATCGCGAGAGAATCTTTCCGTACGGAGGAGAAAAACGCGCGCGAAGAATCCCGGTGAGATCTTATAACGCCAAAATTGTTTGTCGAAATATATTGTATTACAAATTTGTCGAAATGAACGAAATGGCGAAATGACCAGACGACAAATTCTTATTCGAGGGAATTTGATAAATTCGCAGCATTTTTGGGAACTCGAACAATTGTAAAGATACATACAAAGGCTTGTTCCTCTACTTGTTTTATTTATCTTCTACTTATATATTTATTTCTACTCATTTATTTATTTTTTTTTATTATTTTATATATATATATATATATATATCTTTTGATGTACCTTTCGTTTTGATTTCCTTAAGGCAGGTTTTACATTTGCAGCGTTAATACCGAACTGCCGCTACATTTATCGCTGGCTTTTCTCTATTTTTCCCCCTTTTTTTATTTTCCTTCGTTGCCTTTATTCGCAATCCTAATTCCTTTATTTGGTCGAAGAACGTATAACGCTTATCTACAAAGAACTGTCGTGCGTCGGAGAATTTATTAATTCCGAGATATCATTTGATACTGATCCCCGGAGCCTCTGTATTCTATCTGTTTTTACTTTTTCTTTTTACTCCTTTGCATGCGAGGGAGCAAGATTCCTGTCTCGGAGAATTTTCTATTTCCACGCCAAGAGCCTCTTTAATATACGACGATATATCACCGATCTCTCTCTCTCTCTCTCTCTCTCGAATCTTTTGAAATCGTCGTTTAAAGCTACTTTTCAAGAAAGAACTTCCTAATCCTGGCGGCCTGAAACTCAGAATAGCTAACTATACATCAGCATACTAGCTCGACCGCTTTCCTTGTTACGTAACGAGAAGAAACTCGACAGAAAAATTTCCAGGCAATTACGATTTTTATAGTAAACAGAGTATATTGATTAGAATGTTCGGTGTAGCAGACTCTACAGACTGCAAGTACCTTACGTTCAAATATCAAGCTGCGCCACTAATTGACGCACTCGCGTCCAGAGTCGTATTTTCCGTGGAAACTGAACTGAAAGGTACAGCATAACATAACCGGAGAATAAAACAATTTTACGGGACAGAGTTATATTTTCTGATACAAGGAATAGGAATGAGAAAGGTAAATTTGCCAAAACCTGATACAAAACTATGTACAGAAACTATGAAAAGTATTCGCACACCTACGTGCTTATTTAATTAGCTCCAATTGGCTCCAAGAGTACTGAATTTTGTATCATTTAGCAGTACTCGTATATGACTACAAGAAGACTATGAAAAATCGAATATAAAATGTCGTCACTAAATATAACACGTCTTCTTTTTACACGAAAAAAAGAAAAGAAATTCCAACGTTAGAGAAAGCAGCAAGGGGAGATTCTAATAATTAAAGAAAGATATTCTTACAATAAAAAGCGACACCAACGCGAAGACATCAAAACAGAGACCCTAACAATCAGAAAAAGAAACCGGGAACAGTGTTACAGAAAAAAACGATACAAAAACATCAAAGAAGGAATTCTAGGAATAAAGAAATCAATGCAAGGGCAAGAATTTAAAAAAGAAAATTCCTGCGAAGAACAACGAAAATATAACGCGACACTTACGAACTATACATAATCGATACTACGATACGCACAGAATATCATCGAGCTTTTACAACCCTACATTTTACCACGAGCGGAGGTTACGGATTTTACGAAGAATTTTAAACGCTGAAAAGTTTGTAAAATCTTCGTAATAAAATTCACGTAATTTTATTACGTAACATGATCAAAATGTTGGAAATATTTGCAGCTCTCTAATGTTTGCTGCTGAAAAATCTCAAAGACGATCGATCTCTTTCGCATCCCTTTTCTCTACGCGCGAGAAAATATCTAACACAATAGCAAGGGTGGAAAATTCGCCAGAACTTTCTAACAAAATTTCTACAACTACGTTGCGATTGAAAATACATATTACAAATCGAAACATCCCTGATATCCTCGAGTATACTGCCATTGAGACGCTTGGAAGCTCGTCAAGCTCTCTCGCGCCCCTATTTTTCTACGCGTGAGATAACTTCGCAATAACGAACTCTCGGTACAAAGATAGCGTTTTATAGACTTATATTTATATATATTAGCGTTCTATAGAACATCGATCCGTGATACGAGCAGGATCCATGGCGAACGCGGATATTGGCGATGCATTGAAACGAGCCAAGAGGGCGGAATTATTTCGAACGAAACGACGTCGTCGTGATATTAACAAAGTTCTTGGCGTACGGTGGAAAAATAATTAAGATCTTCCTCTTGTTTCGTTGCTTGTGACGCTGGTGAGCCTTCGCAGAGCTTATTATCGGCAGATTGAAAGAAAGAAACGCTCGACGAGGAAACGGTAACCTCGTTAAAGACACGTCGCTGTCGTCGCGCGGCTTCGATAATTTTCGCGCGGATAATGAATGCAAGCGAACGCGTTCCCCTCGAAATTGCCAATCGTTTTTCTCCATCAGAGCCGGCGTTTTCTCTAATCCTGATGGCGAATCAATCTTTAACGAGTTGCGTATTCACGGGCAAATAAACGCTTCAACGTGCAACTGCGTGCCGATTCGCTCGAAGCTCGAGTGTCTTTACACGAGACGATTTCTGAAGTTCTAATTGCGGAATTCTCGCGTCTTATTTTTATATCGCAAGTGTCAGACACCATGGACGTGTTAATTTCAAGTGGGAACGTTTATCAAGGGTACGTGCTTGGAGGAAAGTGGTGCTCGCGTTAAATTAATCGAAACTGTTCGAGCAGTTCGTGGGAAAGAACGTCTCGGCGGCGTGTAAGAGCTTGAAGAGGCTGCGAAACGTTTTATCGCCACGAATATCTCGAATACCTGCGTCTGTCTACGTTCGATCGCGGTTAAGCAGTTTCCGAGAGCAGTTTCTGACAAATTTACCATTCGTCCTAGGAAACGTGAATCTACATTCTTCCGCGAGATAAGATTATCCGTGATAAGCTCGAAGAATGAAAATTCGTAAAAGGTGATACGAGATGTAAAGCGTTTCATTGGGAATAGAAATTTTAGACAAAGTTATCACTCGCTTCAAGTGTAGTATAAGTTTGCTCCCAATGCGGCGAAATGACCCGTCGAAGCGAAAAAAATGGACGCGCAGTGACTGTGAATTTGAAGAAGTCTCGTTAGCGATACGATCTGGCAAGGTAGCATCTACGATAGTTCACAGATAATTCTGTTACGAAGCTTGCCCGAGCTTCGGCAAACCTACGATTCATCCGCTCAACAGTTTACTGACATTCTCATAACTCGTTGCGTAAATAACACGTTGATCGATAATCACACAAAAGGAAGAAATGAAAAGAGGGGGGAAGAATCGATTTCCATTCTCTGTAACCCTAATAGGCTGGAGCAACGCGAGACCGAGAGTGTCGTCCGAAAACTCGCCTGATTCGCGTCAACCATCGACCAGAAAAAAAGACGGGAAAAAATCCAAGGGAAAAAATGTTCGTTCCGTCTTAACGACCCCTCGGGCCGAACCGCGGCCCCAGATTACGCTGAATGATCCCGTTGCTCGTTCTGCGGGCGAAATGAGGAAAACGAGCAGAGAGGGACGAAGCTGAGGCCGAACGAAAGAGCCACCTAGTGTATAGTGTGCATAAGTGCGAGAGTGAAGTGCGGCGAACCGAAAAAAAAAGTGGAAACGGGAGAAAATGCGAAAGGAAGAAAGGGAAAGGGGATGCAAGGTAGAGGAAGAGAGATAGGGAAAGGGGGCAAGGGAAGGGAAAAAAGGCGAGGCAAGAGATGATAGACAAGGCCGCCTCTAATGAGAACTCGAGCGGTTTTCCATCGGTTTTTCCAGGCGGACGAAGGTCGCGGCCGAACCACGGAAAATGAGGAGATGTCCTCTCTGTTTCTGTTCGCTTTCTATTCGCTGCTTCTCTCCCTCCGATTACTGGTATTCGAAGGCGGACGCGCACGTACAGCGCGTCTTTCCGACAGCAAACTTTCAGAACGTATCGCGCGCGTTATTTCAAATACTTCGGAATTTCGTCGCCACTGGACTGCGGATTTTTTATGTAAACTCGTATCCCGCAGCATGCGATCGAGAAATGTAGAGCCTCGGTGAAAAATTGTTTTACCTATCCACTGCTGTAGAAAGCAGTACGCTTCTTACGTGTGTAATTTTTCTCTGTCAAATTTCCTATAAACGCGCAGAAGCCCGGTGTGGTCTAGTTATCGCTGCGGCGAAACGAAACGCGGCTGTCGTGATCACGTTGGTAAAATCTTAAGTTTGAGTCCCAGAGGTCATTGAAAAAAACAATTTTTACCGTCATATTTGTTACTTTATGAAATACATCTATATTATCATATGCGCGCACTATTAGTTCGTAAATATTTCAAGTTTCGTTCGATAAAAATTATCTAGAGGATAACAATGAAATATAAAATACCGTCAGTCGTCCGTGGCGCTCGAATGTACTGCGACTTTTCCACACAAAATCGAAACAACGCAATCGCGCTGCTTGGGGCTCGAACGGTTAATAAAGATTTAGCGCAGAGCGCGAAGTATCGTTTAAAGCATAAAACCTAAGCGGTGAAGTCTTCCCGAATATCGAGGCTTATTGATATAACGTAATAATTTGCTCCTTCCATGTACAGTTCCAGATTTGTTTCCACGTAAGTGCAGATAGTCGAGTCTTGTTACTAGGCTGCGCGTGTTTATGCAAATTCATATTTTCATGAGAATGATAAAGCGAACGAGCCTCGCTAGGAATTTGTTTCGCCTGCTAAATGTTACCACACGCCCTTTGCTTTGCATATTTCGTATTGTTATTACATCCTTCGTATCGAGTGGATCTTCCACGTTTTGTTGCGCCTTTAAATTTATGTAGCGTAAATGCACGGACATGCGCAGTCTACTCGAAACAACGAAATTTCACAATGTTTCGTATAATATAATTCGCAAAGGGTCTACAAGTGTCTGAGCGGTCTCGCGAGCTACCGTTGAGAGGAGACAGAGGATCCTTTTCTGGGCAACTAACGACCGTGTCGGAGGTGGAGGGAGAAACCGGAGAAAGAAAAATGAAAATGGAGATAGAGAGGAGGGTTTTCGGGAGAAATAATGAGTCGGAGCGTTGTTATTATTACGTACGTGTTGTTGGTCCGGGTTCAACGTGTCCGCCAAGCATTGTTTTCTTTTGCGAGCTGGCTGCATGGCCCAAGGACAGCGCCAGACAATGGATCGAACTGTTCGATTCGAGCCAGTTCTCTTTTCCATTTACCGCGTGCGCTCTACTGCGTCGAACCCTCGGATCTGATTTATTTCATCTCAACGTTTCCACGACAAGTTAAACGATTGAAACGCGGCCAAAGATCGCCGAGTACGTGACAATTTATCGAACAAAGGATGGAATTTTATCGAACGAAGAACGAAGAGTTGTCTCGTTAACGCCCGCTGCTAACGGGAATTTCACTTTTCCCAAAATTTCTCTGAAATTTCGTTTGGAGATTCTCCGCCTTCGGTTTCGACTCCAAGGACGATACGTCGTTACCGAGTATTACTTTATAGGCAGATTTCTAATCGGCGGAACAAATCTGATAGAAATGTTCGTTTCTACCGCTGACATGGCGTGAAAGAGACAGAAAGTATGTAAAAATCAGCAAATGCAGCGAATCGAGCGAGTCGTCACGCTCGAGCGGAAGAGTATTCGCTTTTCTCACGTAAATACTCCTAGTACGATGGAATAACGACCGAAAGACGCGTATACGTATAACGTGGACAGATAAAAGAGCCCACGTACTGCGAATAATATGCAGTTCCTTGTCTTCTAATTGATACGACTTATTGCGCAACCGACACGTTTCGAGCTGATCGCATCGGGCAAATTTAAGAAGCCTCGTTTCGTCACCGTGCAATACGTTCCTTCTGTTACATTATTTATTTAACCGATAACAGGCATACGACCAGAAACTTGCCAGCGATATCGTTTCCGTCGTGTAATAAATATGTCGAACGATTCTCGAACGTTCAGACGCGTCTTCTGAATAAAACTGAACGTAAGTTCTTCGTACGAGCTTCAATTTCTTACGGCACGTTCTTTATGGCAGCACCGTGTTGATTAGGGTAAATGTGAAAAGTAATATACAGGGTGGGGCATTTTAAACAGGTCACCTGAATAGCTCGCTTGTTTTTGAAGATAGGAGAGAAGATAGGAGTACTCTGAGACGATTTATTTTCCATTGCAGTTGACTTTGGGTGGCCTTGAATGACCTTCGTAATAGACAATTGTATTCGCCTTGAAACACTCTATCAGAATGCAAGTAAAAAGATATACTGTTCCATTTAAAAAAACACAGTTGACCTTCGTATCTCCTCGACGCCTCAACCTACAGAAAAATTGGAAATACCAGATTGTGAGCGCCCCGATACCAAGCAAGTTTGGTCCAATGAATTTTCTCCTATCTTCAAAAGCAAGCGAGTTATTCAGCTGACCTGTTTAAAATGCCCCACCCTGTATATACGGGGTGGACAATATGCAACTAATTTTGTCATGTTCCCGCCACAGCAAAATGACGCGTCCATCGCGTTCTGTTCCGCTGTAGCGATTGTGGAAGAATGGCGAAATAATCGTGAAGCGTTGATAACAAAATTGCTAAAACAGTTGATCAAAGTAATTCGTCGACTGACGATGACTTCACGCGAGTTACGTTGACGATATCATCCCGCCTGATAGCTCGACCGATTTAACTTCACCGAACTTCCTCTCGTGGGCTTTCCTCGACCCTCGCGCCTTGCCTCGTTCTCGCAAATTGGTGAATCGCTCGTATCAAATCGACATTACAATGGTAAAATGAGATAAAAAAGAAAAAAAGACAAATATTTAATTGTGCTGTTTGTCGTTCACGTGCATTCGCGCTGCTTCTCCTACGGAATTATCGGCTTTCATTTGCAGGTCGAAGCAAACAAATTATAATCGAACAATATCAGATTATAATAAAACAGTATATAATCTTTTACTGGAAAAACCTGTCAAATTGACACGGGAAGCGTTAAAAGTAGTTAAAAGTAAAGGTAAACTCCTGAGGGTTAAAAGTAAAAAGTACGTCGATAAACCAAACGCTCAATCGCAAAATCGGGCAGCTAAAGGGTGCTACTGGAGAATCGACGACGAATATAGGAAATATTTCGAGACGTGTAACAAATGTAATGAAAAATGCGATTTTCCAGAGTTCCACTTTGTACAGCGTCTGAAGGCAAACATCTTCCGATATTATATTCCATACGTTTCATTTACACAAGCTACTCCTTCATCCCGATACATTGGCCGAGGGATTACTTGAAGAAACAAGCAGATATACGTAGACTTAAGAGATTCAAACGATTGGATGCAAAAGACAGATTTTAAGCGATTATTAGATAAGAGAAGATAGCTGGTAGAAGACCTTATCTACTAAGTTTCTACACGTTACTTTCTTCCGCAATGACAAATGCTTAGTGTTATTTTATAGCAAATTGCATTTACATCTAACAGAAAAAAAAATTCCACAAATAATTTCCACGTACCAATAAACGTCTTGTATCAGCAACACTGTTGCTTTTCTTTTGTTTGAAAGTTATTGACGATGAATATCAGTCGCTCGTATATCGTCCAGCCTGTGCAATGTATCGTTTCGTCGCTTATTAATGACAGGAAAAATCATACGTCCAGTCGTTAAAAGATACGATTCTCTTGTTTTGAACAAACCCTGCATACTTCAATTACATTGGTCTCTTACCGAAATACATATCAAGCTGCGAATACGTATGCAAGAATTCAGCTGTCCATACATTGTAATTCAGGAAATTCGAAAATTCCAAGAATTCAGCCATTCCGAAAGATATCGGGTAGTTCGAGCATCGCAAAGCTTCAACTACCGAGTAACGTACCAAAGTATCAGGTTGCCCCAAAAGTTTCTTTCGTCTTATAAGGAAATTATAGATACGCGACATTTTTTGTTTCATATTGTTTTATTGAATTATGTGTGATCCATTTTGTTCCATTAAGATAAAGAAAGCAACATTTCATGGATCAGGTTTCATAGTTGTGTAAAGATGCATTGTTGTAAAGGACATGTTTGTAGAAGAAAGACACTTTTCAACAACAACCTAATGTTAGGTTCTCCGGAAAGTTTCTTTCGTTTTATAAGGAAATAATAGATACGCGACATTTTTTGTTTCATATTATGTTATTGAATTATGTGTGATCTATTTTCTTCTATTAAGATAAATAAAACAACATTTCATGGATCAGGTTTCATAGTTGTATAAAGATGCATTGTTGTAAAGGACATGTTTGTAGAAGAAAGACACTTTTCAACGACAACCTAATATTAGGTTCTCCGGAAAGTTTCTTTCGTTTTATAAAGAAACAATAGACGCACGAAATTTTTCTTTCGTTTCTATTATTACGGTCATACGTAATTCGATAAAATAATATGAAAGAAAAAATGTCGTGCATCCGTTGTTTTCTTAGAAAACGAAAGAAACTTTCCGGACAGCCTAATGCTAAAAGTTCCACTAAAATCTTCGTCCGCGTAATACGAAAACGTCTTCGAAGTAGGTTCATCAAGCGCATTAGTTCGTCGGCGGAAGCGTGACAAACGCACGATCGCAACGCAACAATGCGTAGCAGCGCACGGATGCGCGGACACGTGCGAAGTGTTCGAAGCATACGTGTAAACGGATCGCCTAACCGTGATTAGATATGCAGGCGAGTGCACGTGTATATAAGCAAACGAGCCGTACGATCTACCGTGTAAAATCGCGGTAAAACAGAGGCAGCGCGCGTGCCTTATCTAGCCACCTCTACTTCCGCGCCTTTTCGCCATTTTCCACCCCTTTGCTAATTACGCGAGCCAACGAAAGTTCAAAGAACCGTCCGCCATCGTCTTTTGTACCACGTAGCTCTTTTTCTTTTTTTCTCTCTCTCTCTCTCTCTCCCCTCTTACGTATTCTTTTTTCTTTGATAATCGAGTTTCTTCGTGGAAACACCCTCGCGAGACGATTGGAAAAGACGCGCGCAATATGGCGGCGATGAAATCGCATTGATGGTATTCGACGATAAAAGTTCGTTGCGCAACGCTTCTCGCTCCCCTCTCACGGAAATATCCTCCGTCGGAAATAGATTCAAGTACATGGACATCGATGGTTGGCTTGGAATTATGCATCGACTCAGTTCGTCAAGGTCGCTGGATCACGACCGCGGTTCCGCGCGTGGGGCGTTTGAACTATTCGCGCTTCCTTCCATTTCTGCGCCTCCAAATGCTTTCTGCACTTCGCCGCGCATCTGAACGGGAGGATTCGGTCGATGAAAATCATTTCCATCACGTTTGCTACAGTGCATAGGATTCATGGCGCGACGAAGCTTCGTGCGATTCTCTTAATACCGTTAATACGAAATTTCATCGTATCCCATACCTTCCATCTTTCACGAATGTTCATCTATTCTAACCTCTTAGTCGTATTCGATATGTATATGGCAACACGATATATATGGCACGTAGTATACGTAATGGAATAAAAACTTGATATGCATATCGGTAAATTTGCATGCACATCGCTTCAAAAAAGGCAACACCATCGACCTTTCGGATTCTCACGTTTTACATACTTCAACCGTCAAACTTCGCAATCTAACTTGCACTCGCGACTTCAAACCTTAGTCACTAAAAGGCTCGTAACACTAAACCTACCGGCGTTTTTTGTATACTTATTGATCGCTCGCGATAGGCAAGACAGACTACAAATTTTTCTTGAAAAAAAAAAGCAAACTATAAATAGATACCGAAGAATATATTGCGCGCATATTTTATGAAAAGTCATAGATTAGGAAGCGATATGACAACGTTTAAATATGATAAAATTTGTGAAGAAATTTCAAAGCGGTCAATTTGACCGCTCTGGTAGGTTTAGTGTTAAACGATGGAATCTTTCGCGTTTGAAACGCAACTACTCTGTTTTCCCCTACTGTTAGAACGACGGAAACGAGGAGGGAAAAGAAAAGAATGCAGAAGCCATTCGAACGTTCGACAAAGGAGATAACATAACCTAGATTACTTTATCATGTTAAGCGATGACAGCGCCCATAGGTGTGTGAAGTCGGACAGAAAGTCTGCGCGTTGACCAACGAATAGGGTTGAAGTGGTAGCGATAATGGCCGCCCGTTGATGATATACAATACAAGCAACCACGTCGTTTGCCTACGCGGCGATCAACATAAATCGCGAGAAACGCTTTCAACGTGAAAATAGCTCGCCTTTTGATCGATCCCTATCGCGCCAGACTGTACCATTCGATTTCTACATGCACGCGCGTGTGCACTTTATTATACGTGTAAAAGTTGCAGTAACAAATGCTTCCTTCATTAGTCAACGTACAGCGCAAATCATTAAAACTGCATGTTAGGAATACTTATTCACGTGTAAACTTGATACTTTCCACTGTTTTTATTCTCCAGATATCTTATTCCTTTCTATTATTAATTTAGTTATTTTTTATTAGCTTATTTGTATCACATGTGCCTTCGTCTGGTATTCTGCATAAATGTATGTTTCTAATAGTAAAGGTTGAAACTTTAATGCTTGTACTATAAATACACTCACACGTACACTTCGTACGTACACTAGCTGCGAGATATTTGGTACGGATCGATATTTTTCACTGTTTTTATTTTCTAGTCATTTTATTATAAACCCGTTATTTTATTTGTTATATGTGTCTTTATTTAGTATCTTACGCTGTAAATATGTGTTTACAGGCAATGAACGAATTTTCAATTTTCACTGGAAGCATACATTTTTGAGCTTGGTTTGGTCGAACCATTATACGGAAATGAAAACAGAGCAATTTAAACGAACGTTGTCGCTATTTAGCAGATGTACATCGTACATACGTGCAACTACAAGCATAAAACGAGCACCTCGTGGTTCGAATGAACACTTTTAATAGCAAACATACCACGTATAAATTGATAATTTGCATAAATTTATTAAACGACGCGTTATTAAGTTTTTCATCCATTTTTTAGACCTGCATTTAAAAAGTAGGCATTCAATATGGCGCTCTTAATACCGAATGTGTTGTAACAAATGTATGCAACGTCTCATAAATGAATACATTTATTAAATATAGTAGACACTTTATATGTGCTTCGTTTCGCTATAGTCTTGCGACAGTAGCATTGGTCACTAGTCAGTGTACAACTTATTACATATTACGCTCTTAATGTAACCTATACAGCCATGATAATATCATAATTTATCTATGAGCGAACAAGCAAAGTAAATCTTCTCCCAACAAAATACGCGACCATAAGTAATATGATACATTAACATTTTTGTGTTAAAAATTTGAATTAATAAGGAATAAAAAATTAAAATAGTAGACAAGAATTTATAGAAAAAGATGATTCTTTTTATAATATAGTACGATAGTTGCTTATACAAAAATTCAACGATCTGCGGTTTAAAATTAACATGATAGCATGATCTTCAATCCAGCAAACTGACCTGCCAGATCTCATTTCGCAACACGCTTATGGCGCCACAAGATTATAGAAGCTATTTCAAAAGCGTCCGACATTTCATGTAATAAAAAAAAAAGGTGCAATGGTCTGTGTAAAAAACACCTTTGGTTCTTGAAGATAGAGCATTTTTTCTTTAAAACGTCGTAACATATAATAACAAAATCGAAACATTTTTTATAAATCTATTAAATATCCTGTAGATACAGATTGGTCGCATGTGATGACCTTGAAATCACGATAATCTCAAAGATTTTGCCCCGAAACAATTTTTTCCATAAAATTAAAATCTTACAAATAGCGCAACTTAAGCTTTTCGAAAGTATTTATGAAATATTTCGGAGAAAAATCTAAATTCCTCTTTCCGCATACAAAATTATATAACAGGCTTAACCATAACCATCGAATATTCGAAGTCTTTCGCGTAACGTCTTTAGAAATCGTCGAACTATTTTAAGAGACCAACGAAAACTACTGAAACCCAGATAAACAATTTCAACACTGCGAGAAATCGCTGTTTTATCATAAGAGCGTTGTCAGTTGCGCGCGCGTTAAATGAAGCGAAATGACTCCTGTCTAACCTCGAAAAATTCAGCTGTGCGTCTATCGACGATAGTCGAATCTTTATCTCTTTCTCCACCCGCAACACTGAATTAAAATTTCCAGGCTAGAGAAATTTTCTGCCACCCAAAGCGAATCGATAGTTGCGCAATTGTCTAACCACGAAGTACGCAATAAAGAAAGATAAAAACTGACAACAGCATAATGCACCGAATAATGCGACCAATCGTTTTGTACGAGCATAAAAACGAATGGGCCGAGTTTCGTGTAACGTGACCAAATATCGACCGGTCGAGGCAACGAAGGGTCTAGACGTCTAAAGCGGAATAATGCAATCCCAGAAACACGACAACAGCCTAGGAGAACAGTGAAATGGCTGGCAGAGTGCGCAGTGAACCGTTCCCTGAGTTCGCCTCCTTTGGTTCGCAAAGTGGCAAGCGTCAATTGATCTACAAGCCTCGGCAGGAATTTATGACCCGCCCCTTATCAAGAGAAACCATCGTTGGTCGTTAATCGCGCTATGCCGTAATTCACCTTCATCGCGGGTCAGATGCCACTACTATGTCGTGCCAATAACACCTACACACGTTCTTCTATATAGAGACCGTGCTCCTCAATTCCTGGTACAATTGAAACTAAGACGAAAATCAAGAGTAATAAAGTAACATTAGAGACTCCATTTTCAAAAAAGATCTGAGAGACTAAAAAAACAAATTTGCCTAATCTCAATTGGACAAGAGTAGACCGGAGATTATTCTACATATTTCTACCATGTAAAAATATAGAATAAAGCTTTTTCGTTTAAGGCCTTGTTTTTTGAGAAAATCAAAATGAATTTTCAAGAAACAAATGACTTTACCGAGTAAGTTTATTTTTCTTAAAAAGTCAGCATAATTAATAGTAAATTTTCTAAGGTAAATTTTTCGAAAAAATATTTGTAACGTCGTCTTTCTCTACTTTTCAATTTATGAAGTTGATCAATATGGATGGCTTCTAAACGAGTCATAAGTAAGTATGTACAAATACATGTGCTACCATTTGGTCCGCATATAGTTCGTTTGGGTTGCATATATTCATGAAAACGATATAGATATACGTGTCTCCGAACATCCAAGTGGAGACGCACGAGCATCCATAATTTACCGCTCGTTACACACAACCACACGAATAATACGAGATAGTAGAACCCGTAATATCTAAAGAATAATCAAAGTCTGTCTTTCGTGAACAAGAGAGTGGAAGCACGCTGTGGCTGAAGGCTGAAGGTACTTGTCACGAGCAAGAGGCCCTCATTTGCCAGTCAAAGCGAGAGAATCTTTAAAACGTTAACTGGCAAGGTCACGACGTTTCAGGAAAACGATGGAGTATCATTGTCTATATAGTTACTGTCTCTCTCCTTCTCCTACTCGTGTTCACGATCAAGGTATCAAAACAATAAATCGAACGAAAATAACGTGTTTACTCTTCGTTAGAGTAAACCATTAGAGTGGTCCGATAATGTCAACGAGAACGAGAGAAAAAGGAACTAGAATAACATTCAAGTGCAAGGTGTGGAGAACGTTTTGAAACCGTTACGGCGACTATCCTTCGTTGAGGGACCCTTTCATATATGTATGTATATAACAGACAATCGAACGCGGTTGTGTTATATACATACTGCGTTAGAAGAGACAAGGGATCGATTGAACGTATTAATTATGAGACAATGACCACTTACATTTTCCCGTGATCTGCCATCCGGTCGATGATGTCAGTAGACCAGCACGTCGTTGCTTTCTCGAAACCGCTCGACGTAGCCCTCGTGTGTACAGCTTTGTGTGTTCGCACCTTGTTCGATAGTGCGGGAAACTATTACTGCTACCGGAACAGATTACGATGGCGTAAAACGCGAAAAAACGCCACGACTGATCACGAGGGAAGTTTAAGCGTACGCGACAGCATAGAGCCGGCTCGATGCGAAAAAAAAGTAACAGGAACGTAACCGCGTGCGCGACACCGTTTGTTTCGTGATATTTCGTCGCCGTCTTCTGCTATCTCACTCTTCGCGGACCCCGAGTTTCCTATGTCGCGTGAAACAAACGACTACACCGCGATCGATTCACTAGCGACGCGAACGCCCAACACGCACGTCCCACGATGCGAAATACGTCAAGACTATCGACGATTAACGATGACACTGCGCGAAAGAAGAAAGTTTTTCCGGTTAAAATGCAATTACAGACACTTCAGTACTCCCGGCCCAGACTGTCATCGATTGTTGACGAGCGTCTTGGCCGATCATGTCTGCTGCCGGAGTAACTACAGCACCATCTCGTGATATTTTGCACGAATCTCATGTACGCAGATATATCTGTAGATCAGTAAGAACGCTTCTTATACCGGTAGCTCGAACTTAGCACCTCTACTGGTGGTTTGTGGTATTCGATTGTCGAGATGGGATCTGCTTAGTCGATTGAACATGATATTGACGTTTAAAATAAAAACTGAAAACGGTTTAGTATCTTTTCTTTAGCAAAATATGTATGTACCATTCTCCTATGTCATCGATGCATTTTTAAATACATTTGATTAAATATACCGTGATTGATCTTTTCAAAAAGTGAATAAGTTTTCTCTTATTCTTCAAAGGTAAGAAAATTTGTTTTATAAAACGTAATCTACTGCTATCTGATTTTCTTAAGAAGAAAGTAGGGTTATTCGATTTGATTTCGCAACAAATGATAAATGTATAAAACTTAATGTACCGTATCAAATTCGGGTTTTTAACCTATTGTATACTTTCACTATGTCATGAATAGAAGAAAATTATTAGTAATAACCGGAACATGACAAACATTTGATCGATTACATGCATGTGTAAGCCTAAATATCAAAGTCAGGCCGATATTATCTCGGCTGCTTTTAAATTCCCCGTTTATCTGAGCAGCTTAGAAAAATAGAAATCACAATGTAGCGCATGTTAAACTACTTATCTCATAGCATTTACGCGTCAGTATCTCTCGCAGGACTGTTCACACACAAAGACAGTTTACCAAAACATTTCCTGCGTGCTTAAATCTTACTCATTCTAAGATAGTGATATGACTAATTGCAACGATAATCATAACATACATATAACACGATCCGAAATCTCTTTTTCACGATCTTAAAACGATGCTTTGCAATATCGTACAGAATTGCAAATATGTCATACGTACTTTGACTTTTGTCTTTCTTATTGATTATGATAAACAATTATTAACGTATTATTGTTTCCTTGAGCAATTGTATTGAATTGTAAATACCATTGAAAGAATAAGAAAATATGCATTATTGTAAGTTAACACGCAGTTATATCTATTCTTGTCGTGTAACCAATATATAAAATTCAATATTTAACCGCGAACAAAAATTCTCGTTTTCATTCCCACAGTGAAGTTATAGCGCGAACAAAGCATTTTAAAGATGGGAATATTATTGCCGAGATTCTACTGTTTTGCATACAATAGTTTGTTAGGCTAGACAGCTCGGCGAGTATACA
This sequence comes from Bombus confusus, assembly GCA_014737475.1. Taxonomy (NCBI): domain Eukaryota; kingdom Metazoa; phylum Arthropoda; class Insecta; order Hymenoptera; family Apidae; genus Bombus; species Bombus confusus. The sequence goes on from JACXIV010000045.1 coordinate 3,400,248, forward strand.
CAAAAAGTCATGCACATTGTTTCTCTCTGTTCGCCGCGTATAAATACCAAAAGAGATTAACGAAATTTAAACTCGCCTTCTTAAAATTTATAATTCCGTGCTGGCGCCCGACTGTTTACGCCCACGCGTCGTTGCCTACAATGCTACGCGCACAAACACCGTCCGTCTGCCACTTTAAAAACTGTTGACCGCAGATGCACTAAATTGTTTCATTCAACGACCCAAGCAAAGGTTCAAAACTTTCGTTCGAAAATTCAATATTTTCTAGTCACGACCATTCTCAAATGTAAAATGTAAAATCAATTTAACATTTCGTGAATCGATCATCGATCGACTTAAATTGACATAAATCGATATTAATATCATATTAAAGCTTGCATTTTATATCTGTTTACATAAACGAAACGAACACGATTGAATTAATGTAATCATAACAACCTTGGGAATTTACATTTTTGTCGACGTCTCGAACGAAATCAGTTTCTCAGGCAAAAACAATGCCTTTGTTCCGTTTTTCTATCAGCTGCTGCATTGCCTTCCTTCTAGTCGTTAACCTTGGCAAGCACAAAAGAGGATAAATACCGAACTGCGATAGAATAATTTCAACTTTGACTTCCTGCCCGTTGCAGCAAGCTAGTAACAAAAACTGTTACGTACTTTCGAAAAACATTCGCCTGCTTGTTCCTATAACCTTAAAAAGGATACAAAGCAACGATACTCTGCATATCTGCGTACAGTTATTGCTATGAAAATCCGATTGATTGACATTATGCACACGTACTTATGTATGTAGCACGAAAGTTGCATATAATCGCTTTGTTTGCGCGGCCATCGTGCCAAATTTATTAACAGACGTGTTTATAGGCGCGCGACATGTATCCTCTTGTCCAGCGCGTTTTATCTCGAACGTTTGCAAACAGCACAAGCGAACCGAAACGCACGTGCGTTTTGCAAGAGGCAACGGGAGCGGGTATTGACTCATTTCGTGCAACTTCCACGGCTATGCTTCGAACTTGCCAGCTGCGACCGAGAGCAGAGTCCAAACGTGCTCGATTCCTTGATCTCTAGTTGTATTGTTCGTAAATTGCCCGATCACATTTTCACGAGTTAAGCCTTTCCTTCTTTGTTTCAGAAAAGTTCGCGATGTCAGCAGTGACGTTATCTCGGCAGACTTTGTCTGCGCGCTTATGGAAAAAATACGCAGCGACTAACAAGCAAATGCACGTGTGACGACTCGATTTCGCTTTTGCCGTATTCCGTTGCAAGAATAGTGCTCGATTCTCTGTACGCAATTAGGCCTCTGAAGATTATACTTGATTGATAAGTTATCGTTAATCGTCTGTTCGTGAGTACATACAGCGTCCATTATCGTGTCAAAATTGATTGATGAGAAAAATTAAGAAAAATTAGTCAATAAGAAGTATCGATAGATCATGCACGTTAAGCGAAACTCGCAAACAGAATAATCAAAAAAATGTTACGAGTGTGTGTTTTTAAATTCGCTGACTAGTAATCGCTATTATTAGTTACTACTAAAATAACTGCTTTTTTATCCACGTCACGCATGCAGATAAGATAAAGGAAAATACTTCGACACGTTTGTATCGGTGGAAAATCGCCTTGTCAATTTCTAATTGCGCATGTGTTACTATCAAGAACTCTTGACGATATATGCATATCTTGCACGACAGATGCGTTCATCTGGTCTTTTTTACAAGGAAGATCGGTGCGTGATTTGTTAACCTCGAAAACGCCGCGAACGAGGCTTAACCTACATGTTAACCGAGAAAATCAAGCGAACGTGAAACAGGCAAAACAACGATTCTGCGTGTATTCTTCGAGCACATGCGAGGCAGATTGCTCCCGCGGCACCGATTTACGAAACGGCAATGACATTCCATGGCGTCGTAATTTTTCCAATCGGGTAACGTTTCAAATGTAGCCGCTAAGTCGAGGCCTTGGCTATAGGCAGAAGTTAGCTCAAGGACGACGACCGCCTGTCTATTCGAATTTCATCATGGTGTGAAGCTAAGCAGGTGAATGTCAGCCCCTTACGCCTCATGCCCGTAATGAGACATATCTTTCAGCCATAACGCCGTGCTCGGTAGATGGACCTGATTTGGTTAAAAATAACGATTATGTAAAATCTTATCAGCGGACATGAACAAGAGTTAGTAAGTAAATATGTAGGCTGGTAGATTGTCATGATGGAGATAATCAGAGTGCAGACGCTTATGGATTTGTGGAAAATTGAAAGATAATTGAAAATTTAAGATAACCAAAAAAAAAAAAACTCGTATACTATTTAGAGGGTTTTAGTTGAATTTATAAATTATTATTATTACGTAGCAGTCTATGATAGATTGTAAATTCATTTGAAGAAGACATCTTTATTTTAATTTTCTAGGTCTTTCATCCCACCATCTCACTTGCGTGTATCGTGCACAAACGCAAAATTATCGCACGTCGAATTACGATAATCCCATCCTTACCATCATACGCGCCAGATGTTTAGATGCGAAAAAAGAAATCGTTTGACTATCTTTTTGGTCCGGCTGACACCGCGTGTCGCAGTTCACGGTTGATTATGCATAAAGCTAATAGCAAGGTAGAGAACGAGAGACTAGTAAATGATCCAGCTTCCTCGTTTATCTTGGTCACTTGGTTATACAGGTGGCACCTGCATGCTTCAAAGCGGAGGAAACCGCAGGTCGTGGAACGTCTAGCCATCCAGAGGGAGCAGGTTAAGGCGCGAATATCCGACATATCAGTTTGGTGAGTCATGCGTCTTGTTCGATATGTTCCGGCTACCCCGTTCACCGCCCACACGACCCGCCATATGAGTCATCGGCGATTCTTGGAAACGAAGCGTGCCGCTCGTTTGAAATTTTCGTCGCCAAGTGACGCTACTGCGAACTTCTTCGGAAACAGTACCCACAAAATCAACGTCCTATAGATTCTGGCATTTGGTACTTGGTACAGTTCCGTTTGCTCGGAAAGTTCCGCTCCAATGACACTATCAATTGCGCAATATCATCCACACGTATCGCCAATAACAGAAGATAAGCGTCGGAATGACATTGCAACAGTATCGCAAGTCAGTCAGGGGTGAAACAATTGCAGAATAATTATCGTATGGAAGGTACAGGGATGATAGTAAGCGTTGATAATTAATAATTAATATTTTGTACGTCGTTTGAAAAATTCCTGAAGTATGACCAAACGATAATCATAAACGAAAGATTGGAAAAAATCCTAGTAATAATGTTCTATCTCCACATTCTTGAATACCAATAGTATTTATCTTTTTGATAAATATACATAAGTTTGAAGTTTTCAATACCAGAAGAAAATTTTGTAATGTAATTTTCTAATGTTTTGTTTAGGTAAATGATTCGTTATCTTGTACCAATTAGCATACAGATTAGTTGAGTCTTTGTTAAGTCTGTTGACCGTGCTTATTCCCAATCCTTAAAACTAATTCCTTGAAGCGAGGCTCTGAGCGCTCTTACACAATTCAGCTAATATTATTTCTGAAATTTTACAAGTCCAGTAATTTTCAGTAGTATATATAAACAATAAATTCTCTTATGCCACAAAAGCCACAAATTTGCTAAGGGAAGAAATGAAGTTTAATAAGTGGATTTTACAAGCTACAAATTATGTGACGAAAAATTATAAAAATGTAAGAAGAAACCTATAATTTACAACTTATAACTTTTCAATTTATTACTGCAATTAATTTTCGTTTATTAGGAAAAAAAAGAAATACTTAAGATTTCCTAGAGATGTATTTCCATTGATAACCGACCAGATAAAATTCTAATTAATCGCCAGTAAAATTACAGTAGTAAAATCAAGCAAAACACTGTTTGCAAAGACCTGCAGTGCCCTGGCAAACAGATCCCATTGATAGCTCGAGTGGCGTCGGCCCTGGCACGAGCATCGCGAACGTGGCGCGGCGAACGTCGCTATTGGTAGCCTGGGAATAGCTAGTGACGTCATACTTGTTCGTGGAGCCTCGGCGTGTAAAGAGAGTCCAGGCAGATCGTTGAGCTAAGGATTGAACGTGCGCGAACCTCGAGGTATTCCCTCACGGTATGAGTCATCGCGCGCAGTTTCACACAGTTTCGGGCAAAGGAACCTGCGAACCGTGTGTGCTGCTTTCGAGTTCTCCGTAACGAAGATCTTGAACATCCCTACAGGCGAGCAAGAGAATAGATCCTTTCATAATAGAGGTTATAAAACCGCCGCAAACCCAATCGTCGACTCTTCTTTTCGCACTGAGGGAGTACGACCAGGTAAAGCCCGTTGCGCATCGACGACGTAAATATGAAGCTCGACGTGTCGGACGTGCTTTACGACAGCTCGAGCGTGTCCAGCGACAGCGGGACGTCACAAAGCTCCCGCGTCAGCCATGATTTTCTCGCCAGCATCGCGAATTCGACCATACTACCTAGCAACGTAAGTACCGGTTGAACTCTCTCCTTTTTATATAGTTAGAAAATGTTGGAAGAAGTAGATTTCTTCACGTAAATATGGCAACTTATGCAATCCTTAAGGTGTACGCTTATGTGTGCGCTTATGTGTACGCTTATGTGTTCGCGCGCTCGTACTTACGTGTGTCTGATAAACAGCGTTCACGTGATTGGTCGAACGACGAATTTCTTTGAAATAAGTATATACATAGTTGAATAGTAACAACATAGCGAATAAAAGTGTAGCAAACATATTATGTAACATAGCGACTTCCTCGAATGATTAAGCATTATTCAAAATAATTTAGCTCATTGTTGGCGATAGACCTGTAACCTATGGAGGAAACGGCCTTGTTAACTTTTCTGGAAAACACGTTCGCGTGTCCTGTCGAAACCTGACGATCTTGAAAAAGAATTATCGCATGTAGGTATTTGGAGTATTGTAAACGCTATGAATTCGCCGATTTCGCGGAAGAAATTGATTCGTTGGAAATCAAAGCATAAGCGGAATACTTCTGTATTATCTGTGTACCTCTTTCGATTTCCAAGTTTGACTGTTTCCTTGATAGAATAGATTCGATTGAAAATTGAAGATAAGAAAGCAAACTCGTATGGTATCTTCGGCTGATAAAAATTTCCAATTAATTAGAACGTACTTTACAATCTCTGAACGGTGCTATAGCCGTCCCGTCACACGAAGATGGTACACTTGGTACACACACCGAGATCTAAATTTATAAATCGCGTGGCGTCATCGCTATATAAACTGTTCAACGTAAAAACATGATTTTCAATTTTCGTAATTTCCGTTCGCTAGTTTGCTATAACGATAAGAATCGTCTCGTAAATAGAACACAAATGATGTTTGTACACGACAATAATAGCAATTTTTATGTCTATTCAGCAAGATATGCATATTCAGATAAACAGCTTTCGTTCTTCTCCCAGCTGGCTAGGTACCCATTTAAGGCATACGCTACGTGTGTGAGTATCGCCAATAAACTTCCGAGTTACTATAGAATTAGCCAATGAAATGTTGTCTTATGTATTGTCGTCCATTCACTGATCTCTACAAATGAATGGTTGCTATTGCAATACGGGAGCGTAACTGAATCGTTTGTCTTAACAAAATCATAACTTTTATCCTTTTCTATTGATACGTAATTATTTTAAAGAAGTCACGATTACAGAATAGGGTAATTTTCACACTATTCTAGTCCAAAAATTACAAATATCATCATAATATTACATATCACCATAACAAAGCTGTATTAATTCTTTAAAAAAAAAAAAAAAAAAAAAAAAAAAAAATTGTGTCTTTAGCTAGACGTAAAATTAACTAGATCGGCTGAATCTTATTCTACGCCGAGTAAAACAGGTTTCAGCATGAAACAGTACGAATACATTGACGTAGAATACTTTTATAGGCACGAACGATTACGTTAATTTCCATTTTCTTTCCCTTGCGTCATTCTTGGCAATAGAGGCGCGTATAAAAATTACGCGCGTTTTCCACGTTACATAAAACACTCGTGTAAACAAGAAAAGCAAGGTATAACGCGGAGAAATATATATAATAAGGCAAGGTGGCGAAACGATAAAATCCTTAAATAAAAAGATCGTAGTATATTTCGTGCCCCTGACTTTCGTCGAGGGTTAGACGCGCGCCCTCGTCCAGTTCCCGGTTTCACCCTATGTATAAATTCTGTGGCAGACGATGGTATTGATCTAGCATTTCCACTGGCACGGCTTCTGTTGTCCCCAACAGCTGTTTTATAAAGAAACCCGTACACGCTCGGGTTGTGATAGCGCGCGGTCATTTAAAAACACGCGCTACTGCACCGACATGCACAAACACGTGAACGCGGATCCCAAACACACGTAAAAGAACAACTATAGATCGTAGTGTATATTGCGCAGCATTAATATTATGAACAGATAGTCGACCGAGCTGCCAGCTGTTGTCACCTAATTATCTCTGTCGCCATTAGCGATAGGGTTCAGACGGTGAAATCGACCGATAAAATGCAAATAGTCATTCCGCAGAGACATTTGCGAGCTCTACCGAGGAAACTTTGCGGTACAATGTATGAAATATAATTCTGTTTACGGAGTTCGGGGAAAAAGGCTTCCTGCGTTGTTCCGTAAGGGGTCGACATACATGGCGGCCATGTTGAAATATTAGATAGGAGGAAAAAAAAAAAATCTGCACAATTTATAGGGTATTGTGATTAAGACGAGAGAAACTCGTGTTTTAATCAGGGCTCGTAGAATTTATCTTTTATTCCTTGCTGTTAGGTATTGTTCGAGATCAAAGAAGGTCAGATTTGTCGGGCTAGCCCACGGGCGGTGACCATTTTTCGGGCAGTAGACTTAGGGAGAAAGTAAGCATGTACATATCTGTCAATGGCCTAGATAAGTTCAGCTAGTACAACACTATCGCCGTATCACTATCTGTATACGTAATCTTTTTCTACGTATCGTATCCTTATTTTGAAATATTTACTTCATAAGGGAAGATTTTTCAATTTTCATTGAAGAGCTGTTTATCGACAGTTAAAGTCGCGACACGACATTAAAATTTCCTTCAAAAGAAGCCGTAAAACGATGAAATATAGCCTTGTCCGAAGTATTATCTGCTACGAACGCATCCAAGTATTCTTAGAACTCGAAGCTTTCGATTAGACGGTGGAACGTGATGCGCGGGAATCGGTAAGCATTCGATCGGCAGCAAAGTCACGGAGGCATAATCTTGTTTCCTGGTGTTTCCCCCGTCCATTCTATCTTCTTTTATTCCCGATAGAGAATGCTCGGCGTTCGTGTTTTATCCGTGGCTAGAGTAAAAGCATGCGGGTCCTTTGACACGTATATAAGAAGAAGAAGAAGAAGAAGAAGAAGAAGAATCGACTGATACACGGCGGTGTTTCTGATTGCCTATTCCTCTTTGTTCCCTTAAATATTCAAAATACCGTCGTTGGCTTGTGTTTTCAGCACAATGAGTTTTCCTCGTACAAAGGTTGACCAAGGCTTCCGCCTTTCCCTCATACGATTTTCGGCGACTATTGTTATGCCACGCGCAGCTTGCGCCGATCTTTTGGTTTACCCACAAACATTCGATTAACCCCGCTGCTTCGGCCGCGTGCTCATTAAAATGTCTCTTTGTTCGCCGGGAGAACAAAGCCGCGATCCATTCGCGACGTCGATCTTCGGTTTTCTACTCCTTTGTGTCGTCGATGGTAAACGTTGCCGTAAGCGAGGTCATCGATTCTTCTTACTACGTGATTGACACGATTCATCGAGAATTCTCTTTAGTCTGTTAACTTGGCTGTCTCCTAGCGAGAAGAAGCTTGTGTAATTAAACAATGAAAAATTAATAAAAATATATAGATTCCAGTCAGATAGGTTTAATGTGACGTGAAGATCGCATAAGAAAATGATCTTAAAGTCATTTTTATTTGATTTTATTCGATTTTTGTTTGCTCTTAGCGGAGGTGGCCTGCAAGAGACAATTCAACGTCAAAGAGTTTCTACGAGATAAATAAAGCTAATTCCACTAAAATAGTATTCATCTGGAATTAGTTAGATTAGTCCGATCGTAGTAGGTGGCTTACGATGTCTTCATAAAAAAAACTGTTTTTCCCGATGTAGCGAGGATCTGAAAACGACTAAAATACTATTTTAACGCTTATTATAGGCAACTTGGAACGTGTATGAATCACGCTTTGTTGACACACTGCGGCTTTTGCCTGGCAAACTTTTCACCAAACAGGACCATAAATCTATTAGAATTTGTATTTACCACCGATATACCGCAAAGAACCCACAATGGTTTCTCGTCCTAAGCTGATCAAAGGGCTACTTTCGCCCTATTAAACTGTTGCACATGATACCACTTTTTAAAGATGCAATACATGATCATAAATCACAATGTCTGCTTCTTGGAGCTTAGCTCGAGACATACCTATTCGAACGACAATACTAATAGCATTCTTATTTAAACACGGAATTTGCAGGAAGGTTACGAAACACTTTAAGGCTGGTAACGATTTATTCTTATTTTAAAACGGAACATTTTTTTTTTTTTATATTTTAACATTTGTAACGGAGAATTTAACAGGTTTTGAAAAGATAAAAGAGGACCTGTAGCTACGTTCTAGAAGTAGATTTTCATTTTTCTCTTTTTATTAAATAAATATTTTAAAAACAATATCTCTCGATTTGTGATTCATATGAGGTAACATAAACGAAAAGAGTCTGCGTTTACTAGATAAATTTCCAAAAAGAAAAAAGATACAGTAATAATAAAATTTCATGAGCGTCAGACGCTAACGCGCCATGTTTTTGCGATAATCTTTATGACCTTTTTTCCATGCATCTTGCACACGGTAGCTCTGGCCACGTGTACTATTCTTTTCTCTTTTTAATTCGTGCACAAAGTGCGTTCACACGTACGTTGAACGTTGCTCCGAACCGACGGAGTTTGAGCCGAGTTCGTTGTACGTGTGTTTGCGGCGAATATACGTATATCGAAATAAGAACAAAGAACCATGCATGCACGAGGGAATTCCCGGTACCGAAATAGTAAGAAACGAAGTGGCACGTGTGACAAACGATCTCGCATAAGTGACGACCACTCGACGTCGCGATAAGTTTACCAATTTTTGTTATTTTGCGATCTTCGGATCTGGAACTATAATAAAACCATATATTTGCAGTACGAAATTGGTATATGACGTCGTAATATGTTAAACCTGTAAAAACAAGGAGAAATAGCAACTGCGAAAAGTCGAGCCTTGAGCTTCTTGTACTTGCAATATAGTTACGGAGCAAATCCCCCCTGAGTAATTCCTTGACATATTTCCACCGCTGTCATACATTGTATCGAGCTGTTACACTTCGCATATTTTCTGCAATGTCGTTTCTGAAAGTGAGAAACCCGCGGTAATTATCGTTTTTAACTATTTATGCGCGTATCTTGTTTACTAATGTATCAACTCGTTACCTTGTTATGTCTGATTCTTAGTGCAGATTATGGTTCATCTTTGTGATAGTAATACGTACTTGTTACTCAGATTTTTCTATAAAAAGCACATTATCTAGAGAAACGCATACGATACATTTTATACGCACTTCTGACATATAATTAAGGCTTCAAAGGATAAATATATTACATTGGAGTGTCATTATTTTCAAATATTTCAATATTTTAAATCCGTCATACAATTAAATGTAGTTCGACGCGCATGCGCGGGCCGCTTGAAATATCGTAATGCAGCAACTTGTTAAAACATTTTGAAATACTACTTTAAACTGTCTTAACACATGCGGATAAACATAAAGCAAGGTATGTAATGTACGAATGTGTCATTAAGTGAGACGAAAATCTCTCTGTTCGACTATTCGTTCCTCGAAATTATGCAAGTTAACGAGCACACGTAATTACCTGGAAAAGGGGTTCTAGTTCTCAGTGGTGCGTTCCCTGATTCCGTGGAAATCGTCGCGATAGGAAGCCACGGTGTAGACGAACACGTTGATTGGCCTGTGCTATCGCACGAATCAGCAATCAAGATGGCGATGACGTCATGCGGTGGTGAACGCTGATTGGTGGGAGTGGAGCGACTGTCTTACTATATAGTTTCCAAGTTACATTGGCGGGCTCAGTTGAGATACGTAAGCAACACGCGACACTAGGTTTTAGTACATAGCAAATTCGGTATTGCGTGATAGAACTTTTACGTGACAGTGACGAAAAGACAACCGGCGAGCATTCGTACGTGTCATTCTTCAATAAACGTTTAGTGGTACTTTGAACAGAACGTGATATTGGTGAACGAAAAGAAGGTGACCGTTGGTTAGTGTTCTTACCTCACGTTGAACGCGTACTTCTTGTAGAGGTGTAACTTTTCAGAGTCGCAACCTGCGACTCTTCCTTTTTTTTCCGTGGTGGAGACCGAAAGCGAAACACGCTCACAGATGACGCAACGTGTACCGTGCGCAGGCTTTGACGATACCATTATCGAAGATCACAATTACACCATGTTTTCCATGTATCCACCGAATTCTAACCCATCTGACCCGTGGCAATCCAACAAATTAGATGCATATATGGTAAGAGAAATTATTTCATATTAAGAATTTATCCTTTTCTTATAGATGTTCTGTCATACGTATAAAAGATTAAATCGTTGGTTTGGTAGAAGAGTGACACATTTCAAAGGTCGCTATCTATGTACCAGAATGGAAGTATCACAATTGCTAACAATCAGAATAATATCATGATTCGAAGTTATATATACAGTTATACATATATATATATATATATATACACATATACATATAGTATATACATATGTATACATATATACATACAGTGACTATAAAAAGTCTTTATTGTAGCATTTGTATTGTATTTATTTCAGTCTGCTGGTGTAGAAATTGAACTTGGTTTTACGTTATTATAGCATTTACTTGCTAATATCATTTTCTATTTCAATTTTCCCAATGTAAATCAATTCCTAAACAAAATCTGCTTTTCCCGTTTGTTTTAAATCTCTAGCAAAGTTCTAGTAAATGCTATTACTGTAATTAAAAACGTTTCTATATTTATATATTTGGTATATTTAAAAACGTGTAAATAAAACGTGGGAAACATTTGAATATGTTTCATGGTAGTACGAGCATCGATTGTGTGTACGTTTGGTCAAGTGTCACGGTCGAAGGTCAATCGATTTTGTCCAACTAGAGTTATCCCTGAACTTAGTTGCCATTCACAAAGTAGTAATTTTACCTTCGTTATTGTCGGAAGAAATTTATTGTCATTATTCGTTTAACACATCGAGTGTTACATCGAGAATTTTCTTTTTCGAACAAAAAAAACAAGAATTCTCTCCTGTTTACTATTGTACGAAGCAAAATTTAAATATCGAAGGCAGGAACAAAATGGTAATTAAAAATTAAGTACGGAAGTGGACAGCGTTGTACGATGATAGTGCAAAAATAAACTGATAAGGGGGGGGGGGGGCGTGCTGACAGTGACGTCTTTGCTGAAACTTTCTAAGAAGCATCGTTATCCCGTGAAACCCTTTATCGTCTCACCTGTCGAATTTTTAGGTTACTAAGAAATGTTTGCTTCTCGGAATACACGTACCTATAATTTTCATTTTTAAGAACAAATTATTTATCGGTTATTCGAAAATATTTCTCTTTCTTCCCAGAATATATTTATAATATTTGTTTTACTTTTGCCTATATTTTTCATTTTTTTTTCTCAAAGTGGTAAAGTAAAACATTAATTATTCAACTACGTGTTTTCTTTCGCTACTTAGTCAATAATCTTTAGATTTTGAGGGATTTTGATCTCTAATAAAATATTGTTAATGCGTATCGTTTATTAAAAAAAAAAAAAAAAAAAAAAATGGTATTTAGCGACACTTTTGATTTAAGTGTTACGGTTGTTCGTAAAATCAGGAAAAATAAATTTCAGACTTCGGCATAGATCGCGTATTCGCCGTAATGAGATTCTCATTTAGATAATAGACGAAGGCCGTAAAAGCGTTTATTACGAGCAATTATTTGAGGTACTTCTTAGCAACTGTGCTTACACGGTTAGTCAAAAATTACTTTAAGGAATCGTTTGATATGCCTGTGCTTGTACCGCAAGAAGCTTAGTTTCGAGTAAAACGGGTTGACCTTTATTGTGAGCGTATCGTCGAAGAAGAAGCGATATTTCTAACAATGCTCGTTAGAGCAGACAACGCTTTATTCCAATAGCATTAAATAAGTTGTCAGAGAAACACCCATTAGGATAATTATCTTATTCATCCAAATACCTACGCAATAATTTCGCAATTTGCACAGGATACTATTGTATCGCGTATACAATTCCGACTGTTTCCCTCAAACCTAATATATCTATTCGACCGTGTCATTGAACCTGGGTGCATTGGAAGAAGAAAGGTCTCGTCCCCAGCGATAAAATTTTAGCATTCTTTGTGCACATGATACCGAAGGAAAACAGTTAAATCTGACAGGAAGCCCGAAGTTAACGCTCGTTAACCCACCAATTAGAGGGTTTAGTTAAACGAAGGCAGGGTTAAGTTTAGCGAGAGCAATATAAACGGGTCATAAGGCAAGAGGTGTCATCCTGTCTCTTAGCCCCGCAACTAAGACGCTCGTTCTCGGCGTTGTGGTTGGTTCTTCATCACATACACACGATACGTTATCTAGGTATTATCACAGAGAAAACTATAGTATCGAGTACTATGAAAAGATAACTCTTATCTCTTCGCGACTATTGTTTCCTTTTTTCTAATTCCTTTTCGATAAAATTCGGATTTTCTTACCGATAAAAAAATGGTTGTGAACGTACTTAATAAGAGTCGGTTCGTTCAAATAAATTTGAAAACTCTTATCTCTTCGCGACTATTGTTTCCTTTTTTCTAATTCCTTTTCGATAAAATTCGGATTTTCTTACCGATAAAAAAATGATTGAATATACTTAGTAGGAGTCGGTTCGTTCAAATAAATTTGAAAACTCTTATCTCTTCGCGACTATTGTTTCTTTTTTCTAATTCCTTTTCGACAAAATTTGGATTTTCTTACCGATACAAAAATGCTTGTGAATGTACTTAATAGGAGTCGGTTCGTTCAAATAAATTTGAAAACTCTTATCTCTTCGCGACTATTGTTATTTTTTTTCTAATTGATTTTCGACAAAATTTGGATTTTCTTACCGATACAAAAATGGTTGTGAATGTACTTAATAGGAGTCGTTTCGTTCAAATAAATTTGAAAACTCTTATCTCTTCGCGACTATTGTTATTTTTTTTCTAATTGATTTTCGACAAAATTTGGATTTTCTTACCGATACAAAAATGGTTGTGAATGTACTTAATAGGAGTCGTTTCGTTCAAATAAATTTGAAAACTCTTATCTCTTCGCGACTATTGTTTCTTTTTTTCTAATTCCTTTTCGATAAAATTTGGATTTTCTTACCGATAAAAAAATGATTGAATATACTTAGTAGGAGTCGGTTCGTTCAAATAAATTTGAAAACTCTTATCTCTTCGCGACTATTGTTGCTTTTTTTTTAATTCCTTTTCGATAAAATTTGGATTTTCTTGCCGATAAAAAAATGATTGAATATACTTAGTAGGAGTCGGTTCGTTCAAATAAATTTGAAAACTCTTATCTCTTCGCGACTATTGTTGCTTTTTTTTTAATTCCTTTTCGATAAAATTTGGATTTTCTTGCCGATAAAAAAATGATTGAATGTACTTAATAGGAGTCGGTTCGTTCAAATAAATTTGAAAACTCTGATCTCTTCGCGACTATTGTTATTTTTTTTCTAATTGATTTTCGACAAAATTTGGATTTTCTTACCGATACAAAAATGGTTGTGAATGTACTTAATAGGAGTCGGTTCGTTCAAATAAATTTGAAAACTCTTATCTCTTCGCGACTATTGTCACTTTTTTTCTAATTCCTTTTCGATAAAATTTGGATTTTCTTACCGATACAAAAATGCTTGTGAATGTACTAGTCGATTCGTTCAAATAAATTTGAAAACTCTTATCTCTTCGCGACTATTGTCACTTTTTTTCTAATTCCTTTTCGATAAAATTTGGATTTTCTTACCGATAAAAAAATGCTTGTGAACGTACTAGTCGCTTCGTTCAAATAAATTTGAATTCGTCGTACAGTAGCTTCGTTGCGAAAATTCTTTAACACGTTTTTAACAAATAGTCTCTAACGTTAAATACAAGCTGCTTAGTGTAACACGAAACAGGACAAGGGGAAGGGAAAAGTGGATTAAACGACGTTATTCGTACAGTGTTTTTCCTCGTCGATCGGCTGCTACGGAGAAACAGAAAAAAGACGTTCGATCATCGCCGAGGCGTTCATTACGAGACGATGCAACGCCCATACAGGGATTTGCATGAAAATGCGCAAAAAACGGAAGTTGTCGGTTTTTATTTTCGGACGGCTTACCTCAGTTCCGCGACGCGTATACGCGGAGATGAGTCATCGGGCTTTCGCGTAGTTTAACCGGCGATTTATGAATGAAAATCCGCGCACGTGTCGCGTGCCTGGCTCCCAGTGCCGCGACACGCGAGATCGCCCTCCATTATTATTCGCGACGCCTCGTAAACATGTCGATTATGCTGCATCGCTCTCGCAAGACATCATCCGGTACCAGGAAAAACGTTTAGAGCCGCGATTCCTCGTAAATACGCGATACAGCCACGTTTCTGTCGCCGCGATTCTAACCATATCCTCCGTTTCTCTCCTTCATCCTTCTCTCTTTCGTTCTCCAACATCTTGGCGCTACCGAGAATTATTATTCAACTGCGCTCTACAGTAATACCGGGCAGATGAAATCCGGTATCGGTCGGTTTTAAGATTAATGCGGTTAAGAGGTGTAATCTAATTGAAATTGAGTTCGCTGCAAGTCCACGTTTACCGAGAGAACTTCTACGGATGATTTACTACGAACGAGTGGTCAACAGTTCTCTAAGCATTCGAGTCATTTATTTTGAATTTCTTTATTTGAATTTCTTTTTGGGATTTTTATTCCTGTAATACGCTATGGCTCAAGAGTCTCCTCGATACGAATCTGACCAGTAAGCACGGATGTTCGTACGTTTATAGAAAATGTAAAGGTGTACAAATTCGTAGAACGTGCTTGTCATAGAACAAATACGTAAGGTATCCGAAGTGAAGCGGTTAGTGAGAAACACGAAACTCCGCTTGGATTGCATCGCACTAAATATATTGGCAATCGTTCTGTTACGAGCGTACGCAAACAGCATACGCGGCGGGCTATTGGTCGGGGAAGAAGAGAGATTCGTAACGAATCCACTGTATTATTACAAAACCGTCGGCAGATTTTTTCCCTCGTCGAATTAGCAGATAAAAGAAATCGCGTGGAAGAAATGTGCGCATTGCGAAAGCGCGTTTAACGCGCCGAGCAAAAACGCGCTTTCGCAACAGAGATCCAGCGTATTGTGGAAGCAAAATTGCTCGAACCTGCCTTAGAACAACGAAACTCGAACTTCGCAGACTTCGTGCGATTTCCACGATACTGTGATCGTGGATTTTTATTATCTTTTTCCCCCTCTTTTTTTTTTCTTTTTTCTTTTATTGCTTTTTTGTTCACGTGGATAGCGAGACGGTAATCCGGTGTAGTCGACCTCGAAAGGAGGTCGATTCCACGGAAAGATATCTTGCGTATGAGTGACGTCAATACGTTAACACTTTCCCCTCGAGAATGCCTCGAGCGGATGGGGGATCTCTTCGGTTTCAACGTCTCCACCTTCGACGTCCATCTACCTGTCCCGGGTTTTTCCCCTCGATTGCGAAATCCTTCGGTAGATTAGAGGCGATTTCGATGTTTCTTACGTCGTGTCTTTCTTCTTTTTTACATCGCACGCCAACGGTTTTCTTTTTCCTCCGGTGGACGATGATTAATGAGTGGGAGCATTAGCTGACTAAAGTGCAGATGTTACGGACGATCAACGTCGATTTTTAGAATCACGCAATTGCGATAGAATTTCAGTTTTACTTTTCTACTTCGGGGGAATGTTCCTGCAGAGAATTTTTCTAGTAATCGAGAGTCAGCCCTTTCAGGATCGAATCTTTCTGCCAATTAGGAGAAGTTTCGTTTGGAATTTTTATCGGCGATTGTTCGTCGAGGACAAATTGTTGTGGCAATGGAAACAGGCCCTCGTACAGGATTTTCAAACATTCTCTTCGCCGTAAAAGAAATACTTTCCACGTCGTTTCTCCGTATTTTCATATGCGCGGCTCATCGGCGCAACTTCGGGGCGGCTCGTATCTCCTACGTACGGACGTATATGAAGGAAGAAGCTTCTCGTTTAATAATACCGTCACATTATCTTATCCTGCCATTCCAAACATCGCGACAAACTCCACCTTCGTCACTCTGATTTAATATTCCCCGAGTTTCAAACCCTGCTCAGTTTGTCCTTCGACGAACTGGCACCGTATCGTTCTATCGCCGAGAAGATTCGAAGATTTACGTCCATAGTCCATTGTTTCCACATCAAGACCCGTCCGTTCCATAAAATATTGAACATGGGCCGTCCAAGTCGTTTTTGTCGCGCGAGGAACGCGTAGAGGCTCACAAAGGACATTATATTCGAACTCTTGTAGAAACCTTTTATGAATGTATGTATTATGTTGGTTATACGAAACATTTTGAAATTTCACTGCTACTATTACGAGACTCGGCTGTCGCGATTGCACTGACAAAGTTTGTAACCAATCCGCTAATGTATATAGGAAATGCAAGATATTTATCAAGAGTATTTAAACAGCCGGTTGTCCGTTATGTTAATAAGCCTGGACGTTCAATTGGACCGAAGAATGCTGTTCATGCTGTATGTTAATTTTTTAGTAAATACGTACACACACGTTTGCGATAGAAACGTGTTTGTAATTTTTACCTACATTTTCGGATTGATCTTCAATTTGGAATTTGGAAGCGTGCAACTAGGAAGAGTGCTCGTAATGTGAAATGATATATAATTTAGTTATAAACTATAACTATAGATAATCATTTATAATTAATAACAAATTAGACTGATATAATTTATATGTAATTCAGCGGGTAAAGCAGTTTTCTACCAAGTTTCTATTTCTATAAATACATTCTGGAGAACATGAATCTGCACGAATCTTCGCAGTCCAATGACAACAGTCGCGTCTCGTTGCAGCGGCAATGAAATTTCATAACGTTTCGTACAACACACGCGACATGGCCAGAAAAGATTCCTATGCTAAGTGTTCCGATACTTTCGTGAGCCAGTGTAAGTAAGTCTTACGTGAAAAGGAACAACGTACGTGCGTATAGATACGTATCGCGTGCACCCATCTCTCGTGTGATCATTCTTGAAATTGATTCGCTGGCATAAGAAAGAAACGAAGTCTTTTTATTCACGGCTGCATTCTTCGTGATGCTCGGGTAAACGAAGGAATCAGGGCGGCCTCTACTAAGCTTCGTACGCTGGTTATAATTCAAAAAGACTTCGTCTTCTTCCCATCTGATGGTATGATAAAGTGGTCCACCTATTCACAGGGTGATGCTCGCCCCTATAAAAGGCGCTGCCTCGTTTAAAAGGTCATGGAACCCAGCGCCGCCAGCCCTTTTGGGTCTCTGCTGATACGTGGGACGAGACTGTATCCAATTTCGTGAAACTATTATGACCGTGACGGTCCGAAGTCTTGCTGGACGTCGACAAAAAGGACGTGGGTGCCTTTAAATGCGGTACTATACCGAGTAGTTCATTATGGGCTAATGTGTTTCGGAGTTAAACATTGCGGTCTGAATGGGGTTAGCTTGTTTGCTCGGGCCAATGCATGTTTCGTCGTTAGACAAAACGGAAGTTTAATTTTTTACCGGAGTTTGGTATTTGTCTGCATAGGAAGGGTTTTCGTAGGTCGTCGTTTATTTAACTTTCCTATTAAACGTTCAAGCAATTTACAAATTGCACGAATTCCGGCCAACCGTACGAAACTTTAATCCTAAACTATAGATTCATACAATTTGCGAGTCATCCGAACCGATCACGGAACTCGCCGTACGAAATTGTTAATTCCGGGTCCAGATAAAATCCCCGTAGTCGCCGAGACTCGGCGAAATTACGAAATAAAAAGAGCGCTACGTCTCTATATCGAAGTTTCTAAACGCCAAACGGACCAAACTGCAACGGAACCCGTTAAAACTGATCAGCTCGCGCTTCGTTCGCGTGGAAAAACGCGGTGTCGCGTGAGAAGGTCGTTGAAAGAGTATGAGCCGAGGAAAGTGGAGCGGTTTAAAAGGATGAAAGATAGGGATGGGAAAAGAGGCGCGCGTGCAGGTCCACGCGTAGTCCGGCATTATGCGCGCGATTATGTAGGTATTCTCATCGGAGAACGCCGAAGTGCAACCAGTCGGAAATGCCTGAACGATTGCGTCACTGGTCAGGAATTCACGGACCGTTCTGCCCTCGGAGCGTTTTCTTTTACGCCCGTGTTCCTTTTTCCCCCCCTTACGATCGCGTTGTCGACCTCCTCGTACTCTCTGTCCTTCGTCCTTAACGTCCTCGCGACGTCCACGCGCGTAACTTTATCCCGCTTACCGTTCCTCGGGTTTGTGTACATGTGAGCGGCTGGCGAATTAGCGCGATAAAAGGGTAGCCATTTTGTGTAAGTAGTGGTGGAGGAAGATGGCGAAGGAGGATTAAAGACGAGAAGTTGCTTAATCTTCTTCCGTTTTCCTTTCTTTTATCTCTAGGGAGAGAAAAACAGCAATCGCCGAGGGATGATGTTAGATATGCTCTTATCTTTAATTAGTTCCTTTTACTTTGACTTTCAGCGATTTTAGCGTGATTGTAAAAGCTACTTACTTCGCTTTAATCGAAGCATCAATCCAGAAGGCATCTACGTTGGATACGGATTTCTTGTTTTCTCAATTCGCGTTTGCCTTCGAATATTGAACACTTTTCTCCTTGTTTCATTTGAGCATAATTTCAGAAAAAAAAAATATATATATATATATCTAATTTTTTGAATTTTTTATTTTTTGAATCGAGTACGATAGGATACATCGAACGTTATCGCGAATAGATATTCTCGAGTGCGTGAATATTCTTCGACGAACGAGATTGACTCTAACGTGGCAAATGAAAGTTTTGATCTAATAATGCAGTTCTTACTATTTGAACATTGAATTAATAGAGGCTCGAGTGCGGTGCATTACGGGCGAGCAACCTTGCAATTATCGAACTCTATTTCTCGCGTGATCACGAGCCACTTTTCTGCTAAATCGTTCAAAATCTTGTACTTTGATTTAACTATACCTGCTATTGTAATAAGAACGTTGAAGAGGCCTGTCTCGTCGCTGAATCAACGATTCTTGGGAAATTTGAACCTAGATGACAAACGATAGAAAATTCCGCGAAAGTCAAGTAGATACGTGAGCGAATTTGATATTTCTCTAAGATTGTCAATGTAATTGCAAGTTTTGCGTAGAGAGTAGCAATTATATACCGATAAATTCAAGTTACTGTATCGTTTCGTTTCCAAGATCTTGGCGGAAAGTAGGCGACTAAACACCCTCGAGGATAAATCGCCAGTTTCGCAAGAATCATTGTTCTGCGTCACGAGAGATCGATTACACGATTGCCGGATAAAGACGACATTAACATTTACACATTGAGAATGGGGCTCAATCCTTTAAATGCGTTTACCTTGTGACAAATCATTCCATACTGTACTGTTATTGATGTTACGTACTGTTAAAGATTTAGTAAGAGAATTAGTATTTAATTTAATAAATTTAGAAAAGCTCGACGATGAATAATTTTGTATGACATGGATAAAATGGTACGACAATAACAGATCTTTTTTTCTCAGAAGAAGAATTTTAACTTGTCGAGTACTACCTTTGTAATATTATTCATCCATATTTGTCAAATGATAATATAAAGTTTCGCTTGTACAGTATCATATAGATTTTGAAGATTTCGTACGTGTAACGTCCAGTTATAAGTACAAAACTACGAGTTGGAATTTTGAGATTATCTTCCGTAGTACGCGTATCTTCTGAAAGGGCACAGCCCACTTCCGGAGGTACAATTTTGGCAATCGTGCAAAGATAAAAGTATCTTTCCCCAAAAGTCATATTTCGATATAGTTTTACCGAGTAATCTTACAAAATAATACGCGGTATGGCTAAAAAAAAAAAAAATTGAATATTTATATACGCGCTTCTCTATAATTTAACGAACTCTCCTAAAGGGTTAAGAACGTATCACGTTTTCGTTTGTTCTCGATGTAAGCCTTCTTATCGTCCGGTTTCACAATTGAAGTACAGAAAGACGAAACACACCGAAAGAACGTTCCGTAGCAACGTTATCAACGATCAACGATAGAACTGACCTATATGAAGCACATCCGTAAAAGCGATTCTCATTACCGCGATAAAACTAGTACAATTTCGTGTGAACGCGAGCACGAATGAGGACAGGGCCGTGGCGTGCGAGGAATTTCCAAAATTACCCCGGGAAAGCCCGTTCTCCTTCGTGTCGTTCACCTCTGAACGTAAAGCACGCTCTTGAGGGACCACCATCGCATCGCTTCTTGCTTCTCATTCTTCGGCTTTGTCCGGAGCGCGGTGCTAAAAACAGTCAGTCAGAGCACTTTGTTCTTATCTACGCCGTTTTATCGACTACTGACAGACCAGTCCAAGTACTTTGTGCCGTATAATGAATGTGATACATGGTGTTTGTCAAGGGCATGCGGAAGGAGCGTCGCGCGCGTGGATTCTTCGTGCTCTGCAGTTCGGTAAAACGTCGATTATTCAGTCTTTCGATTTACCAGGCTCTCTTGAAATAATAGAGGCGTTCTGTTCGCTGTATTCGAACTTCCAGTTAACTCGCGTTGCATCCCTCGGGTCATTTGCGATCGGACACAGTTGTTTCATAAGAATACAATTTTAATATAATTCCAGCCAAGTATTTATAGAAAACATGATTCTATATATTTCTAATATAATCCTAACCGAAGCACCTGGGAAACGTGATTCTATAAATCTCTATAATGTGTGTCCGTTATAACGAAAGAACCTGAGAAATGTAATTCGTAATTTAACGTAGGTTCAGGCGTGTTTGTTTGAGAAACGATAGTAAAGGGAGCGCGTTACTCGTGGAAAAGGCGGCGTGCGACCAACAACGAAGCACTGTTCTCAATGGTAATCGTTAATCGAGACTCAGGAAAGGCCAGACTTCAATTAAGAGCCCTAGATGCTGTCTGAAGAGAGGCTGGCTACGTCGGGCCGGACTTAAATGAGATGTGAAAGAAGAGTATGCAGCTTTACGGTTCGGCCTTTGCGTTTTGCATTTTCCTACGCGTCCACCGATCTGTATACGCTCGCCGATCAGCAAATTCTCTGCATTATTGGGGCACCGATTAAGTCGAGTATATTGGATCGTTACATCGTTATACCTTAAACGTCGGTTTTAGAACAGCCAATTGTTCGATTATATCGCCTTCGCACTGTGAAATAAAAAGAAGATAGAACAATTAGATTTAACTTATTTCTTGTCAAAAATTATAGTCTACGCAAAGTTTGTTGCGTAAATTTGAGATATAAAAGAAACTTCTGTGCGATCTGAAAGAAAACAGTTCATCAGAATGCTATGAATATTTCAAATTCATTAAACTTTACAAAATTGTAGCGATTCGGGCGTGTGATAAATGGATCTATGGGAGAAATTAGCGACGAAACAGAATATTATATAAATTCTTGGTATATAGCATAATTAATAATACGACATAATTTTAGTTATATACCATTTAATAACATATTGATATTTTGGTCGCTATCGCCACAGCCTTTTATGAAAACACCGCTGATTCCCCAGAGGAAAATTTACCACAGGAACGGTTTACCATACGGAAGCCATCCACAGGCTTCCACCAACAAGATAACCGACTTAAGAAACCGATCTTGAAAATGAATAATCGCCTGTTTCTCGTGTAGAACACGAAGTTAAACAAAATTCTAGTATATCTAGTATACTCGAGCGAAGTTTAGTGAAAACGTTTACTTTGCGAAAACGCGCAACTACATAGATACGAGAAATAAAAATAATATTCCCGTTTCGGTAAAACTTCTCGGAACGCCATCGCGTCACGTGTCTTTCGAGCGGGACTTTCAAGGCGATGGAAAGTATCGACGAAAAATAACGGTCCCAGGTGCGATAAAAATCGAGCCGGCGATGTTCTATATTCATGGAATAATACGTAGAAGTGTGGTGTTTCGAACCGGAAGAGGTCCTCGAGCATGACGCAACGACACGTGCTCGATTTCGATTTTCCTGGTACGATGATTCTGTGACTTGTGCTATCGAATCCTCGTGACTCATACGCAGTCGGCGCCTATTTAGTAATCAGATGTCTGCAGACGCTGTTAATACATGCGCGTATGTACTTGATGCATTTATGTAAATGCCGTGGATCGTTCGCGTAGTCTATCGATGTCGATCGATCGAGTCTTTTCCTAGCATGATGAAAGGGGCCACGTGACTTGAAAGCGATAGCCATTCGCGTTCCTTTTATGCCGTTCGGAAAAATCCCGAGATTTCCGCTTTCGATAACGACGAGCGTTGTTGATACGTCTCTTGCGATATGGTTAATATACTTTGATGTTTAATGCGTCTAAAATGTTTTAGTCCTGTCGCATAAATATTACGCAATGTATTATTACATGTATCTATTTTTCATCTATTCGTTCCAATTTTACTCGATTTATCATAGTTATATATATATATATATAAATATATATATATATATATATATATATATATATATATATGTATATTTTAATATTACAAAAGAGAAACCTGTGTTACGCAAGATACGGTTCCGACTATCGAACTCTAGCTGTCGCGCTGAAACTTTACTCTCGCGAGATACTCGGAAATGCCAAGTATTCCTGAACAGTTACGCTTCCCCGAAATTCCCCCCCAAAAAAAAACCTTGGAACACGATGGCTTAGCGTGATTGAAAGATTTCTTCGATTTCTCCCCGTGTTCGAGAGAGAACCATCCTCTCGATCGCGTTTCGGTGGCCGGAATGAAGTCATCTCTTATCCCGGCTAATGCAACCTCTTCCCTCGTGCGGCTGTAGTCTCTTTTTCTGTGTTTTTATCCACGAGGATTCTCGCATCTCTCCTTCGGCTGTTTCACGTGCACACTTGCGTTACTGGCGTATCCTCTCGAGAAAAGAGTCGAGCATATCCGAAGATAGCCGAAGCTGCGAGGCCGAGCCCGACCGGGCGACCATGTGGTGATAGCGCGATGACAGAAGCAGTAGAAGCACTGTCAGTGTCATTACGACTGCCGTTGCGCGCGGTTGTTCAGCGAGGTTTCGTACGTCTCTCTTTTTCCTCGTTATCTTTTTTCTTTTCTCTCGACGATTTCAATGAACGCTGGCATTCCCTTGGTCTCGTAACGATTCTTCGAATTCAAGAGTTCAGATCGAAACCGATTTCACGAAATAATCGACGTTCTTCTCTCTATAAGCGAGAAATTGTTTCTGTACATCGACTGTGTAATTTTAGTACGCATAGTCGATATAGATTTCGTGAACAGGCACGAGGTCGCGAGGAGCCGAGGATTCGAGGTGAGTTCACGCTTTTAAAAATTCATTGCCATTTTTGGTGCGTTTACCAATGGTCAACTTCTTAAGCGTGTCCTGTAAGCATGACAGACGTAACGTTACGTTATTGTTGATGCACGCAAGGAACGATTATGAATTGCGCGATAACAGCTTCAGGCTAAATGACAAAAA
Organism: Bombus confusus; assembly: GCA_014737475.1. NCBI lineage: Eukaryota > Metazoa > Arthropoda > Insecta > Hymenoptera > Apidae > Bombus > Bombus confusus. Next base: position 3,424,082 of record JACXIV010000045.1, read on the forward strand.
GCGAAAGAAAAGAAAATCGCCGACCCGATCGTGCATTCGAAGTATTCATGGACATCGAACAAAGGATGGTAGCTGGGATATTTTCTTTTCTAATAGCATCGTTATCTTGTTTCCTGGCTGATAGCCGGTGCCTGTGCTTTTTGTTTTCTTTCGCTCGATGCACTTTAGACTCGTCACAGTTGGCTTCGTGCACGTGCCTCTTCCCACGTACATATAAGTGAGCTTTCACGAATCGGCTAGTAGTCGAGACTCGAACTCGAAACCTTGACGTCCCGAGTCGATAATGTTCCCGGAAATACCGTACGTGTTTCCCTTTCGTAATTACCGAATAACGCGTAAACGTCCTTTTAATGGTCTCACGCGCTTTTATTTTCGCTATTTTACTACAGATTAACGTATCTTGATACCCGATACAATCGTACCGATATAATAATAATTAACCGACATAAGATTTCATAACACGGTAACTACGTGCATATATTATAATAAATCCTATGTTTTATTCTCTATACAGTTGTATTCTATCAGTAAAACGTATTCTATAATAGAATTTGTAACATAAGTTACCAAAAAGTACTAATGTATTATATTATCTTATACGCTATACGTTATACGTCGACTAACTATATTTCGAATATTAACGTTCCAAGATTTTATCGATAATGTACAAATACCAAGATAAACGCGCGTATCATTTGAAAATTTGTATAGAATCTGTTGTAACGTTTTACAAATATTTATGCGATCGAGTAACGCTATAAAAATACCTATCGCATTTCCCTATCTTTTCGATAGGAACCAACGAGGGTCTACAGTCTCTACAGTATAGAAAATGAACTTGTTCGTTACGTAACTTGCATGGTGTAGCACACAACGGTAAAAAAGCGTAACAAACGGGGAAAGTTGTGTGCGCGCAGTCGATCGCCGCGTGTTATCGTGTTTACATTCTTTGTTCTTTGTCCAGAGCTGACGGTGCATCGATGTTTGCGCCGGATCGCGCTTTTGAGCGTCCGCTTCCTCTAACGTTTCTATATGTGCCGGATTGTCGGGGCAGAGATATATTCCTCGCTGCAAACGGTCCGATTTTTCACGAGCTTTCCATTAGCCTCGGTTAAATTTAAACGCCTCGACCACTCGTTCTCTTCGTCACGGAAAATTTCTATCCAGTTTTTAATCTGTTAACTAAGAAAAGACGTAACTGGTATCGATAATCTCCTGAGTATAATATTATGTTTACTTAAGGATTTTTAACGGCCTATTTTTGTTAATAACGTATCGTATCAGACATGCGCAGGCATTCAAATCGACCCAATTGCAATTGATTTGTCTTCGTGTACTTCTAATTTCATGATTATAGAAACTTCTGATTAAAGAGCAACACTCGGTTAATAGATCAAGTTGATATCTGTTATTGCGTTATTCTTGCGCTACTAATTGGATATGCAGCATGTAGTTCGGGTTCGTGACACTGATTGGGCCACGTATGTATTTATGTAGTGCTATAAAACAAGACGATGCTCTTTTGATAATTCTCTTGCCTAAATTTTGTGTGTGTGTGTGTGTGTGTGTGTGTGTGTGTGTGTGTGTGTGTGTGTGTGTGTGTGTGTGTGTGTGTGTAAAAGCTCCCGTATTGTAATTTTTATAATAAAAATAGAAACACGATAAATGGATTGTTTTAGTTAATTCGTGGGAATTACGTTTTAATAGCGGAAAACTTACATTTGTGAGTTACATTTTGCATACTCGTGTGTAGATAACTTCCGTATAATTTGCGCATAGTATTACTATTGTTTCCCTATCTAGCTCGTAGATGAAAAACAACGAGGCGAGCGGAATAAATGATTAGAAAATTATTCCGCTATTAAGTTTTCTGTTTCCGAAGAGGATCGGAATAAAGGAGATCGTGATTCGAGACGAGTACCCGGAGTAAAGAGTTTCCTAACCTCTACGCGGAATTATTCTTCTCACTTCTTTTCATGTATCGTTTCCTTATATGAGAACGTGAAACGAGAAACTAGTCTTGCATATTTCGCATTGCATAAGCGAATCAACAACATTTTTAACTCCAGTTGTACTTAGATTTGAATGTAAATTTGAACTTGCAATTGAATTTTCGAATTTGAACTTACGCTTCCTAAATTCCTAAATTCGAATATGAATGTAAAATTCGTTCAAAAGCAAAAGTTGAATTTCCCTTAGGATTCGTACTTTCAAATCCGAATTCAGTTTAAACGATTGAAGTCTTTTAAATCGAGCGTGTTGTAACGTGCGTTTTTCTTCTCTTTTTTTTTTTAACATTTAGAAAGGACTCGAAAAGTAAAAACGATTTCCTTTGTTATCCAAGGCCGCGTGTCCATGTCGTGCAGCAGTCTGCCATGCCTTTTTTTTCGTTTCGTACCACGATAACGCCTCTCGGTCCGCGTACCAACGACGTAATTGCGTTATTATTTACCACGTAATAGCAACCGTCGCGTAACGGCCACGCAGAACGAGAGAAAAAAAGAAACATGTCCGTGCATATACGCCAGAAACATAGCAATAACGAACGATAGGTTATGCGAAACGCGTAACAATTGGTCCATCGAAGGGGGATTAAAACATGATTAGAAATTGGAACGCATTCTCCGCCATATATATAACAAATATTATTTACACGTTCGATCAAGCTAGATAATTGCATTGGTATCGTTGCATTCGAACTATTACGTATTTTATTCTATCTGCGCCGTTTCATATTGTTGGTGCTTATCGCTCATTGGTCTTCTACCAGATAGCACAGAGAATGGTAGACAGAAATTACGAGATTAAACAAATTATCGTTAGATCGCGTTACTAGCAAACGTAATGCGGAGAAATCGTTCTTCCGCCGAAACCTGTAATTAGCCGAGGGAAAAAATAATGATAACTACATTGTTCAATCGTAGAAGGATCGCCGTCGCAATTTGTTTGGCCGAGAACGCGTCCTTGAATCGCCCACGGAGCCGAGTTGAGCGCTCCGATGATCTTGGCCTGACATTTCAATGCCCTCCGCAGAAAGGTTTTCGTGGAAAAATCGTTGCTCCGCCTGTTGTGTCCCGACCGTTTGTGCACCGTGTTCATTTTGTTTTCAGACGCCACGTGCGAGAGCGTTTCGGTCTCATCGTCGCATAATTAGCCAATGTAAACGGGCCTGTAGCATCTGATCGTGTAAAAAAAAAAAAAAAAAAAACGAAGTAGAATTCGGAACAGATATACCAGAGATCGATCAGGCACACGTTATGTTTACCCTGTACCGGTTTTACAATGGATCTCTGTGTTATTACGTAAATCAAAAATATTCGCTTGAGAAAAGATATCGTCGGTCGGTAATGATCGATGCAAATGGACTTCTGATTAGTCAATCTTTGACCACGATCTTCTTACGCAAAATCAAATCGTTTCCTATTTGTTCTGCGTCTAGTTTGACTAGATGGAACATCTAGTTAATGCAAAATTGTTTTGAAACGAGGTAGGCGATCTCACGAAACGGTTCGATGCAAATTTGTCGTTCCAGCGAACAGTCGAACGGTTCGGATCCGCCAGTTTCCTGTTAATTGGACGCCCTCCACGTTCTTATCGGGGTCGGGAAATATGCTGGCAGTTCCTGGAATTTGAAATTGACGCGTGGGTGGAAGGGAAGGCCTCGAGGTATCCGGGAAGGGTTGCTATAGTTAGATTAATATGGATAATAGGTTATAACGAAGACGTGAGTGTATTTCGCAGAAATGTTTGTTTCTGCATGAATTTTCTTCGTCTCGACAAAAATCTATTACCATTATTCTAGTCATTCGATTGTTTGGGAATATTTACTTTTCATAGATGAAAAGATAAATATTTTTGAAGCTTTAATGGATGTTTTGAAGTCAGCTAGTAGAAATGTTTTCGTTACACGACGATCTCTATTTATGGGTAACATAATAAGATACTACGGGCAGTGTTGCATGGTGTTTGGTGTTTAAAAATTCCGAGCACTACTGGCTGATAAAACACCGGAGATTGTTTATTGAAATCTGGCTGGCACACATGTTTTCGTATCAAGTCGCGGAGATAAGCTGGTTTTGAATGTCCATCTCGTGTTCACGAGTCACTTCGTGACTGGTTGGGACACGTTTATTTCCGAATGACGCAAAAGAGAACAGGTTTTCCGCTACCGCGTACCGGGTAGCGTATTCTAATTATCGTCATCTCTCTTCTCCTCCTCGCGTGGTCACGATAGACGCGTTAAAATACTCCTTTTAAATAACCAATCGACTTGCTTTGTCGTAAACAGTAACTGCTAATCGCCGTATTTTTACCAACGTCACAGAAAAATACCACCAATGATACGACAAAAATGACGAATACATTCACATTTCAGTCGTCATATGGTGATCGTCGTTGATATAGTTTCAGACGCCTGTCGCGTGACCATGTGCGCAAACATATTTTCAGAAATAAAGGAAAAAGCTGCGGCAAGCTGTGTACGCATCTTTAACGAAGCGATGCACGAAGGAAGCCACATCCTGGAAACGATTCGCGCGATAAACGATAATATCGTCCAAACATGCGTTTCACTATCGCATTCACCAATTCCAATATAACGAGCAAAGAGCTTGTTCCGGGAAATCTTACTTAACAGAGATTACATTATGAAGTCAAGGAATCGATCAGTTCAATGAAACAACTGGTACGAAATTTTCGTGGAGTTTTCGGGATCGGAATGTTTCTTGGTTGGGTCGAGAGTTCTACGAAGAGACCTCTTGGCCCCTTTCCAAGACGACGAATCGCGGGGAGGCCGGCGTCGACGACAAACGACGCTCCACAGGTGTTTAAACTTAGAACGCGGGTTAATTAAGATCCTCCAGGCGGACGCGCAATTGGGAATTTCGAAGATGCTGGGAAAAACCACTGTTCCACTGCGAATAAACCTCTCAAGTATCAGCTGGTATTTGGTGTTACGGCTGTTGTTTTCAATTTGTTTCGTGCTCGCGAGTATTAACTTGTCTGTTGGTAACGGCATTCACACTAACTTCAAACCTTGTAACGTATCCAAAGTAATTAAATTTTATATTATTGATTATACTTTATTCTAATTTTATATATCGGTAATATATCAGTATATATCGAGTATATTTTACCCTAATTCCGTATGTATGTTACTGATAGTATTTTATTCATAAGATAAAGTTAATTCGAGCATTTGTATTTTTAGAACGAATATGCAAATTTCTTACGCCATTAGCGATTTCAAAGATAGCGTGTGCCGATACTTGATATTTTCGCAGTTAGTAAAGATTTCGTCGCATTAGTATAAATCTTTTGGAACGCGGTGGCTACAGACAAATCGGTAGGAGCGTTAAGTTGGAAACTTCGGACCATTACGCGATTCCGAAAGAATGTCACTGTTGGCGAGCGGGGAACAATGGAGAAAGTCGTAAAGGCACCCCTTTCTTATCTCTTCGGTCATAAACTTTGGCTACACACTTGCATTAACTACCAAAGGCTTGCCTTCGAACACTTTCACGACTCATAAAACGCTATGCACATAAATATGATATTTAAGGGAAAAAATTAGAATCCAACGAGAGGGATTTGAACCCGGGTCTTTAGCTTGGTAGGCAACTGCGATATCAACCGAATCATTTAGTTCTGATAGTATTGGCTGAGAATCAGTTTGTAAAAAACGTTCTTAGGAAATAGTTTCGTTAAATTATCTATAAAATAACCTAATCTAATCCGTTGTGAATTTTTGAAGAAATTATTTTTATTCGCTACATGCGGAGAATAACGAGAAAGCTCGTCAATAGCATGTTGCAAATTAAAGAAGGGCGCGGAAATCTCTCCCACCTTTTTCTCTTCTGGCTCTCTCTTTCTCGTCGTCTCTTTCTGTCAAGCGCACATACTCGAAATTCGAAGGTTATTTTTAGATTAAGTTTCCTCGTCGCGTATGGCCACGAAGAGCAGAACGGCATCGGCAGGCTCAGTGTAAGAGAGGCGTCGGTGGAGGACGCAGTGGTGACGAACTCTTTCGAGAAGTGAGAAGAAGAGCGTGTACGAGGGAGGAGAATCGAGAGTGTAAAGCAGAACAGAGGGAGAAAGAGATTGAGGGGAGGGGAGGCGCACACCGACGTCTAAACGATCTCTCACGAACGAACGATCGACTGAAATTACTTTTTTCTTACATCAAACCCCTAAGATTCTTTTTCGTTAACCCTCCACGCAAACGAGTTCGCTCGTGCTTTCCTTTCGACGACCCCGCTTCCTGTATTTCCTATAAAAACGTTTCCCTTTCCTTCTCCTCTCACGTGATTTTTTATTAATTTTATTTATTTATTTATTTATTTATTTATTTCTATCGACGACGAAACGAATAACTGAACGAATTAACCGATACCACGAACTATGGCAGCCACCGCCATGGATCCAGTCGACATAGCTAATATCCTCGCGCAGGAACTGCTTTATCAGCAGGTAATCCCCATACATGTTGCAGATTTTTATAAAATCGTCTACTTTTGTTTTTTCATACTGTACGACGTGAAATTGTTCTCGATGTTTTGCGGGCAAACCCTTTTTCATCGAAAAACTGGTAACAATGTCTGAGACGTAGGATTTGCAGTGATTAGCGTGGTTCTAACCATAACCTAACATAGACACATAACTTATCCACCGCTGTCAAGTATATGCTGTTTTTGTTTACGACCAAACAAATGACGGTGTCATTAAGCGAGACTTGTTGGAACAGCTGGTAGATTTATTTTGAAAGGGACGGATACTCGGCTAGAGCTGTATCTTCTACTCTGCACCAACAAATATATCCAGGCATTGAACAGTAGCTACCGTGTTCAGGTCCACCTATCTCCTAAATAGGAAGCTTGACAAAAATCTAGAAACATTAAAATCGTGTACTTAGTTAAGTCGTATACCGTGACAGACTTAAAACCGTACGAGTTGTCTCGTTGTTTAGAAACTTGTCGCGATAAAAGGAGCGCCTGTATTTAACCGCATGGAGGCAAAAAAGAGTATGTTTAATTCACGAACGGTCACACCGCGTGTGAAAGCAGCGAGCCTAAATTTAGAAAATCGCTTAAAAGATGGTACAATACGCTTTTGAACGGGTCTACTAGAGGATGACGTGTCTACTGCCTATCGTTGTCGGATAGATCACGTTCGATTACATTGTTTCTCCTGACAAAGTAGCATTCTGTTCAAAGAAAACAGTCTAATGTCTAAAGGACCTCGAGGGGCTTCGAAAGCGACCGTCTAAAATAAACACACCACTTGGCAGGCCTCCGAAATAGTGTTTCATTCACGTTGCGGTGCACGGTTCGAGTCGAACGAGCCAAATGAAGTCAACTCGAATTTGGAAAGAATTGTAAGTTGGCGAGAAACAACGTATCCACGTTTCATCGCGTTCCTTTCGAGGCACGCGCGCGCGATTCTGACGCGAACACGAACGCGGGAAAGGAAGGAGAGATGCGCGAAAAAAGAAACAACATGGCGGTCGCGACGGATGAACTTGAAGGAGAAAGTCTATTCGACGCGCGAATGCCACACTATCGAGCCGCCTGTTAATGTATGTGGGACCATTATTGCAATGCGGACGAGCAGGGATTGTGCAACATTGTGCAATAACGATTGGATGTTCCACCGGCTTCGATGAAACAAACAGATCGTAAACGAATGGTCAGGTTGCGCATGAAACCGCGGAATGAATATTTTTACGTACCCGTAAAAACCGCTGAAACTATACCACGTGCCTTTGAGAAAAACAGCCGGTAGAAAAAAGTAACCTCGATGCTCGAGACGTGACGCGAATATTGTGTCCTGTAAAGAACGTAACCAATATCGTACACACATTGCCGTCAGATACGTTTCTCGATATTCATAGTTCTCTCATGGGATATAAGACTTCCCTGCATAGTGACAATGTCGTCCTATCTACAATTGGGACACTGAACAATACCGAAGTTTTATCAAATCGTATTTGACAATTTTTTGCAAGTTTATTAATTTTTCTGAAGTTTGACGAAACTGAAGTATCTATAATATTATGAAATTTCCCTGTATCTGTAGTAGACTTCTAAAGTAATTTATTATAGGGAATAATTTTTCTGCGATTTTAATGGCAGACTTCTGTAATGTATATATTATTCCAATAGTATAATCATCATATCTTGACAATACAGTATGTTGATTACCTCATATGTTCCAACAATGTTATATTTATACGAGTGTTACGCATTACCTCACTAAATGATTGATATATCCAATTACAATTATTGTATCGCTCCCTTATATTCAAAGCGAATATTTCAATCTATTTTCCGCGGTGTAATGTTACGATGCGCATGTGCAGTGCCTGGAGAGCCGCGGTGGTTCACTGATTCATCATCTATCTCTTTCTAATTAATCTTTTCTCTACTTCACTATTTTTCCTTGTCTAAGAAAATGTTGCGCCAATATCTGACTGCGGTACGTTCCGCAACGATTTTCTGGTTGCTGATATCGCCCTTTGTCCGCTCGTAACGCAGGCCCAGGGCAGATTAAAACAGCAAACGCATCTATTTATAGAAAGAGCGGTCGTGTGTGTGTGCTCGGACGTATTAGTTACGCGCGCGCGAGCGCATCTGTGTTCGTTGCGAGTTCTCTCTCTCTCTCTCTTTCTCTCCTTCTCTCTCTTGTCTTTGGTGTCGAGCACAACGGGAAGAGAGAGAGAGAGAAAGGACAACTGCATCACAAAACGGAAAACGTGCTGCATACCAACTGCGACATTAAAAAAAAAAAAAAAAAAAAAAACACATTGCGCATCTGCGTCAAATATTTCTGTGTATTTCGTTATGAGGGTGTCATTGGGGTTGACATTTGCCGACCATTATATCCGTTTCTCTACTATCTTGATTTTTTTTGTCATCGTCTGCTACGTTCGCGCGACCTTGCTGCTTGATTGATTTCAAAATCGCAATCTCTTGGCGATAATTGAAATGCTGTCCTCGTAGAGATGCATGTCAATAATTGTGTATTGTCTTGTAAAACATTTCTTACTCCATAGATATTGTGTTCATATTAACTCTACTGCGATTGTCGGATTTTTATGTTTCATCTTTCCTCTTATTTTAACAAACAATAAAGATTTATAATGTTTTAAGAAGAATATGATAATCATTTTTTCATATTTTATTCACATTTGTAATATTTTTTACTATTAGAAAGTAAACAAAAGAACGCAGCAGAGTTAAATGCATACGTACGCTTGTTGAATATTAGTGAATATTAGTTTTCAGTATAGTAAGCCTATCTATGATGTAATTACACGATGATAATTTGCGAAGCAAATATCTATCTGTTTACCATAAACGTCTAGTCAGTAGTAAAAAAATGAAAAGCCTGATTTATTACAATATTTGTTGCCTCGCGGAAAAAAACACGTACTGCAGCGATCAATGTTTCTGCATACCTCTCATCGCGATTGGATTAACGATGCACGATACGGTAGATACTAGAATCGAGAGTAGGCAGCTATTTCTAGAAACAATGCATATATGTATGCATTTTGCCGTTGCAACATGTTAATGCGAGACAATATATTCCAGTTAACTATCGCATGAAAAATACGATTCTTAGGACTCTCAGTTTCATATAATTTCGTTTCTAAAAACCTCTTTATTTATCTTTCTTCTCTTTTTGGATTTATTTTAATATTAGTATGAATTATTATCATATTATGATATTTGAGTAGAATAAACACGAGCATGATGGACAGTATTGTCGATCGAAAGCATGTCGTGACGCGATCTTCAGGCAGCCGTTGACTTGTCAGACCTGCACAGACACGTCTGACAAAATGATACAGAGTTCATCCACCAGCGCCACATATCGTCTGACATATTCAAACTGACGATGCACAGTAAGGTGAACGGCCCGTCGGTTAACGAATGTGCCGTGGCCGTGGTAATAATCGCAGTCTCGTGACCGCTAAAAAAACTGATAGCGCGAGCATTTCCTTTTATTAACCTTCATTCACTCGTTGAATTTCAACCTTTCAAATTTATATCTTACTTTTTCTAATATCCTCGGTCATTTCTTTTTGTTCCAACAAAATTCTGTATTTAATCGCATAAGAATTGATTTTCCGGTAGTAAGTTATCGTTAAACATATAATTAACGCTAAAGGTGGACTCAATAATGGATAATTGATTGCTTAAATAATTTCATAACCTTTGTGAAGTGTATGTGTGCAACAAATACCTTGTAACTTCTATATACATTTTCACATTTGTTTCAAACTTTATCAATGTGATTATGATACTTGTATCTTGTCGTATATCATGCAAAATTTTCATGAACGTTTGATACTTTTATGAGTAATTGATGATTAAGTAATAGGAATTAAATGCAACAAGAATCGTAGAATCATTTTATCGCTTTCGCGACGGATACATATGAGTCGACTCGAGATGGTAAATTCGATAATCCTCCAATGCAAACAAATGGATGTCGCTTTTTGTGTTTCCTAGATAAACGAAATCGAGTACATCGGTTTTCTTTTCTTTTCTTTAAAGGGTGAGCGTGACACGATAAGGGCCACACCTTTGTGTCTCTTTTTCAATCTGATAAAAAAAAAAAAACACGGTTATAACTTATAAGAAGTAAATAACGACTGATAAATTCTCACGCTGGTAAATCCTTCTAAATTTACCAAGCTTTCAATAACTACAGTTTATAACGGAACTGCTTTTTCTCGAAATGGTCAGGGCTATAAATTTCAGATCGTGCCAAATCGAGAAATCATACAAAGGACGTATGTATACATGACAGCTTCCAAGTGCATATATCGTTTGATTTATGCGCATACACGCATAAGACACAGCTTACAGTAAATTACAAACTCGTACGAAGGTCGAGACGACGAATTAACCCCGTCTAACCTAACTTTTTATACATAAAATAACGTAAGAATATTTAAAGAAGAAATTTAGAAGATTGTCCTATTCGTGAATAAAAGAATGGTTTTAAAATTTATGAAAAAAAAAACGTGGTTTTCGTAGATATAAAGGGATAGTATCTGAAAACTGAAATTCCAGAGCAGTGTGACGCGCGAAAACGATTTTGTAACGCCTAAGTTTATCGCTCCGAGCATTCCACAAGTTTACGCGCGAACAGGGAGCGGATAGGTGGGTGAATCTTGTGGGTGGGTGATTACTCTTCTGTTAAAGTCGCTACCCGTTGGTATGCTAAGTAATTTTAGCGATGACACACGCAGCAGCGTGGTAGCCCCGCGATTATGAATCGTAATCATGTTATAAATACATGCATAATAAATTCTCACACAAAAGTTGAGGAGTTCTAAGCCAGCTTCTTCAAATATGATTCACAAAGCATATTTGCATTTTGACAAGTGCTAATGAACTGATAGACAATAGCGCACAATTTAGAATACATATACGTTTCGAAAGCTATATAGATAGATGCGGTTAGTGATCTCGGTTCTTATTTCTATTAACGCCAAAAGGTTGTTCAACTGTGGAAATCAACGTAGAAGCTTATTACGTTGGTAATGTCACTTAAAAGATGACACCGTTGTAACTTGAACTTTTATAACCTGTTTTCAAAGTTCAGCGAACTTCTTTTTGCTTTACCTAGCGAGAAGCAAAAAAAAAAAAAAAAGGAAAAAGGATGAAACTTGGAGGAGCACACGACGTTGAGTTAATTACGAGATTAGAAGCGAGATGTCACCGATGATCTATCACGATCTTTCCATTTGAAGAATCTCGATGTGCAATTCCTGTGCAATGATGCTTGAACTCTGGGAAACGTTCAATTCCTCTGACGTGCGCTATCTATCCCGAATCGGCCTTCGTTAACGATCAGTACGGCTCGTAATTTTAGAAATGATAGACCTCGGCTGTTTGGTGTCGTTGTCTCTCGTCTCCTTATGAGACTGAAGGTCGCGATTCTTCTCCTTCCTGCGTCCTTTTGTGCTTTCTGGGAAACGTGTGCGTTGGGTATAATACGTCGCGCGCGTGTCCCCGTCTGCCGATTGGTCGACGCGATGGCGAACGCGAGGTTGTCGCTACGTGAGCTGCGATTCGAGCCAAGTCATTAATATCGTCCGTAGTTGGAGACATACACACTTTTATAACGTCGATGAAATCTATCCAGTCGACCAATTGTTTCCACGGGCGACTGTTTTGGTTCGTGTCGCGGAATAAACCAATTGGTTTTTCGATAGCTAAAATCGATGGTTTCGATTTCATCGCGTGCACGGAAGAACAGACGACACGACAGGTGGCGCGTTCTCGATGGTAGTACCCCCCCAGACGATACTATACCACACACACATTCATAACGTATTCCGTGCACGTGTTCATACTTAATGCCGAGAGATTAACATCGCCTATTGTTAATATCGTATGTTACGAGAGTCGTATTAAAATTACGGTTGACTATCACGTAAGGTCATTAAATCGATGTAACTTTTAAAAGGCCCGCCACTGCTATTTTCGAACGCAAGGTAACCAAGATTGGAACATGTAAATAGAATTCAAGATCGAAGATTACGGAGAAGGGAGGAGGCCGATCGTGGTGGATAATTATTAGGAACGTCGCGATAATTCGTTGTAATTTTAGCGATGATGATACCGAACGATAAACATGTGTACTTGCGTACCTTGAAACGAGCAGCCCCCAGATGCGATCTAGTTCGCGCCGATAGCTTATCGACTATTGGATCACGGATATTTTTATCTGAAACATCTCGTTGCATTAACGTTGGTTCGCGATATCAAAGCGAAAAGCGAGAAATGATAACGTTGATGGAATTACATATCGTGTACCTTTCCGTTACCGTTCTTTCGTTCTCTTCGTATTTTTCCTTCTCTTTTTTTCTCCTTACGGTTATTGCGCAACGCCCTCTTTTTCCATGGAACGAAAGCGGTTATTGGAATCGGTTTCATTGCCTAACAGCACTTCGTCGATAATATAACCGTCGAACTTCTTTTATATCTCGCCGAGCAATAAACGAGCGGTGATCTAAGGCGCAATTCGTTTGAAAGGCAATCGCGTTCCGCAGACGAAAAACATCGGTTTCCTAACTGTTTTGTTATCTATCCGCACCTGGCAAACTCGCGTTTTATGCTCTGTGTTGCATGGTCATCGAGTTGCGCACCAGTCGCTCGTCTCTCACCTAAACTCGTGTGTGTATATATGATATATGTGTGTATACGTGTGCTATCATTGTCGTCACTGAAAGCCAATATATTATATTAGTCGTTATTTTTACGCGTTTTGTGCTGATTCTACACAATAGCGAGGACTAATGTTTAAACTGTACTTAATAGGCTTATTTTTCTGCGGTTTAGGCAAACGTAGTGCTATTTTTAGTGCAACAAATGTTGAAATATAATGAGAATAATTCAAACGTCGTAATAATAACGAAAGTTCAAAGTACTTCTTATTTTTACTTCTAACTACGATGTAAGTCATTTATTCTCTTCGATAATTGAATAAAAAGACAGCCAGAAAGAAATCGTTGCACTGTTTTATCCACTGAATAAATATTTCAAAAATATGTACTTTGAATTAAAATAATAATCGTGTGACATCAAATTAATGTGGTAAAATCCTTTATTGTTGCAGCTTGTTTCTCTGGACGGACTGCACAGTGGAGTGCCGACGCGGACGACGCCGACGTTGACGCCAACGACGCTCCGGAGCATCGAGCAAACATTTCTAGAGCTGACCAGCGAGTCAGCATCGCACAGTCGTGAAGCAGGGTTCGTGCCACCGTTGGTGGAACCTTCGCAACCGACGCCGGCACAAACGCAAAACACGGCGGCGCATCACGTTGTTACCACCACCGTCGCCGCCCCTGTGGCCGCCAATACCACCCTCGTGGACAGTCAACAGACACAGCCACAACAGCCAACCAGACGCAATATGGGTGGCAGAAGGCCTACCAGAACGATCGGGATGACCCCCGAAGAGGAGGAACGAAGACAGATCCGCAGAGAAAGAAATAAGATGGCTGCAGCTAGATGTCGCAAGCGGAGAATGGATCATACCAATGCCCTGTTAGAAGTATGTAATTGATGAAATCTATTCTGAATTTAATCCTGCTGTTCCCCTCTGAAATAGATGTTATATCTCAATAGATATTGTTAAAACATAGATAGTTTAAAAGTAATTGATTTCAGTATTGGATTCAAAGGTAGTAATTTTACTGCCTTTTGCATATGAGTCTTTATGAATAAAGAATATATATTTCAAGATAAGATAGATATCTTCAGAAGATATCTAAAGAGATGCAAATACAAGGAAGGGAAGAGAACAGCAAGGTTACCATATCATCCCATTCCATGTTTGCGAAATTACAATTGCTGTTTTTTCTGTAATTAGATTTCCTAATGAAAGAAAGAAATATTCTAACGTGGAAAAAAAGAATATTAATTTATTGACTGCTCCACTGTTTTTGTACAATTCTTAATTCAAGATACGTACGTGTGTACAATCAGTGGCATACATTGCCACTTGTTTTACATGGATTGGAAGTATCAGTGGCTTGAAATAAAAGTTCATATGTGCAAGATAGACTATAATATACACTGTATGTGCTAATGTACTTCAAATATTAAGTTGAAGAAATGAAACACGAATGAAATATGATGAATTCATTTATTCGACAGGAGACTGAGGGTTTGGAGCAGAAGAAACAAAGCTTGCAAGAAGAGATCCAGCAGCTGCAGCAGGCGAAAGACGAACTGGAATTCATCTTAGAAGCTCACAGAGCGGTCTGTCGGCTTCGATCAGCATCTCCTCCGGATGTGAAACCCGTGATAAAGCCAGAGCTTCCGACGGAGGACCAATTCGCCGCAGCGGCTGCAGCTGCAGCAGCCGCAGCTGAAAGCTCAAAGCGCGAGTCGGTGAACATCGCAACGAGACCGAATAGACCGAACTCTTTGCCGGTTGGCTTCGACAATAACAATCGACCAAATTCCCTGTCGATTTTCAGCGAACCAAAAGAAAGGCCGAACACGCTTACATTTAAGACAGTCGAAACACCGTCGTTCATGAAACCATCGTTGGACGTAGCAGGAATGCCGATCACCACGCCAACTAGCGGCATAGCGTTTAATTTCGAGTCGCTGATGGAAGGCGGAACCGGCCTCACTCCAGTTTCAACACCGTTGATACCTTCTTGCTCGACGCAGCAAAGAAACAATCTGTCCGCCGTCGATCTCAGCTCTCCGGATGCAAATCCGCCGAAGCTAGTGAGTTTGTGACGCCAAGACGACCTCGATTACGGATCGAACGAGGATGATCCCGAATGAGATGTTGTGAGATTCTGGTAATTTTTGTACGAGGAAGATTTTCTACTAGAACCACACATCGTGAAATTCAGTATTTGCGTTTCTGTTATGGATTCACGCATCGTAAAGTAAGCTTGTCGAACACATTTCCATCTCTGTGAGAACTTTGATAAAATTGTCTTTGAGGCTAATAAAAAGGAAAAAGAATAAAAAAGGAAGAAGAAAAAGAATGAGATTTTCCTTGTTAGTAGCGCTTTAGGGACGCATAAACCGCGTGAACTTTTGGAAGCAAAGTATTTGTTTGCATCATTTAATGAATAATGATTGACACACGAATGTGTCTAGTGATATATAATATAATATAATATACGTAATTCGTATTTAACTCTTGCGAACGTTTTTACACAGACGAATTGGAATTATGCAAACCATGCATGGTAATACTGCAACAATTTCTTTTTCTGTTTTTTTTCCTTGCAAGAGATTTTCGTTGTAGCTCGGCGAAAAATTTATTTTTTACCAATTACGTAACATCGACCTAAGAGATATAGCGTTGTTTAAGAATTCAAGACGTTCGATTTTAGCGCTCAAAACCATTACGTAGATTAAGGAGGACGGGTGTACGATGGCCATCTTTGAAATGCGCTCATGATTTTTCACATCATGTGTATATAGCACAATTCAAAGCTAGCGAACCAGCGGCTCGATGACGAAATAATGTATATGTGTGTGTGTATATATATATATATCATGTGTATATATATACACACATATACATATTTTTATTGAAAATTTGGTGAATGCTATATGTGCCTCGTATAAGAACCGCATCGAAACCACTTTCGTTTACGCGTATTAACGGAAGATTTTTATGTGCAACTGACGTGTTTGCAAATCTCTCACCCTATAAATGTAATCCCTCCATACATATAATATATATACATACATATATTTTACTATGTATGACATTTTTGCATGATCTTTAAGCAATATTAATATATTTATACGCGGCTGCTGTTGACGAGGCTGGCCGGTGTTATTTCGATAAGACTTTTTTCTTTCTATTACTTCATTCTTTATTGTTTTTAATTTTTTTTTTTTTTTTTTTTTTTTTTTTTTTTAATTTTTTTTTTTTTTTTTTTTGTTATTATATATAACTACGCACATGTATATATGTATTCTTAGAGAAAGAAATCGTTTTACGAGTTGCTCGATTTCAGCCACGTGATCGGCGGCCACGATAGAAGATCGTAAATAAGAAAAGAAGGATTGTAACGCATCACCGGTAAATGCTGCAATATATTTTGATTAGATCAAACGAATAAAGGAACAATCGAATATGTAATTTTGTCCAAGAATAATAACAATGTGTTTTAATTTTTGTGTATCGTACTGTTTACTTCACTTTAGACGTAGGAGCCTTGACAAATGAGAAAATCGCACATACGACTGCTATTTTCTCGTAAAACCTGATCTTAATCCTTAAGTAAGTTGCAAATAATTTTTATAGCGATTTAATTTCTATCTTTGTACAATGAAATCACTAACATCTTAAAATACAACAGATATTTGGTATAAATAATATTGCATATTGTATGCTTAGAAAGATTCCTTTTTTTATTTTACGTTTTTCCAATAGAATTTTCTAAATTTTCTAATAAAATCCGGTAACTCTTTTAATCGCTTCTGCCTCGTTCATCGAATCCATTAATTCGTAATGGTCAAATTCTAACGAGAACGTTGCATGCCCTGATGAGATTATTCTCACAGCTTTTGAATATCCTAGTAGCTCGACTAACGGAATAAGGCAGTAGACCACCTGTTTTCATCGTTCGTATTTAAGTTACATTAGTCTCTCTGACCTCAATTTTACTTATTACCTTAAAGGAGAAAGAAATACATTACCTTGTTTTGTCTATAGGCGTCGATATATTTTATTTCTGCACGTCTTTTCGGCAGATCTTTCATGATGACACTTAAATATTCCTCAGGCACCACAATTTCAACTCGCATTACAGGTTCTAGAAGTTTAACTCCAACATCCTTCATCAACTGAAATACATATAGAGAATGATAAGTGAATAGGAAAGAGCTTTTAAAAAAGAAGCAAGGTCGTGAGTAATTTAGTAGTTTCAGAGGAAGATTTATAAAGATTTAAAAGTATTTCAAGGAGGAATTTAAGAGCTCTAACTGATATAAAGGCTCCAGGGAATATTCAAGAAATGTACTTGAATTATTTAAAGCATCTGAGAGTCTTCGATAAATCAGAAATTGTTAAGCAATCAAAAAGTCTAGAACTCGCATTCTAAACGTTAAAGATGCTGCAAAACGTTTTCTAGAGGATCTGGTTATTTTTAGTCGGAATTATTTTTAGATTATTTATACATTACTTATGTTTATAAATATTTTATAAGTCACTTATCTCAATATATGTAGCTACATTCCAATATAGTTGCAGTATAGTTCCCAATATAACAATACATCAATATAACTAAACTCCAAATAAGTAAAACTAACAGTGACTTAATTAAGCTTCACTATGGGAAATATTTCGTATTTTTTCAATGAATTATTCTTTCAATAAAAGATATTGTTTACTCTATTGTTCCCTTTTTTTAAACTATCCTTATCAAATTTAATACCATATTTTTTCACTTGGCGAGAAAATCCTTGTTTCTATCGCTAGATGCAATCATTATTTCTATTGTCAACGCTAGGAATATCTCAAACGATTGTTCTCTTTATCAACTGCGTCAACTTTAAAAAAAGATATAATTCCAAATGAACAGTCATTATACTGAAATACGTTGCAAAAAAACAAACGAACGGAAAGATGTAAATCCTAAAGTAACAAAGTCACATAAGTGCTTCACATTTTCGTGAAATAATTTCGTAATTTCATGGTTGATGGATATGTGTCTCTCTTGTATAGTATCAGTGACAAACCCTTAGAGTATTGGAGCAAGCAACAGTCTCAATCGGGTCGTATTCGTAAAATCTTAGATTCAGATTTATTAGAAAATGTAGGTTAAGTTCAACGAACATCATTCAACTTTATTTAGCTGAGCATTGAATTTTAAGTTAATTTTATGGTAAATGATGCACAGGTTATCGAGATACAGGACTTTGAACAACCCCATGGATATGGCACCTCCATCATTTGTCCCTCTGATTCCTCTCAATTCCTCAATATCGAATTACCAATTTTAGTTGTGGTTATAAAGAACCTAAATCTCCATTGTCGTCTGCAAGTGCAGGTAATTCTTGAATATACTGAGGATAATCTCATATTAACGACAAATTTCTTATTTTTAAATTAAAAAAGAAAGCACAATCTTTCATAAACTTCTTCTGATACCAATAAATAATCATTTTGTGGTTCGAACAACATTCAACATTTTATCTCAACTAGTATTTTAATAATTAATTTTCTAAAGTTGTTTTTATAATCAGGCGTTTACATTAACATATGTATATCGAATTAATACAAATAAATTCTCTATTGTAATTTGATATAAGCCCATAAAGGGTTAATTTAATTTAGCAAATAAAAATTAAGAATTGCGTAAACAAAATAGAGAATAACCTATAACATAATATCTGCTGATACAAAAGCTTATGCATTAAACCAGGTAGCAGATGACCAAAATTGCCAGCATCATTTTCAATTCACGAACGCGGAGTCGGAAAAACAAAACTCCAAAGGTGTCATTTGTCGCGTCAAAGTAAAATTTGAGACCGGTTGGAATAAATTAGAATTGGACCTATCGAGTCTAACGCAAACTGCCTTCAAACAACAATACGCCATCACTCAGAGAATTCAAATTTGCGGTAATTGTCGTTTGCGCAGAGTATACTTTATAGATAAGCACTATGAAGACCAAGAAGTTTGCCCTAAATTATACCACAAGTTTCTGGATTCTTATATGTTGAAGTGGGGCATAAGAAGTGTAGAAAGATCTACTCAAACTAACTCAAAAAGAACAAAGAACCGAGTCAAAGGAAACAACAATATCAGGATTTCAAAGCACTTCAGTGCTGATAATTTAAGTAGCGGAGAAACTAGTAGTGCAAAGAATTCTAATCTACGGAAGATAACTGACGAGGATTTTCTCAGAAATTTACAGATTAAAACAGACATATTAATTAATGAATTTTTTGACAGACAGTCTACGAGATTTCCACGTGTCTTAGAATTGAAACAGAACACTACATTGAAACCGTATGCTTTTCCAACCTTAACCTCAAAGCAGAAATCCTTCAACATTGGCATATCTGAAGATACATTGAAGAAAATCGGCGTTCTTCGAACGTTTACAGAGACCTATATATGCAACGAGGACAAACGTAAAGATACTAATGTCCTAAAAATTATACGGGATAATTGGAAACACAGATACTTTTTCCCTCAGGAAGAACCATTGCCTAACAACGATTTGTCCGAACAAACTACAAAGAGAACGATGTTGGAACGTAAACCGAAATCTCTGCTTGTATTGTCTGAATTAAAATCTGCGAAGGAAAGAAGTTTAGGGTTGCCGAAAGAAAGCATAGAGGTGATTAAACGTAACGAAAGCGATACGGTTATCAATTAATTGTCAATTAATATAATACTAAATAATTTAATAGAAATAGAACGTTGTTCCTTCCGTTCATGGTTGGTACTCCTGTACCAGAATAATTTCTAAGTCTAATACCTTAGACTCGGAAATGGTGATAGAGTAGAAAAGTTTCTATTTCATGTATTCTATTATGTTCTCCCACCATTCACGGCTTAGACTATTTCCTTTATTACGTCGTATATGTACGTAAGAAAAATAAAAATCATAAGAATACTTTTACCTGTCGAATACACTGTGAAACAGCAGCATTGATTAACGATGGCGTGGCACCAGATGCATATTCCAAACTATGCAATTTAATGCCCATATTTACGACTGGATAACTTAATTTTGGCCCGTGTAAAAGAACTGATTTAACACCGTTCCTTATTGCCTTCATTATATGTGCCGGTATAGCATTTAAGCTATCACCATAATTCAGGGATCTATCTAATAATAAAGTCTCCTTTTCTTGATAGTTTGGTATCAACGACATGATTATTGTAATTTTTACATTAGCGCTTCCTATCTTATATTCAATCGAAAAGGTATCTAAAATTGGTTCCTTTATAGTTTCTCTATAGGAGATTTGCAAAGGACCTAAATCAGCATCGACCTTATATTCGGTTCTAATCCTTTCTTTGATAATTTCTAAATGCAGTTCACCCATTCCTCCAAGCACGATTTGACCAGTTTCTTCATTTTGAGTTACTCTTAAACTTGGGTCTTCTCTTCCGAGTTCCTGAAGAGCCTTCTCTAAAAATGATTGCGTAGATAACGACGGCGCCTCAATCGAACAAAAAAAGACTGGCTCTAACGTCCTAATATCGCTGTCAAATACTTTCTCTACGTCTTCCGGTGTAACACCTTTCTCTGCCCTTAGTTTCTTTTCTGCTTGTTCTGCCGTTGTTGGACTGGTCGTTACTAAATCTCCAGCTGTTGTACTTTTTAATCCCGTTATCGCTGCAATATTGCCACGTGTGATCTTCTGTATTTCTTGGTACTCATCAGCGTACGCGATATACAGTTTTCCTACAAGCTCCTTTTCTTCTTTCCGGACGTTATATAGCTTCATGCCTTTTTCTACGCTGCCGCTATAAATTCGAAAAAATGTAATTGGTCCTTTTTGCTTATCATGGACGACTTTAAATGCTCTGGCGCAAAGATTCTCGTTAAAACAACGGTAATACACAGAAGATTTAGTTTTATTGGGTGATGGTAAATACAAAAGAACGCCGTCCATTAAGGGTTGAACTCCAATATTTTTGTAAGAACTACCTAAGAGCACAGGAACACCTTTTCTACTAATAGTTGATCTATGCAAGGAATCAATTAACATTTGTGGAGTTACTGCATCCAAAGATTCCTGTTCTATTATTATGTTAGCTAATTCATCATCCATGTTGGACAATTTATCTGTTAATCTTCTACGTTTTTCATTTGCCATCTCCCATAAAGCCTTATCTTCATTCTCAGATAATTTTACTCTGGAATATTTCATACCCATATCTTTCTTTGCAAAGATCAATTTTTCTAAAGTAATAACATCCACGATTCCTTCTAAATTTCCTTTCTCTTTAATTGGAAATTGCGTAGGTAATACTTCTGTGTCTAACTTGGATTCAATAGATTTTAAACTAGTGTCAAAATTAGCATCTGCCCTGTCCATCTTATTTACATAAATAATTCTAGGTATATCATATTTGTCAGCTTGTCTGCAGACTGTCAATGTTTGAGCTTCAACACCTGCACTTCCATCTAATATGACCACTGCTCCATCTAATACTTTTAAGGTTTGCTCCACTTCCATAGTGAAGTCAATGTGTCCTGGGGTGTCGATTAAATTAATACGGTAGTTTTTCCATTGAAACGTCACTGCTGCGGAAGTAATAGTTATACCGCGCTGACGTTCCTGATCCATATAATCCGTTACCGTATTTCCATGATGAACCTCTCCCATATGTTTAATGAGACCAGAATAGTATAACATTCTTTCTGTGGTAGTGGTTTTGCCTGAAAAACCATCGTCAATATTATAAATTCATTAAAAAAAAATTTTTATAGGTTATATATAAAAAGCATATCATAAACGAACCAGCATCGATGTGTGCCAAAATTCCGATGTTTCGAATTTTCGTGATTTCCTGTTCTCTATGTTCATTCTTTACGATTGTGGTGCCTTTTGACACATATCTTTTTTGAAACTTGTTACACCATGGGCGTTTTATTAACCAAGATGCGAACATGATTTCTAACCTACACGTTTATGTACATTCGAAATTAAGGGCAAAGTAGAATCACGTGGAGAATTATGATTTTGGGATTTATTTAGATATTGAAAATAAAACTAAATCATTCAAAATACCATAATATTACTCATTCATTTATTGTACTGTTTGTAAACTATTATTTATATCTAGCTTTAATGGTTTTTTCATTGTAATAGCTATTAAATTTTTTCCATTTCCTTCTTTGTAAAGGATGAAGTAAACCACCTCCAGGAGCTCTCCTTTGCATTAATCCTAAGTATAAGTGTCTCAATTTATTTACTGTAGATGGGAAATTATATTGCTATGATTAATCTACCAACCTGCATATTGAGCCATTATGATCAATGAACTAATTCTCTTTTGTTGTATTTCGCAAAGACCTGTAACTCTACGTGGTAATATGCATCCATCTGATCTAACAAATTGATTTAGGATAAGTACATCCTAAAAGAATCAGTTTAATTATCCAGAGACAAGGAAGATCATAATATAACAAGATATCAAACTCTTACTGTATGTTTAATGTCAAGACCAGAAGAACAAATAGGGCATGCCCCGTTTTTAGGTTTTAAGAACCGCCCTTCATATGGGTCTGGTTTAATCACAGCTTCGATAGTTAATGTTTTTCCTTCTTTCTTTTCGATGACTACAAAGTATATTTAAAATTATAGGTTAGGAACATCAAGTCAAACAATAAATGATGTTATACCTTAATAAATATATTCATACTCACTTTCTTTAATACGCGTTGTTGCAGATAACGATATATTTCTATTCTGTCCTATCGATAATATATTTTTTCCTAAGTAATTTAAAACGCGATACAACGTAGCCATTTTAACAATATTTACAAGATGATCTCCGTTATCGTGTAAAAAAACTGTATGTACTTCGTTATAGCATACAAAAATTATTAACTGTGTAACATTATAATAAATTAGTAATTATTTTGTTATAGACATATTTATATGATGTAAATTATTATTTCTTTATAATTATTATATGTGATTGGTTGTGTTGGAGAGGAAATATGTTAATTATATGACTGAAACAACATTTTAAGCTTACTAAAGAAAGGTTCTTTTAATGTAAAAAAGATATCAGTTTTAATATTATTTTATAAACGAATAGTTTTCTTGTAAGTAAATCGGAGAACGTGTTCAGTATCTTATGGACAGAACTGTTTATTCGTTACCGGTGAATCGAAGAATCTTATTGGTTCATTCTTCTGTGCCATTTGTAGAAAATGTCAGACGACGTGGCCGATGAAAGATGGAATCCGTACCGCATAATGTAGCTTAAAATTTTGTAAGATCACGACATGTCATATAAAATTATCCGTTTATAAAAGTGTTTTTAAGTAACTAGTTTTTTTATTGTATTGTTGATGATTTATTTAATGTTATAATCGTATTACTTTTAACGCATTAACTATGGGGCTGTGCAAGTGTCCGAAAAGAAGAGTTACAAATTTGTTTTGTTTTGAACACCGTGTCAATGTTTGTGAACATTGTATGGTTACGAACCATCCAAAGGTATTGTATGCTATTTTTCATAAAACAATTTGCAAAGAAAGTACTTTGACGAAGAAATCATGAACAAATAAATTCCACTAATTCTCCAGTCAAAGTAATTCTCGTCCTTTTTTCATCGATGTTAAGATTACTTAACTGATAAATATTTATATTTTTTTCAGTGTATTGTCCAATCGTATATTTTGTGGCTACATGACCATGATTATAATCCAGTATGTACATTATGTTCAGTAAATTTAAGCGAAGGAGATTGCGTTAGGCTAACATGTTATCACATGTATCATTGGGCATGTTTGGACAAATATGCCAGGGAATTACCAGAAACTACAGCACCAGCAGGATACACATGCCCAACTTGTAAGGAACGCATATTTCCTGACTCAAAATTGGTTTCTCCTGTGGTGGATGTGTTGAGAGAAAAGTTAGCAGGAGTAAATTGGGCAAGAGCTGGTTTAGGTTTACCTTTGGTATGTATTATATTTAAATGTACATAATAAAGTACATAACATACATATACAGAACATCTACATATTGAAATTATCTTTTATAGCTCAGTGAAGACAGAGAGCAAAAACCAGAACAGGAGCATCCTTCATTGAGAATCGAGACCACTTCGTATCAGAACCACACACTAACAACTTCATCTCCATCAACCACTACATCACGTTCTGTTAGCAATGTTAACTCAGTTCATAGTAACATAAATAATGTGCATTTAAATAATCAAAAGGTTGGGCCGCCTTATTCAATTGTAAATATCGATTCATCCATGGGATTGTCACAGCCAACTTCAAGAAAAGTTTGCGAAGCGTATGACGATCCAAAAGAAATATCATTTGATCATGACGAAAATAAATACAGAAGAAAGTCTGCCATCGAATGGTTCTTAAGGTGGTGGAAGTTGATAGTTAGCCCACCAACGCGACGTAGAAATATACCCGGTCCGCAATACAGGAGATATACGGTGCTAGGAATCATGGTAATATTAACTTTCATTGGAATGTTAATCCTATTCTCGTGGCTTGGACGAATGGCTACAGACGGCGACCCAAGTTACGATCTTCGCGCGGATCCGAACATTTTAGTTGCTGATAAACCCGCTGGTATTTAATATTTAATACTCCACCTTTCAAAGCTATGTTTGAAGGAAACTATAAGAGTATCACGTAAACGAAAACGTATAATATGTGTGAGAATAATAAAGGAAGCTTGTAAGATAACGTAATAATTTTGGATTGTAGTCGAACGAATATGTATTCACTGTCTTATGATTTTATTCTAAAGAAATAACTAGCATAAGATACAGTATACTGCTAGCCTTAATATTTGTTAATTTTTATGTAAAGTATGCCTTAATATTAAGCTGTATATTTCACTCTGTAAAGACTTATAAATTTACAAGAAATTTTGTGTAATGATTATAAGAAAGAGTTTTTTATACTATCATATGCAAAATTAAACGAAAAAAGAAAAGTACGTTGCTAATATCATTTCCGTTAATAATAGGAACGAGCTGTGCGCAGACAGCTTGTAATTATCATAGGCGGTGACATTAATTAGGAACGCGCTACTATGTTGTTTATGTTGTTATATTTATTTTAAAACGGTATTATAGTTTATTCAAAAGTCAATTTTGTAGTATTGTTTCAAACATTTTTCCGAACGAAAAACCGGGAATATGTATGCGTTAAAAAGCAAATTGTTGCAACAAGTTGTGCTTAGTAACACTAACAATATAGGACTGCGGTACGAGCATTAGGAAACTTCATCGTATTCCATTTATTCATACATTGTGTGATATGTTTACAATTCAAATAAGAGTCTCGCAACCGAACCGAGAGATATATTCGTTCATGAAATATTAACGCTTCTTAACAGATCAAACTCTGGGATATCGAATCAATTTTATACGAAAAGAAACTAGTTTATAGAAAAAGAAAAGAAAACCTTTCCTGTTGTAATAAATACAAATATTATATCACGCTTATATGATTGTTAAATTTTACTTTGTTTTTGAGTTACACACATTTTCTGTATTTAACAGCGTATTACCGTTAGAATTTTGAGAGGACCCATCGTAAACCATCGTGAAAGAGTGGGGATATTTAGGTTTCTTTCTTTCTGAACGCGTCCCATAGCAGCCATTTGCGATCAAGACGAGAATATCACCGTTTCGTCTTCTGCGTGTGCTTTTATTCATCTTTCTGATACTTACTGCTCATACATAGTGATCAAGTGATTCTATGGTGATTTCTATATTGTGGATTCATATATTGATTACTACAGAGATTAATTAGAGTGAGATTAATTACGAGGATCATTCTTATTAGCAAACAGTTGTACTGTTATAATTTGTAAAATCGGAATCCTAATATTATTCGTATAAATATTTTACATATATCGTATTAATATTCTATCTGTTTCTTTTTACCGTGTCAAGTGTATCATATCCGTAGTTTTTTTCTTTTTCTCTGTCTCTTGACAAGTATTTTATACATACAAATAAAGTATAGAAAAACATAGAATTAACTAATCCGAACAGTGCCATCTGAGAAGTGAAAAACCTGTAAATTTGATATTGTATTAATTCTAAAATGGGAGTAATTGGATGTATCAAGAGGTATTCTGGGATATTCGTAGCAGATGTAGCGACTTCGTTGGGTCTTTATTATTTATGGAACAAGGGATATAAGTATTTGGTTCCAACGATGTCCTTATGTGGTATCGGTAAGAACATAATTACAATTAATTAGTTTTTATTGATAGTACACAGATTTTTCATACGAAACAGATAAATGAAACAAAAGAAGCGAAATGAATTTTAATTCGTGATAAGATATATTACTATAACGAAATTCGTATCAGATATATCTTTGAATTGTGAATTAACCGCGTCCATTTTACTATATCAGAGAGGAAATCCCTCTGACTACGCATACATGAACATATATTTT
Organism: Bombus confusus; assembly: GCA_014737475.1. Classification (NCBI taxonomy): domain Eukaryota; kingdom Metazoa; phylum Arthropoda; class Insecta; order Hymenoptera; family Apidae; genus Bombus; species Bombus confusus. The sequence continues at coordinate 3,450,747 of JACXIV010000045.1, forward strand.
ATCTTCTTTTCTATCGATCGGTTGCCCGCGTCTATCAAAATGCGCCATCAGCGGCAAAGTCAACGATTCAACGCAAATACGATACTTTGTTATCTAATTGTTTCATTAGTTTAGTCTGGTTTAATACATTCAAATAACAAATTAAAAATTATTGTAAAATTTTAATTAAAAATATAACACTATCTCTATCGAATTATAAATTAACACGTTCTGTGCCGCATGGGGCGCATAAACCCCACGCTGAGCTTTCCGTTTCAGCCATTTAGAATTTTAGGGTAGAGTAAATCTTCAACCATGCGTTTGTTAAAATAATTCCTTACAAAATAAGTTTATAGCTTTGGTGTCTAATACATCTTAGACAACACACCCTTTTCTTGATAATCATGTTGTTTGCACTATTAAAAAAATTGTAAGGTATAAGTAAATCTATCAGAAGCAAAACTATTAATCGTAATAACGTGGGGCGTGTACGCCCCACGCGGCCTCAACGGAAGGTAACCAAAATTCGGCCCGGCACGGAACGTGTTACAACATACATATGTTATTATGATATGGAAAAAGGATCTTTTGAATAATCTTTCAGGTGTTTCTTACCTATATTGCCGTCTGAAATCTCGAGACAAATTGACCTCGAATGATCTGGTTGTCATAACTGGCTGCAGTTCAGGGTTAGGATACAGTCTGGCCCTGTATTGCCGACAAAACGGAGCAAATGTAGTAGCGGGTGTATTACAAACTGATTGTCTCGCGGTTAAAAAACTAGAAGAAGAAGGAATAGTCGTTTACCCTTTAGATCTCATGGATATTAATAGCATTACAGGTTTCGCGGAAGCCATTCGTAGGCTTATAGCGAAAAATAAATTAGGTAAATTACTTTGCACGATCAACTCTATGATTGCAATGAATGCGCATTCTAACCTGGTCCCAACAGATGATACATCTAAATATTGATACGTACACATTCATAAAAATCTATACAGGGTACTGTGAAATACGTGCGAAATATATGTAGAGTCAATTCTAGGCACGAAAGTGCTAGAAATGTATGTGTACTTTTACTAATGAATCATCGGACGAGCCATTCTCTCCATCTCACTCACACTTCATGTTTCTCGCTTTGATACGAATATATGAGTCTCTCAGTACAACTTATCAATTTCTTATATTCGTTACATATCGAAATATAAGATTAGTGTCCATATTTTTAAAGAACAAATTACCCACTGCTATGAGTTTATTTGTTATAAGAAGATGATATAAATGCTAGCAAATTGCAAGGTAAGATAAAATATACAATTTTTAATATCGTCACTTTTTTTTTTTCTGCTTATGGCTTTTGAGCGGCTCATATAACAGCTGAAATACTAACCATATTTTGTGTCATTTGTTTCAATTCATGGTTCTCAGGGTAACATGTAATCATAGTCTAAGAAAGATATCAATGACTTAATAGAGCAATCGAATGAATGCGGGTAAATTTGGCAAGAGTGTCAACTGATTTAAAAGAGCAAACAAATGAAACGAGTATACCTATATAATAGAATATCGGTTCCAGTGTTACGATGCGTAATCAATAACGCAGCCGTGATGGTCTTCGGCGAATTTGAATGGCAAACGTATGGGCAGCTTAAGAATCAGTTGGAAGTTAACTTCCTCGGTGCCATCTTAATCACACAAGAATTGATGCCGTTGATCCGGGCCCACCATAGCCGGATTATCGTAGTCTCGAGCCACTGTAACGCGCAGCCGATTCCAGGAGCTTCGGTTTATAGTGGAACCAAGGCTGCTATCAGCGCCTGGGCTACCGCCCTTAGAATCGAGTTGAAGAAGTATGGCATCAGGGTTGTTTGCGTCGTTCCGGGTAACCAAGGCATAACATTTTGAAATTTAGAAACAAGACTCTTCCATAAAAAGAAAGCAATTTTATGCAAAAAATATTTTGCTGTGCTTCCTATTTTTCTCTTCTTTCTTGCCTACAGTAAATTAGTTTGGAATTTAATGTAATAAGAACATAATTCGTAGATATTCTTACGGAAGCGTTCTTTCGTTGAACGTTGAAAAATTTAACAATTCACATGAATTTTTTTGCGAGGGATGGTACGCCTAATATTAAAATTTGTTTTATAGTTTATTTAGCTACTCTTTCGTCGTGCATAACAATCTTTTTTATATAGTTTTAATTAATTGTTTCTTGGTTTCGTCTCGTCCGTAATAAAGGCGTGCTTAACGATCGTATCTCGCTGGTGTAGGCGATCAGAGCACTCGGAGGAAACTAAATTAAAAAGCTCAAGTTATATCAGTGTGTTTATCGTTATCGTCCTTAACAAAGCAAATAATTTATGTTGGAAATTGGCAAAATAGCGAATGCTTAAATTACAAATTCCGAAATTTAATTCTTTCTTCGGTAATTATTAAATGAAGAAGGTATGATAAACTTCGCATGAAAATATAGTTTTGCCAACGACGAGAGCCAGCGAGTCGTGGAATAACGGGTAAAAATCTCAGAAATTGGTCGATCGGTCTGACATTTTTACCGATTGTTTCACATCTTACCAGCTCTCGTCAGTACCAAAATTACACTGTTACGTTGAGTACCATTTTTATTTAACGATGACCGAGAAAAGAATAAAATTTCGGAATTTGCAACTTAGGAGTTTCCCATTTTCTCAACATTCAACGTAAATTATTTGCTTTGACATAGACGAAAACGATAAACATATTATTTGAGATCCCTTTGAGTTTTCCATCTTAGTCCATCCTGAAAGCTTCAATCACTTATGCGTGCGAGATACGATTTTTAAACACACTGTTTATTGCGGCCGAGATGAGACCACAGAACAATTAATTAAAACGGTATGAAAAATTGTTACGTATGACGAAAAAGTAACTAAATAAGCTACAAAAAAGAATTGTAGATGTATTGTAAAAAAAAATATATATATATATATTATATATAAAGAATTAGATGATGCACCATCGCTTTGAAAAAAATTCATGAAAATTGTTATATTTTGCAACGTTCACAAAAGGATGATAATGAAAAACTTTTGATTTCCAAGAAATTTTGTATCGCACAAGAAATTCGAAAAGGTTCTATTTGACACGTCATATTTAGGAATTGTATATAAATGAAATTACTTATACAGTCGCTTAACTTACACGTGGTGTAATAGGTTCCTTCGTTAGAGAGAGTAATATATTTACACGACAATGTGATCACTTTGAGGCGATGAAATGGGTGATGCCCCAGGAAACGATAAACTTTTACGGTGATTACTTATCCAGATATATACAATATTTCTCGTCTTTGGCGCGAGATTCTGAAACGAAGGGCGTGAAAACAGTACGGGACACCCGTATCATAGAAACCTTCGAAAGCGCTCTCCTGGACAGATATCCATCGGCAGTCTACAAGTATGTCTAGCAGTAAAAATGAAATTTTAATTATGTCGAAACAATTAAGAAATTAATTCGAAAACATTTTCTTTTTATCGAACATATAGGGAAGTTTTAAAAGTCTAGTGTAATAAATAAATACGAAAATAATATAGTAAATTAAAGAATGAACTTTCGATCGTTCTGAAACATTGAAATTTTGAAACAATCAACAAAATTAATCGAGGAATATATATACATATTTTTTTTTAATCTAAAGAGAAAAATTAATTTTAAAAATCTAACATAGTACGTTGAAAATTATTATACTTAAGAGCACAGAGCATGTACGTTTTTGACTAAATGGACGGAACAGTAGACGCGTGTGAAGATTTTTATCGACTGAAATGTTAAAATTCAATTGAATACAACATTGTTAAGGGAACGATTGCCGCTATCTCATCGGTTGATTAGTGATAAGCATCTTAAAAAGTATTTCTCACTATACAGTACTTGAGCTAACACCTGTATTAGAACAGCTGAACTCTGATATAATGGAAAAAAACAATTATATATCGATCTTCAATCTTTTTAAGTTACGTTAGGTTCTTCTATCACATAGCTAAGGGCTGCTAATATTATAATATTTGTTCAAATGTCCATTTAGGAATGAAACGTGGCGATATGCAATTTACCATACCTTGTTTTCAATTACGCCAACTGTTTTACGTGATCGACTGGTTGAGAGATTCGTACAAGGTCCTGTATGGACGAAAGAGGATGCTGCGAAGTCTGTGGAAGCCGTCCAAAAAGAGTTGAATGGAATGTATAAGAGACAAGAACATTCCGTTTAAGAGATCAAACTAATAATAAAAATGAAATCCAGAAGAAATGTGGATCTCAATATTAAAAGCAATCGAAGAAAATAAAATTGTAATGGGTTTTTTTCGCATAATAGCAGAAATAAAATGTAAAAAAAATTGTTATTAAATTAATTTTTGTTATTATTTATTGTATGTTAAGTTTGTCAAAAGTTAATACATACTTTTCGTTTCTTCTATACTCTATTTTATTCTGTGTATCTTCTTTTGGTATACCGTTGAAGTTTCTTTTGCTTTATAAGGAAATACCAGATGCACAAGATTTGTTTGCTTTATATTATTTTTTCAGTTGCTGGCTGAATTAAGAGCAGAATCTTAATTTATAATTAAATTTCTCTTTGCAACGTTAAGTGACTCCGTGACGATTGAAATATCGATACATGTAGCTTAGTCATATCTGGAGAACTTTCTCGATAAAGTAATAATTAGTTCTAACACAGAAAGTCAATGTGAAATATTTGGAGGGTACACAAATGTTTCTCGACACCTGCAATGAAATGATTAATCGTGATTAACAGTATAGGTGTAAAATATGATTTTTCTCAATTGAATGAACACGAACGTTGATTCAATACTTTCCAAACGATCTTATCGATAAAAAGAACAACAAACATAATTTTCTGGCCGGCAGGTGTCCATTTGAAGTGTTTTCAAAAGTCTACAATGATAATCGTTTCTGATGCCTGACTCTTGATTAGATAGTAACCACCAATAAATACCTATCCACGGTCCTGTGATTTTCAGTCACTTCGAACAGTGAAACGAGCAGCCATACCAAAAACACCAGATACGCCAAAAACTAAAAATGGCAATCCTCGCCTACGGTATGTATATCGCTGTTATATATCGTTGTACTATTCTCAGACTCTGAACACCGATACCTCGAACTTTCATCTGCCGCTACCAACTTATTATTCACTCTTGCGCAAACTGAACATTTTATAAATATAACATGGCAACTTTCATCTGTTTCTACTTATCTATTATACGCTCTCGTAGAAATTGAACGTTTGTCCGTTTTACAAATTTTATAAGCTTGGAAAATCAATGGAATTTCCTTCAAAAATGATATCCTTTTTTTATGAATATCTTGTTACGTGCTGACTGTTACTTGCTAATGTACCGATACTTGAATAATATATTAATGTAATATGCTATTATTCAAACACACAGATACACGAACAGGAATGATTTACTGAAGTAACGTTATAATTTAATTAAATGTGAAAAGCGTATTCGCTTTTTGTCGCAGTCTATGTCTTCGCGGTGCTCTTCATCGCCGATTCGATGCAATCATTATACTTGCCCTGTAATGACGGTCCATCACCCGCGAGTGTGGAGATCTTGGGATGTCCCACTTTGCCCTGCGAATTGGTAAAAGGAACGGACGTCGAGGCTAACGTTGTTTTCCATGCTGGTAAGTAGAGCAACAAATTACAACTGAAAAATATATGAAAAGAACATTAAAATAAAATTAAGATACAACATATATATTAAATTTGAAACGAAATAATGATCAAACTCACCAGGATTAGTTGTATCGGTCCTGAATAGTTGATTAGAAGAAAATTCCAATCCTGTGTCTTAATATTAAAATTAAAGGGTTCCCAGAAAACTGAACCGAACAGATTAGTTTCTGAATGGCTCAAGTTTTCTATTTCAATTGAAAGTTTAAATGTGAATTATTTGTTTCCATTATCTTGCCAGGAAACTATGGAAGAATCTCGACGATGTGTTCGTGATACCAAACATAAATTGCGTTTTTCCTATTCTAATTCTAATAATTTATTACAGTCGGGGACGTGAAGTCCCTGAGGCCAGTAGTAGATGTCCAACTTCCATCTGGCCATATCCCACATCAATTACCGGAACAAAATGCCTGCAAGAGTCTTGTAAGTGGACACTGCCCATTGAAACAGGGAGAATCAGCTACCTATCACTTGAAGATGCCCGTTCAAAAGAGCTACCCAAAGATCTCTCTGACCATCCAATTGTCTTTGGTTGATGAACATAACAAACCCCAAGTATGCTTCAAGATCCCATCAAAGGTTGTTGAGCGAACTATTTAACGGACTACGATTGAACTCATTCTTCGATTCGATGACGTACTTATGTTTCTCTTAAATTGTTATATTAAGTGTTAAATATATTCTAAGGATCAAATATCTATGTTTTTGATTGACCTTCTCGAAAGAGCTGTGCATGTTTTGTCTTGATCAATCTTCGAACAATGTTGATCAATTTGCAATTTTCATTCATCCTTTTGACCATGTAGAAATATCCATAAATATTCGTTTGATTCTAACGTTAAACGAGTCTGTCAAAGAAGATTCGCTTTCGAGAAAGACGACGATAAGATGCAGTAATTGCAAGACAAAGGAATTTTAACTTTCAATTTGAAAAGTAAGAAGATATTTAAGTCAACGGTACTTTTATGGTGTTCTTGATAAAAAATTTATCCTACCGTTTGCAATTCTATTGTATCGAGTAGCCCGGGAAGTTCATTCCGATCTTTAAGAAATTTGGTCATGAAACATGAAAGATCACGTTGAAAAGTTTCTCGCCGAAAAACCTGAGAGGTTCCGCAAAGAATATTCAAGTTACGCGAAAGATGGAGAAAGGTTGTGCAACAGAATGCCACCTATATAATTCAATAAATGTACATCGAATCGAAATGTAAATCGGAACGAATTTTCAGGGCGACCCAGTAGTATCGTGAAATACTCGTGTAAGGAGTACGAGGTAAAAGTGAAAGTTCCAACGGGTCAGAAGGGAGGGAAAATTTCCATAAATCATCCGACCTATCGACGCGACCGTGGCCCTTTGGGAAAAGGGAGGTGCCTGGGAAAGCGCTTTATTGATTTAGTTACTCTAGTTGTAATTTATTAGTTTGTTAACAAGTAGTTTTAGTTAGTTGGTTATAGTTTTTGTGTTCTATCATTTGTAAATAAATAAATAAATATATATATATATATATATAATAAAATTCCTATACTATTTTCAGGATTTAGATATGATCGAGATAATATTTGTAGCAAATAGAATTCTTTTGTAGGAAATTCGAAAAGCTTGAAAGAGTATTTTGTCATAGATAACTGAATGGCTAACTAATGAAATTCCACGGGGCAAGGAACAAACAATGTTGTGTGAGAATCGTGTGTTGCGAAGATACGTTCAGCAGAAAAAGGGATAAAGGATGAAAATTTAGGAGGTTTGGGCGTATACCTGACCCACATCCCTACACAACGATCGATCCGGTGTGGTTGCATCACTCAGACGGATATCTAGTAACATCTTTGAGCGTACTCCTAATACGAACAATTGCCACTCGCAACCAGAAATTTGACAAATCCTTTTCTTGAATTTTCAATATATTGCGATTTGTATTTAAACTTCCATGTCGAATTTCTTGACTCAAATTGTTATAAGTGGCTGTCTGTATAAATTTATATAACATAAAGTAACTATTTCATCGTGCCGTCGTTTGTGTTTTAAAACGTAGTAATCCTTGTGGCATCGAATCCTGCAAATAATTTTCAAAAGTTTTTGAATCATTATCTTACATAAACACAAAATTCTAGTATTATTTTGTTGAATTAATATCAAGCAATTATCACGTCTTATACCTCGTATAATACCTTGCATAATATTTATGCATTAATATTACATTATATAATATTTATTATATATTTATTATATTATTATATTCTTTATTATATTATATAATATTTATCGATGTTTAATCGATTTCATTCGTCGTACCTTGTAAAAAATGCCTGAAATAACGCGACCAACTATAATAAAAGGGAAGTAACAGTTCACGTGCACGATATTTGATTCCACGATTAAGTGAATTATGGCCGAAAATTGCATCGATCACGAGAAAGAATTTCCCTATGCAATGGAGCCCTGTGTACGTGACCAGTTTGATGGAAATTTATTGAACATTCATAGTATACCGGATAATTTCGTTGGAAATTTTGCTCCGCGGATTACCAATTATTTCCACCCTTTACTTTATCCGTGATTTACGGCTGCTGTATATTATTACGTGTGAGACAAGATCTGGAAACATTAAGGCAAGGAAGATGATTAAAATTGCATAGATATCACAATAGACTTTAAATCGTGTACAAAGGAATTGAGATAAAGGAGATGAATGTACGTAAGTTGAATCGTGTCGATTAGAAGATAAATTCTAGAATCGATGACTGTACACGTGTCTTTTAAACGTATGTTATTTAAACATTTCTCATAATCGAATTTTTGGAGAATTATAAGACAAACTACTTAACTTGACTCAAATGATCCTATCTTATCCTACTCATGAATGGGTGTGTAAGTAGAAGGTAGCTCCGAAATGTCCACGCGAATCGGTCAATTTAATCAAATTAGTCGATTGGTCATACCAATAACACACGAGCTGATAAGCCAAGTATATGTTACTTTAGATAAAGGGTGTGTGCACTTTGCGTCAATCGTTTACAAATTTGTCATTTGGCCGATTGATCGCCTCGTGTCCTTGACATTATTCCGTCTGGCTGATATCCACACGAATGAACAGCCAACCTGCCAGATAAAATAGAAACAACGAAGCTCGTATTACGCCCGCGTGTACGTGTGCGCGCAAATATCGTGTCAAACGCGTTCGTAAATAAGAAGAAAGTTGCAATGTATGGCCGTTTCCATTTTCTAAGCTTCAGGAATGGAACACGAGTGAGAGAAATGGATTTGTCAACCCACGCAACCATTCGTATTTTTTCCTTTGTGCTCGCAACCCCGTTCATAAGTATCAGAACAGCTTTTGAACCGGCTTGCACAGTTGACCTAATATTATTAGCGAAATTTGATAAATTACCAGTCATAAATTACCAGTATACTAATGAATCTTTTCGTATAACAATAACAAATTCGGTAATAGATCGAATAATGTTTTACAAATAAATTTTACAAGTTACAAATCATTTATAAATTATCCTATTCGACGTAAAATTATAAAATCTACCATCTGTAGCTTGTCGATTCGTTAATATTATTAGTTAGCGAGTTATCATGTAAGAAAATCCAGATAACATTGCCTAAATAATAGTTTTAATAATTTCCAGATAAGTCTCATATATAAATAAGATAACATTAGCCTCAGTTCTGTAAATGTCCTAACACTTATGAACGTTAGCGTGTCTTTTCTTTTCCTCTATTTTCTTCCCTATCTCTGTCCTCTCATGTCTTCCACTTTATGGCACGCGTACATAATACCGATTCCAGCGAAGGTCTGTCAATAATGATACAGGAGTTGGGCGTGCCTCGCATATGAGAATCGGCCCGAAAATAAACAGGTCGCGCGCAACGCCGCACATAGATGCCTTGAAACCGTGTCCCACTCTATACACGTGTAATGTCGCAGAAGGTGCGAGCGAGATAACGCGACACGAAGATCAGCGAATACCATAAAAGAGAAAAAAGATCAGCGAATGCCATAAAAGAGCAAAAAGATCAGCAAATCTTGTTCGTATGTCAGAGAGAGAGAGAAGAAGCGCAATAAGAAAAAAGAAATGGAGCTTCCATTCCTTTCTGAACTCAACATCAGAATGATTAAAATAATTGAAGGATCCTTACGACACAATCATCCAAACAGTGGCTCAGGAAAATCTATATGAACATATGACGTGCATTATACGAAACTTTTTAAAACTTGCAATAAATATATCTGGAAATTTTGTAAAATGAAACAAGATTGATTCATATCAAAAGTATTAATATACAATACTAGTAGCTACAAGTATTTAATTTCGCTGGATCAACAACAAGTTGGTTATTAAAGTTACTAGTTGCTGTTTGTCAATTTTTACATCCATTTTTAACGTTAATTCATAAAATTATATATTTATACATGCTTTACTTTTTTAAACAAATTGGTATATAGGTCTGACAAATCGTTTAAAAGAGGAAAAGAAGGATCAATAAACACCTACGAGGAAGAGATAAGGAGACAGTATTCAAACGCAAAGAAATATGATCTATATGTATGTATATACTTAGCTTCTCTTACAAAGCTGCTTCTTTCCATGAGGACGTTTTCGTTAGTAGCATCCGATGGTAATGCATCGGGTGAAAAATGACTCGGCTGATACGTGCGTGCACGGGTGCAGAGATCTTGTATAAAAGATTAATAGAACAGATGTTTTAAAACGATTTTGTTTCGATTGATCTTTTCTCTTTATAAGACCTTATAAAGGCAATAAACGCAATTTTAGTAATATAGAAAGAATTGGCGATTGAATATTACCGTAATACTTTAATGCTACTGAATATTAGAACTGTAAAGAATAGGAAATTTAATTTATCGTTAAACTGCGTATTTTTATGTATTTATAGCAAAGTTGGAAGTGCACAGAATGTACATAATATAAGAAAATGTATACAATATCCAACGTATGGTGCATTTTATAGTAAATTAAAACAATTTCCTACCAAATTTACATATTTTTAATTATATTCTCAAAAATATGAATTTGTATAAAAATTCGCAATCTATTTATTACGTGTGTTTCCTATGATCTTTAATTTGATAATAACACCTGTTTTACATTGAGAACTTTTCACATACCAATAAATCTATTATCATCAGCTGGACGGAGTTTTAGACGAAACTTGCACAGTTCGCGTTCCACCCACGTTTCAGTTGAAGTATTGTATAATACCGATGCAATCCTATCGTATCGCGAATAGCACGCGTGACATGCAGCTACATGAGCATAAAACGAACAGTTACGGCTGGAACATAGGCGACACTTTAATTCTACATACGTTAAACTAGTTGAACGTGACATTCGCAAATTAATTCGATCGAATCCTTGAAGCTATCTTCTCAGATATTCTTTTCTAATCTTCCGAAACGATATTCTGCTTTGCAACGCTTTATCGAAGAGATCGAGTGTCAATTGTATTAATCGATATAATCGTTCGATAATCGTAGGAACTATACAGACGATCGCGCCGCGGGATGGCGCGCTTCCTTGTAGTTCAAAATTCGTAAAAAGCATGTCAGGCTTGACCGCAGTTAATTACGTAAGATCAGTGGGGGCAAAAGTGTGCAGGAAGGTTAATTCGCTTTGAATTAAAGCGAATCTTCTTTCGCTCCGTGGATCGTCGACCGAAAAAAAGAAAGAGAGTGGGAGGTAATGATTCTGTCCAGCTAACACCTAACCTCAACCTCTCATATACAAATTTGCCTATTAACTCATAATACAACAATGTATAAGTGAACGTCATTTGGAAATGACGAAACTATTAACTACTTTTTCGATTAACGATCAGTAAGGAAATAGTATACATATCCGAAAGTCTTATATGAAATCATTACCTTATCATAGAAACACTCTTATCATAGGAAATATTTTATGTATATATTGTATGCAAATATTTTATTCTATATGTTTTATGTAATTATTTGATGCATATACTGATATACATATACATATATTTGATGTATATACGTTATATAAAACATTTTGAACTAATAGTACAATGAAATGTAAATATCACGATAATACTAGAAATATTCGATGTAAAAATGTACATAGAAGCAACAAGGTATTTACTGCAAACGCATATTAGAAATTATTACGCATATATTAGAAATTAGGCTACAGTAATAGGAACTATAGTGTATCGCTATCTTATTATTATATCGCTTACAATAAATATCTTGCAATTTCTATATAGACTTTCAGATTTGTTACAAATTTTACCAATAAATGTAATCATTACAATGCCAATGAAATTTCAAAATAACGTGTTCTACAAGTGTTCGAATATAACCGTGAGCTATTGTATACATCGCGTGGTATGAAGAGAGTCGAAGAAAGGTTATTCCGAATGAAGAAGGACAGATATACGGTGTACAAACATCGTCCTCGCGAGAATACCATAGAATGAGAGAGTATATACAAATACACCTATGTAAGGAGGGGAGATAGTTACGGTATTATAATTATAGAGCAAGAGCGAGTGAAAGGGACTCGTCGTATCGGTCATCGAAAGTGGAGGGGTACACGCGATCGTGATGAGACTGGATGCCTTCGTATCGCTTGTAAACTCATACTCCTCGTAGTGAGTCGTGGTACATGTAGTACGAAAAGAAGCTTCACATCGTGACGTCAGCACAGTATTTCGGTACGAGCCGCGTGAATCGTTACGAAATCCGTGCTTCGCGATTTATTTTGTTCAAACGGAAGTGGAGACGTGTGCGAAAACGTGTGTTGAGACTCGAGTTGAGCTACGAGTGTGCTTCACGACTGAACAAGATCAGTGTCGTGTGTAGTCCCAGGATTCACTTGGTCATCCGTAGGTGCGGCGCGTGCATCAGGTAGTCGGAACATCGACCGACACATTGTTGTCAAGATGGCGTCGAAAGGAAAGCTAGCGACCGAGGTCAGTGACGCTTTTTCTCTTTTTGCTCTTATACATCTTCAACACTGGTTCGATCACGATGCAAGTGCAAGATATTCGGATAAGAAATGGTTGAATCCAGCGCGTTTCACGTAATCTTTCTACTTTATCGATTAGTTCATCGAACTTATGATCGACGATAATTGTGTTCGCGCGCTTCGACGACAGGTCTCGCGTTCACGAGAACGTCATACTGTCTTATAAACCACGCCCTTGAAGTCATTTTCATGGAATGTTTTTCATTCATCCTCCTCATTGATATATTTTACGATGTTGTATTGCGAACATTGATATATTTTCATTCGAATAGATATTCAAAAGGACTAGCGTTTGCTAAAAATACGTTTTACTATTCAAATTTTTATTAAATAGTACAATGTAAAATATGTAGTTGTACAATGTGTCAGTTGTTTTGAAGTATTTACAATATTGTTTTATCGCAAAGTAATTTAATTATGAGCGGATAAGTTTGCCGGTATGAAAACATTACAAGCGTGTAATTGCATCTGCAAATTATGATTTCTCGTTTACGGCTACAGAAATATGATCTAACCATGAAATCAAGCAATCCACGGATTGACTTCTATCTTCTCCCTCTCTCTCTCTTTTTGTCGCTCCATCTTGGGACATAATATACACGTGGCTTTGAGTATACAATACCTGTTGTTTTCTCGTTAAGGATACTGTTGCCGCACATTAAGCGGTTGACTGATTCCAGATATTCCTATGGATAAATAATATCATGCGGAGGATATTTTCTATCATCGTATTAAATTACGATTTCTTACCGCTTGATATTGTATTATATATTTTATGTTTCATACATATGTATACTTATTCATTTTATAATCGATAGAATAAATCGAATTTATGAAACTATAGTTTGATTATAGAATTTTGAGGGATATTACGACACTATTAAGAAACACCTTACGATAGCAAAAATATGCTAGGGCAGCATTTTTATCTACACGGTTGTATCTTTTAGATAATCAAAATTTGGGATTTACGACATAGGATATCTGACTATGTTTCATTTCAGCTACAAATATTTAGAAAGTTGGAGCCTATGTCTGTAAATAGTACTAGTTTCTCTGTCATTTAACGATTTCTCTTTCAAAATAAATGTAATATATAGAGGAATTAATCTGATAACAAACATCACAGTACATACTATGTTTTCCTGTTATAGTTTGAATTTATTGTTGATTTATTTAACGATTAAAGGATATATTGCAATCAATATAATTAAAAGAAATACAAATTTGTCATAGTTGTCATGTATTATAGAACGTAAACAATATTGATTATTTTTGTTCAATGTAAATGAACCTATCACACTACACTGAAAAGTATAACAGTAATTACAAAGAGAAACTTTTATGACCTATTAAATTCTGTTCGCTATAGATTGTATTTCTTATCTTAAAAGTTTAATTATAATTAGTTGTTTACAGTAAATAATCTCGTTTAATTAATCTAGTAATTCAACATTGACTTATACTTACAATTAACCATACTTAGGTTTTCTCCTTTATGACTGAAACGACTAATTAGTTTCACTGTTCCTCCGTAACATAATGCATATTTCATAACAGTAAATTTGTTCGATATCGTCTAAAATTATCTATGTCACCGGTATATTTGGAAGTTGTGTTTTGATAAGGTTTTTTTTTATGTATGCATGTATATGTCAAGGCTGGATACTCGTAATGGTAGCCATCCCACCAGAAAATATGAAGTAACAGGCAATAAAATCCCCTAGAAAATGTCGTACAGCCTACTTTCTAATCCCTTTCCACTAAAAGCATATGCTCAATGACTACAAATGAAAAAACTCGTACCTTTAATTTTCAAAGCCAAAGTCAAATTTCAATTAATTTTAAAGTCAAAATTTATGTTGTCATAGTTACTATTTTGCGTTAATGACACGATATAATCGCTCGTATTTGAAATATACGTAAAATCAAGGATATAAATTTGAATAACAGTTACTTAATATGGTGGTATGCTTTTGAACTTGAATATGATTTGTTGGATGTTGTATCCTTTTTGGCAAGTTGCCACTTATCGGAAAAACAGTTTTATTTTTATGCAGCACGATGTTCGACCTCGATTTCGTGGATCTGTATTACAAAAATTGCCTATCTAGAAAAGCCTACAATATAGAAGTAGATCTCTTTTGGAAAAAACAATAATAATGCAGATTAACTGTACTAGTTACTTCGTTGCGCGACCTCGATCTAGAATCAGCAATACAAAATGCGATTGAGATTATTTCATTCATTCATTAAAAGGTACGATGATTATCGTGGATGTTTTTGTCAAAGGTCGTTGATCTCAATCAGCGCTGACTGTTTTCTGTATCGGTCGACAAGATCGCGTGTGACTATTTCTATCTTCTTACTTACTCATTTCATTGTTATTTTTACTCGTAGAACATAGATTATATGTTATATTATGATAAAAATATCACTAAATACTCAAGAACCAAGAAGAATACCTATCCTATGTCATAATTTAATTTCTTATATGTTATGATATTTCATATTATTAATAGTAAGAGAGAAATATATTTAGGTTCTGTGAATTATTGAACATTTAATATGTAAAATATTTGAACATAAATCACTAGTAATTAAATATTATGTATATCGATCTTTGAAATAAAAAGTAGTACGAAGTTCAAAATACGGCCCTGACTGGGACAAGTGTTTTATGAACTGGCCACGAGATGGCAGGAGGTGGACATTGGGAGAGCAATGCAGTAATTTGTGATACACACGTCAGTCTGGCGTTTCTCTCTCTCATCCTTTTTTTTCTCTCGTTCCTCGGACGCCTCTCTTTGTCGTTCTCGTCTCACCTTCGACGCTAATTTGAACGATACGGTTCGCGTTTATTATCACTAAATTAGCCATTATGTCGTTATTTTAACGAGTCGATGTGTGTCAGGGGGCCGTGCACACGCTTCCAGTGTGTCCACTGTATTTCCTCGTTCAATTTCTCTTCTGCTTGTTCAACATCGTCGTCATGACATGACCCATCTTTGAAACATATTTCCAATAACTGTTCTCATTTACGTCGTTTCATAGTTTATTATATCTTGTTGTACGAGAATTTGTCGGTTAGCGATTATTCTTTATGGTCAAGAATACGATTGACGATTTTATTTGCAGGTTATTGCAACCATTGGCTTAGTACAATTAATGATCAGATGTCGCTGACGTCCTTATGTGAAGTTCGTTGACAATATTTGTTCCGATTATCATTATGTTGTCATTTTAACTTCGGTAGTATCATACGTTGCAAAAATCTATTCTTCGTCTGTCGTCGTCTTAAGAAGTACATTGTCAGAAACTAGATTGATCTTGATATCTCGGGTTTGAGTTACCATGAAAGTTACATTGTCGTTTGCTTCTAAATGAAACGTACATTTTCGACTGTACAGTATAAATATGTTTGACTTTCACGATATACACGACAGATAGGTGACGTGTCTCATTAATCCCGGAAATTATTCTAATAAAATCTTCTGTTAGCATTTACTCGATGTAATTTCACTTTAGATTCTTCGAAATTTCTTCCACAAAAAGATTAAAGATATTATATTTAATAATTCATATAATTGGAGATCACATTTTTTTAAGGCATTTGTACATTTTGTATTATGAATTCTATTTTTGATGGAATATTAGCAGCGCGTCAATCGAAAGATCGCGCAATATTTGCGTACTTGTGACAATTTATTCAAGGACGTGTTTTAACAGACAATGCACACCAAGTTACTTTTTGGAATGTCACATTCATTATACAATTTTACATAATTTATCGTGTATTACATATTTAATACATATTAATTAATATCCATTAAAAAATCTTTCATAATTCAATAGAAGTTCTACCAATACGTTCTAATTATTACTAGTTCGATGATACTCCGATCGCCACATCCGCAAAGTTGCGGTTCTAACCGATTCTCACTACCTTTAACAACATAATCTCTTATACATACGTTGTACGTTTACAACTACCAATTTCAACCTATGTATTTACAAAAATCTTTACGAAACTTACATAAATATATTTATCAAACCATTAATTCACGTTAATCTTTCACTGTAAATTGTTCTATAAAAATTTTCATGACATCCAATTACGATCCTACGAATTTACATTGCGTGCCATAACTATAAAACCATTCATGTACAAATACATACATGTAGAATTACACACAAGTAAATATGTACAATTTTGACACGTTAACGTGATAAGGAACAAAGTGTATTCTGCTTGTATTCTGATTGAGCGATAATTTCACGGAAACAATTCAGCAGGAATAAAACAATAGAACAGCAGTTTATTTTTGTTTCATGATTGTAGAATCAGCGTAACAGTGTGAAACCCCAACGCATGAAGATTGATTTCAAGATACAATTAAACGAAATTGTGACAATAATATTTACAATAATATTTAATCGTTCGATTTGAGCGCGTTGTATCTGTCCTTGTGTAATCTAGAAATTTACCGTTGACAAATCTCGCTCCTGTTGACACCGGCCGAAATCATTCTAAGGATAATCCGAACGAATCGACGTTACATTACACAAAGGAAGTAACTACTCTGGTCGTCGTGGTTCCACTAGCTGCCACGCCTTTCAGATATACGTTACGAGCTCGGTGTCTGTTTCCACAAGGGAACTAGGGCCGTCAGTTTCGGAAGCAAACACGCCTCAGCGGATTGTGGCTGGTTTTATCAGCGGTCGTGAATCCTCGCGAGGATCCGAGGATACGGTTTTACGAAGGATATCCGATTCGAGGTCAGACCCGTGACAGTGAAGCGGCCAGATTCGTCTCGCGAGATCTGGCTCGATCCAGCTGTTTTAATGGTGAACTTCCGCGAGATGACGACGCGAACATCGGAGGGGTCATCCCACGCGGCACGGGGCCATAATTCCTGGGAAGGAAACCGCCCTGTACATTGGCCCTTTTAAACTTCTTTACCGACTAATTCGTTGTCGCATCCGCGCTCGCGCGCGCGTTCCACGCTGCTGCCTTGATTATTTAAATGCCAGCCACGCTCTGTTTTTTCCTCTTACGCTGACAACGCGGCTCCCTTCGTGTTTACGATGGTTCGTTGATTTGACGTTCGTTGCTTATAAAATGGTATCTGATCAAGGGGAAACCGAGCAGTATCTTTGTATTTTATGGTCGATCAGTTACGAACTCGTCCGAGTGATCATTAAAATAATTAATTGTTCGCGGTGGACGTTCTTTTCTGATGGTACCAGTCGAAGCGATAAATACTTACAGTTCGATGATAAATGTTCAATACCGTCATACTGGCGACATTCGACTTGGAAAATAAGTTTTAAATACCACTGTGGCGATATCCGGCCACAGAGGAAATCGCACATGCATCCGAAAAGCGATACAATCCGTTTCGCGCGTTAAGCAGTGCACGTGAAGAATGAAAGTATCGAACGATACCTTAGAATTCCGTTTACTAAACGCAACGTTCAAAAAGAGAACTCGGAGCGACGAAAGGCAGAATAAAAGATGGAGTCGTTAAAGGATATTAAACGAAGTTTGATGTGAATTTTAAGTCGCTGCTTAATGGGTTACATCTTTTACCCCTTCGTTGCGATCAAATTAATTTTGAAGCTAATTTAGCTAATGTAATATTCACCGAGCGACTTCCCGTGTCTCGGGTTACTTGTTTCTTCAAATTCCCTGTAATAACTCGATTTCTCAATTACCTACGGCCGACGTAAACGTTGACAATCGGGCGAATCGTGAAGCAGATAGAAATGTTACACATGTAGGAGCACGCGTGTCTTAACTACTCCAGTTCGGAATTTTATGATACCTCCAGCTTGTAGCATTGAAGGGACAACGATAAGTAAATTAAGGTGTATTTAATATACGAACGAACGAAGTGAAATAAAACCGCGTCTACACTAAGCGGTTTCTCTTAAGGCGGCTTAAGGAAAACTCGGACGAGGCAAGATTTTCGTTTCCATTTGCTGATGTATCTCGCTTTCGCTGATATCGCATTATTACACCTCGCGTGGTCGTGTACGCGCGTATTGTTGCTTTCACGCCGCTTGTATATTCCAGTCGATACCGTGTTCCGGAGATAGCAGCTTATCCACCGATAAAATTACGTAACGCCGACGCGCGAGAATGCGTACACCACGTACACACGCGCGTGTTAATAGGTTTAACTTTAATTAAGAGTCGCTCGAAAATTATTGCTGACCTCCGGAACGCGTTCGCTTAACTTCGAAAAATTTCATCAAGGTGCAACGATTCCTAGTATTTTCTCGCTCTTTGCGTGGTTTACTAGATTTTTAGTTTACTGGGTTTTTTTCTCTTTCTTCTTTTCTTCCATTGAATTTTAGCCAAAATTGGTTTCGAACGACGGCAATACGGGATTTATTCTCGATCGATTTTCGTCAATTTACACAGCGTGTTTGCAATTTATGGAATATTCCATATCGATAATCGTATCTTGACTCTTCGTATTCTATTTTTCTATCTCGTAGCGAACCGTAGGACGCGTAGTACATCTATAGCTTCCACAAGGAATCATGGATGGTGTCGAGGCCAATTTGGAATTAATGGAATATTTCGAATTAATCGTATTCCGGACGTTTCTATTTCGAAGGAGTTAGGCTAGAGCGTAGTATGCATAGAAATTATGCGGGAACTTTGTAAAAGGGATTATGATGAGACGACGCAGATTCTCGTTCAAGGTGACCAACTAGATGTTCGATTCCGTAGTTTCAATGGCTCGTCCATTACAGCCTTATTACGACACGGTTCGATCCATTTTTACCTAACTGACGGTGGAATTATTCATCAAATAGAAATATATATAGCGTTCGCTAAATTTAGTGGACCGTTGGCGCCGTTGCTAATTTCACATGCTGTTTGACCTTTCGTATCAAACATAGGACTCGGCTTCTTCCACCATGAAACTACCACATGTCTCGTCTCGAGGGAATTATTCTGCTCTAGTATCGAAAGGAGATGGAAAAAATAGTTAGCAACTGTGACAAGTTTTCGGGGTTAATTGCTGCCGGCTTGATCAATTTTCCGAGGAAGAGGATTCTAGAATCTGTACAGAATGTGACGAACATCTAAAATAGAATTTCTGAAGAGATCTAATTGTCGAAAAAGTCTTCAAGACTTAATCGAATAGATGGATGTGGCGAAGAGAGTTTG
This sequence comes from Bombus confusus, assembly GCA_014737475.1. Taxonomy (NCBI): domain Eukaryota; kingdom Metazoa; phylum Arthropoda; class Insecta; order Hymenoptera; family Apidae; genus Bombus; species Bombus confusus. The sequence goes on from JACXIV010000045.1 coordinate 3,470,681, forward strand.
TTATTTGCTAAATTGTTGTTCGTTACACACGAAGGATAGGTGAGAAGATTCGAATAATATCTTTTCATTCGACGTCTCGGTTTCGAGGAAATCAAGTTGCACGATTCGTCAAACACGCCTGAATTTTCTCAGTTCTCAATTGAATATAATCTTTCAATAGTCATTCCGCGCGAGAAAACATGTGGGAAATGTGCAATGAAGGTTTTTCGTTCGAAGCCTCTCCTTTTTTTTTCCTTCTTCGAGAAGAACGAAAAGTTCCTCGTGTCGTAAAAGTAAGTCGCGAGAACGTGTTACAGAATTCTTCGTATGGGAATTCTTCCTACCGGAATATGTAATTTGAATATTCATCCGGCGCAGCAAACGTGCTCGCCTAGAACTCGTTACGTTTACAGTTCCAACACCAGCAACATCGCGTAAAGGATTAATCTTTGCCCCTCTATGCTAACTGGAAAATACACGACGGTTATCTACGTAGGGCGCTTTCAAATTATTTACCGACTAATTTGAAATTTACGCGATTCCCGTGTTCTTCAATTAATTGAACGACCATGAAACGACAAACTCTGTTGCTCGCGGCGTAACGTAATAGCATAAGAAGCAAAGGAACAAGAGTCATTCGCCTGCTTCGCGTGCATTCTACGTAGAAAGTCACATCAGCGTGATTGCGTCGTTGTGTAAACGAAAATTGTTTCCTTACTTCTTTAATCTACCTTTTGCTTTCTTTACCCCGTTTCGAAAATACAAAGTGCGGCCGAATGACGTCTACAAGCGGCCACGAGGTGTTTCTTCAGGGAAAAGTAAAAGCAAAAATATAGAATAAAATGTGTTCGTGCGAGGTTTCGTTTTCCAGGAAACAACTGACTTCGGGTTTGTTGGAAGCTATTTGAATTTGTCTAGTTAACAATTAGACACGAGTAAACAAACAATTAAAGCGGGTTGTTCTAATTAAAAATTGACAGAAAATTTGTTCTAAAAATTGACAGAAAATTTTCTCGTTTAAAACGTTATTTTCAAGAAAATGGAGATTGTTGTGCGTTTAATTAATAATCGGCCTGGCACACGCATATGACAAATTTCCAAATATATTTTTCTCGCAAACGAGGCGTCCTACGAAAACATTTTATTCTGCATTTCCGACTTATTTTCACAAGAATAAGATCCTATAGATTGCGTTCTTCTATTTACTCTGGAATTAGCCACATTCGGGCATATTTGACAAATTTCCAAATTGAGTTTTCTCGGAAACTAAGCCGCGGATGAAAAAATTTATTTTATATTTTTTTTGCTTCTTTTTTCGAAAATAATCATTTCATGATAGATCGTACATGTTACTAGGCCGCACCCTGTGTATTTGTTGTTTCGGATGAAAATAAATTTTCTTACGAAATACACATTTTCCATTTTTTTTATAAGATATGACAATTTATTTTTATTTCGTGCGTTTGTGTGCCACTGCGAGTTTTATATATTTTAACCGCAGTAGATTGAAATATATTATACCCGAACGTTTAATTTCTACAAAATATTATATCGCAGATGTATCTACACGTATACAATATTCTTTAGATATTGTATTGTACTTTGTTCTGGCATTGTTGTCCAAATCATTCGTATTACTGGCCATTTTTTAGTCCATGAAACTTATTTTACTTCAGTCGCTCTATTATATATTATTATGTATCACACGTTATTGCAGTTAGTACAGAAATGTAACCATATTAAAGTCACCAAGTGTTAACAATTTTCAGCCAAAGATAACCATAACTACCCCTAAGAAAACACTTCGCGCGACAGTTTGGGTATCCAAAGTTGAAATATTGGTTATTTTTAACTGATCCCGTATAAATTCAATTATTCTCGATAAATACACCATAGTTCGACAACATGATTCTTATTTCGTCTCGTTCTATGCGCAAAATGCGAACGAGTTTCTGTTGGTCGTCGGATGAAAATTCTTTTATCGCCAGCCAGGCGAATTTCATGACCGAGTTGTTCCTTTCTTTCGTAGCTATGCGAGATTTTATGGTAAGTGCGTGCTTTTTCTCTTATCGCGCGAGAACGAGTCTACCTATAGATATACCTAGATAGAGATATTCCAAAGCGGCGAGGCTAATTTTTTCCTAGAGCTAATTATATTCTCGACGAGCCGATCATTTTGCAAGGAAGTCCGGCGAGGGTGCCGTAATTACGTAAACTTCCGTTTTTCCGATAGGTTCGAAGGAACGACGGGAATTTTAACGAAATAGCAACTGTGTTCGATCGAGTCGTGAAGGTAAAATTGTTCGGTTCGGGCGGACGAAATGAAATTGTAACGTTGGTAGAAACTGGAAATGCATTTGTAGAAAATTTAAAGGTGCAAACATTTGCAGAATGCGTACGATGTGAAGAAGTACGTAGAACAAGCTAAAGCACGCTTTGTAATATCATAGTTAGCAAATGAAAGTAATCTCCATTTACGTTTCATTCTCTTAATCACATTGATACAAATATAAATTTGCATAAACACTCACGATCTAGCAGCCTCCTTTATTTCTACAGATTTCTCGCTGCAAAGATTTTCTAAGAAAACACAACTCCAAGTTAGCTTCTCCTCGTTTCTGCGGACGCAAATTTTCAAATTAATCTCAACTTTCATCGATATTATCGCAACAGTCTCGTCGTGGTAGCAATGAAAATTCAACAAATTTCACGCAACGCGCGCAATATGTTTATGAAAGTTTCGTGCACGATGCTTCCGTGAGTCGCTGTATACGCACCGTGAGCATGTAAGCAGTTACACGCGTGTCCACCGATGCGTGTCGCCACCCTTTGCCTGCTAATTATGCACGAGCCCCCTCGTCAACGGTGCACGACCAGCAGGTCGCTTGCTACTTTTGGCCGACACACGCGCGTCATCGTCGTCGAGCACCACGAGAGGTCCGCTCTGCTTACCATAGTCTCACGTGCTCGTTGTCGTCGTCATCGAGTGTCGTCATTCGTAGAGGTTGAAGACAGCCTGACATTTTCGAGTTTCCACGCGTTGGTAATTCTTGCTCGTCGCAAGAATATCACGGACCTGACCTATATTACTCGTACCATGGCTGCTAGAACATAGGTCACGTGCTTGCGCCGCCCTGCCCATTCTGGTGCATCGATACTTTCCTGCTTTTACACTCTTGCAGTTTTTCGACACGTTGGAATTTCCGGGTCGGCGCACATCACACGTGAGAGTCTGTAGTTTTCATGTAAAATCGTTTAACTCTTACGTTATTAAGGCGTTTAAGTGGTCTTAATATCAGCGATATTAAATTAAATTAAATTAAATTAAATTAAATTAAATTAAATTAAATTAAAAACAGGGCGAGCAATGTGATCTGACGGTTCTTCGATCATCAAGCAATTCTTCTTGAAATTTATAATTCTATTTTCCTTGTTATCGCATTGGTTCAGGTCTATTTAACCTTATCCGAACTCCTTAATCTTCCGCAAATCTTCCGAAACGTTTGCATTCTCATCTGAAGCCTGAAATTTCTCAAGTTAGCGCGGCCGAGTTTCATCAGACGAGAAGCGATGCATTTTTCGCTTCTTCATCCAGCCACGAAATTTTCCCCCGAGTCTGCAATTCGCAATTGCCCTTTGGCGCACTGGTTTACATCGCTCTAACCATTCCCGAATTCTTAACTTGCCAGGAATCTTGAAACGTTCAATTTCTCGTTCGCTCGCGCGAGATCTCTTCCTTCTTCGTCTCATTTCCAAGCGTTTCGATTCTCAAACTAATTTCTCAAACTAATCGAACAGAGACCACGATCTCGCGCCCTCTTCGCATTCAATGTAATGCAAGAAATTTTTTTACGCTGTTTAACGAGGGACGTGACACTTTCAACGAGTGTCATCTTTATACTTGTGTAAAGTATAGCTTTCTTGGTCCAAAGAGAGCACGTGCGACCATAGAACGGCCAGGCACGTAGCAGAGACTCTCCACGCGAGATTTTGCACGATGTATGTGGTACGGTGGCAGGATCAGGAAGGACTACGACTAGCTCGTGATAGAGACGAGGAAAACGCTGGCTGTGGTCGACGGATAGGGTGGATCCACCACGTACCACGACATGGTAGGCCACGACATTAAAGCGGAACCGTGTTTACGGATGAGCAGCTCGTGCGGTTCGAGGATCGATCATTACGAATTCATCGCAGTGAACGCGAAGCATAATCGAGTAAACGTATCGATCGGTATGCCGTTTAATTTTGTTGACGTAAGAAGTTATTGTTGTTTGCGGATGTTTCCCTGGTCAATTACAGGGCTCTTATAAGCGAGATAAGAGTTGTTCGTTGGTTGCGGAATTGTGAAATCTTTGAGAAGCTCGTTGCTATGATAATGAACATCATAATGGCTATGTTCTTCTTTCTCTTATTATAGTTCGAGTTTGATTGATCTTCCAACGATGAAAGGATGCATTGGATCTACGTAGTTGTCGTTTTAACGTGTACAGTTAATATAGAAAAATTGTTCGATCGGTTTACTATCACGCTAATATCTCGTGTATGTGAAACTTTCGATAATTATCTATTTATTAGAGATAATTATTCTCCGGTGTCTTCCTCTGAGCGACTTACTGATTACAAGCTCACGCGAGTTAACGTTCATTTACGTTACGATTTTCCTTCGCGAGCTCCATCCTTTATTTGTTTTTGATATTAATACTACGTAGAAAATTATATTTCGAACGAGAACTTACATCTGACTATGCGAGGCTTCTTCAGACGTCAGCACGGTAGCACAATAATTTGCTATCGTAACGGTTCAGAGAATATATTTACGTGAGAAATATAATACCCTGGTAAGAGCTTTTGAGAATTGTAGATGTAATAACAATAAAAGAATCGCCACGATACGATCATCCTTGCTTTAAGGAGCTATGGTAAAAAAGATTGGCACGAGAGTGGCACGTGGAGATAAGAATTCTGAAAGAAATATTGGCCGGCTCGCTGGTGCAAAAGGTTTGCATCGTAAGCAAGTCTATTGTAGCCTGTGCTGCGCCAAATTTCCGGATGTTCCTTTGATATATATATAGGGAAGCAACGCCAGTCGGGTAATCTCAATTTCTGGGTTACTTCGGGTCCTTTGAACTATTAAGGATCCTTAGATTCCATCTAAACCTTCTGACCATCCGATACTCCCGGGTTTCATCGTATCCTTTGAAATATCTTCTTAGACTCCCTCAAACGCTTTGATTTCTTCAAATTCTTCGGCCAAGTTCTCAAGAAAATTTCAATTCTCCCGAACACTTCAGATTATCCAGAGTCCTTTTACTCTTCGACAAGATTCAGGCTTCTCTGCATCCTTTGGCTTTATCAATCCTTTGAACCATCCGCAACTTTTCAGAAATCTTTCGAAAATATTTGTATTCTCACTTGCACGTTGAAATTGTACAGTTCGATTGCATTGGGTATCGTGACTTTGTATTTGTTCGTACGAAACAGAGTTTATTCGAATCGTTTCGAATACTTATCTCAGATGGTTTGCCGGAATAAATTCGTATCAGTCGAATATTTTATCCGTGGAATAATTACTTGCTGTAGAAATTATTTTCTATGTTTATTCGAATAAGCATTGCAGACTTATTCTTACTATTAATTTACAGAACAATAAACTTTCTAGTCTGGCGTTTGGAAAGGCGTACAAAAGCCGGTATTGCAACAACTGGACAACGTCCAGCTTGGAAATGCATCTCACGTTCGGTACCGTGTCCATCCTCCATGCAACACATAAATATCTATATATCATTTTATACGAATAAATTCTTACGCGAATGTAAGTTATTCGATTAAATTTTTAGCCAGATGAATTCTCGCACGAATAACTTCTTACTCGAATAAATTCTTGTATATTGATCGTACATTTATTCACCAATGGCGAACAATATGTGACTTTTTATCGTTATCAATTACCCGTTGTTCGAATAACATTTTCCCCAACACATTGATACGCGATCCTCTGATTCTGCGCGAATATATAGAACGAAGTAAATACGTATCGATGATCGTGGCTATTGTAACGTTGTCATAATTGGAGATAGATTGGTAAATACAAACGCGCATTATAAACGCGTTCTCATTATCATCCATATTAAATATCGTATTGTTTCCACGTCAACGGTAATTAATTACCTGCATCATGATTTAACCAATTCACCCCCATTTATTCTGCTATCGTACCTGTGACGTTCACATACGTTGCTTACGTTACACCAACGTATATGATTCGTCAATTTTTCTTCTCCGAAAATATCGATCGATCGATAGCCTGATATTTCTGACGCACGCTACGATGAACTTTTATTTTCTCGTTTATTTGAGTTTGATGTCCGGTTTCCCTTGGAAATCTCGCTACAATGTATTGTTGATTGCGGCAGCACGAGAAAAAACGATCGTAGCAAAATCGAGGGCGATTTTATTGTTCGCTAGGCACGAGGAAATATAACGATACCTATTGTTCTTTCAACGACGCCTTCGATGGTTCACAAAGCCGCCCGTGAATAGTAATAAATCGATGCTGTTGCACGCTGTTTTCGTTCGTGATCTTTGGCGAATTATTTTTAATCCGCAGTTCGCTCGGACAGTTCCGTGCCTGTTAATATTTCATTGGATTAGTCGCGGGACATTTAGTTAACGGTTCAGACACGGAGGACAAGGAACGGTTTAATGTGATTGACAAATAAGGAAGAAATTGTCCTTCGAGTCTCGTGTTTTTACATTCTTTATGGTTGAAAAAGGGACTGGCTTGATGATCTTCTAAAGATTCTTACGTTTATGACTTTTTATTATTAAGATATTTACGTTTATGATAGATTAGCGATGCTCGGTCCAGTTATTTTGAAATATTAAGAAAGAAAAGCATCGACGTGTAGACACAAACGAACGAGAAACTATTCTAGATCTTTTTTGTACGTAAAATGTACTGTACATAAAATGGCAATTTTGCAGATTTAGCAATTAGTTTGTTAGAATATCATTTGACTATTCACACGCGCTCTAATTTTCGTAAACTGTCCATAGAACTATAAAGTTATAGAGCGAGGAGAAACGTTTCGTTTGAACTTAATGAATTTATGTTCTTCGCAATCGCTCAAGGATTTTTAATGTTCGCTGCCTTGCCAACAGACGATGAATATTTATGCAGCTTCGTATTTTTGTATTTGTTTTGTCTAACCGAACGAATGAAGCCTAAATAGAGATTTCTTTCGGCGCTTTATTTTGGATAGTTTTGCATACTACACTTTTATATTTCTCATAAATGCGATGGCAGATTGAGAACCGAAGGGAGATAGAATACCAAAAAACAATATATACCAAATAAAATACAAATAAAGGGAGATAGATACCGAAAGGCAAAAGGAAAAGTACCAAAAACGAAGTCCAACAATAAATAACATAAATAACATAAATAACAAAATAAATAACATAATGTAATAAAATGTTAGTACGTAAGGTGGTGATAAGTAAACAAAAAACCCATCCTAAGTCGAAATGCAAGAATTACGGTAATGAAATAGAAAGAAATTAATTTTGCAAAAGTGCACGAACATCCGCGGTTTACTTATCAATAGACCGTGGATGTCTCTGTATTTTTGGGAAATTTAAAGGTAAGAAGATGTAGAAAAAGCACGTTATACGAAGAAGTATATAAAATATCCGAAGAACGCGTTATAACGTTTAGCAGACGAGACAAATTTCTAGTTAGGTTCCGTCTGCTTTATCGTTTTGATGGAGATGCGAGTCTGCTTATCGATTATGCGTGTTCGCATTTCGCTCATTCGCTGCAACAGTCACGTATCTCGAGAACCACGATTTTAGGGAAAACGAGTTTCGACGTTCTAAACTGCTTTAGTTTCGCGATGACGCAACAGCGATGCGACTACGTTCGCGCGGTGAATTTTTTAAGTTCCCTTGTAAGATTCTACCGGCAGAAAGTACAAGGAACGATCATTTTTCGAATTATGTCGAACGAATTATGTCGTTGTTGCAGCAGATGAGCGATCTCCATATCCGTCTCGTGCTTCGCACTGCACACAGTGTGCTGATCCAGCTTGCGAGAATTCACTCGCACGATATCCAATAATTCTGACACAAGGGTATAATAACGATGATAATGGTGGTATAATGTGCCACGAATTAATTAGACATGCACCCATAATGAAGTGCATATCAGGCAATGGGCGTAGTCCTCTGAAATATTCTACGCCAGGCTGATTGATTTTCCTCGCGAACACCGAGCTAAATATCGAAGCCGCGTAGTTTCACAACTGGCGTATTTACAGATGCGTACGTGTCCTGAATAGATTCGTACGCAGCTGTCTGTTGAACGGACGTAAAAGGCGTCGAAGCGTAGAAATATGTTACCGTGAGTTGTCTTTTTTATTCTTATCTTGTACCATTATTTACATTTAAATAAATACCTGTACATAATTCTGTGTAACGTATATGCATTCTAATACATATACATATTTTCTATAATATAATTCTATAGTATAATAATATAATTATACAGTATAAGTCTCTATACGTATACGTATAATATTCTGAAGAAATTCGTTGGCTGAAATAGAGAAACTTCCCCGGTAGTTATCGTCGTATACGATGAAGTTTGATTGCGTTATTCCCTGCCAGCTTCTTCCTTACTTTCTTCAGGTGAAAGACCTCGCAAACGAAATAGTTATCATCTTCCTAGATCTCATTTTTACTAATTGTATGGAATTGCACAAATAAGTGCAATCTTGCAACGTTATGTATACGACAATTTCTTGAAATTTCAC